>OU015749.1:93629715-93659430 GCA_907169655.1 Acomys percivali
TTTTTTTTTTTTTTTTTTTTTTTTTTTTTTTTTTTGTCCTTTGTTTTGTTTTGAGACGGGGTTTCTCTGTGCAGCCTTGGTTGTCCTGGACTCACTTTGTAGACCAGGCTGGCCTCAAACTCACAATGACCCTCCTGCCTCTACCACCTGAGTGCTAGGATTAAAAGTGTGTGCCACCGTGCCCAGGTCAGGGTGTTTTTCAAGATCAAAAGTCACCCCTCTTCCTACACAAGTCCACCTCCTTCCAGACACCACTTCCACATGTTTGATCAAGATCAGCTCCTGGTCTTAATGTAAGTTGCAAAGCAACAGGCTTTAATTTTTTTTTTTAAGGAGAATTTATATGTATACAGTGCTCTATCTGCATATAAACCTGCAGGCCAGAAGAGGGCATCAAATCCCATTATAGATGGTTGTGAGCCACCATGTGGTTGCTGGGAATTGAACTCAGGACCTCTGGAAGAAAAGACAGTGCTCTTAATCACTGAGCCATCTCTCCAGCCCCTGGCTTTAATTTTAATAAAACAATTCAACACTTTAAACCTTAAAGCTTTGGTATCATGCCTAACACTTTTTAAAAAATATCTTAGCTGTGTAGTCTAGACTAGCCTAGAACTATGTAGCTCCAGGCTGGTTCTCAAATTTGTAGCAATTCTCCTGGCTAAGTCTGCCATGTGCTGGGATCATAGGTATAAGTTACCATACATAAGAACAACTGTACAGCTAGGTGTGGGGGTGCATGCCTTTAATCTCAACACTTGGTGAGAGTCAGGCAAATCTCTGTGAGTTCTAGCCCAGCCTGGTCTACAGAGCAAATTCCAGGCCAACCAGGGCTACACAGAGAAACCCTATATCAACCCCCCCAAAAAGCTATACATCATAAAACAAGTGTCAGTTATAGAACATGGAAATACACACAAAGATGTGCATGCACCACACACACACACACACACACACACACACACACACACACACAGCACATGCCCAGGTAGCCCTTTTCAACAAACCATCTGAATAACAGGTTCCACTGACAGCAAATCTCAGCTGAAAATAGAACTCATATTCAAATTACTGAATGAAACTATTTTGAACATATAATCCTATCTTCAGATCAAATGGAACTAAAATTTATGACCTAAAACTAAAATCTCAAATTCTCAATTTACAAAGAAACAAGTAGAAAAACACCTGCTATCATTGTTGATACAACTAGTATCTTTGATGGGAAGGGATAAAGATCTAGTGTTAGCTATAAGCATTAGGAAAATAAAAATACAAATGTGTTATTAAAAGCTACAAGTAAAGTGAGCTCTGGCTTTCATCTATGAGAAACTAAGCTACCACAATTATACAATCAAAATCATCACTGAGAAAGCTCTGTAGGCTTCTGTCTGGTTAACTTTTAACCTATGCACTACAAGATGGCAAAACCCCACAGTGTACCTGGCTAGAGGCTTCAAGGAATACTGACTAGGGCTGGCCAAGTAGCTGGAAATTGGGGAGCACTCCTGGGGAGAAAAGAACCACAGGAGAAACACTAAACTGAGGACCAACTCTGACCACATTCTTGGCTGATCTGAATTCCAAGAAGCCCAACACCAGTGGTATCTAAATGCTGAAAGAAGAGAGCTGAGAGGTTTGCTGTGTAGTGCAAGTTCTCCGTGATAATGTCCTGCTAAAGTAAAAGCCAGGCTCTTCACTGGGGCATGTGGGATCCAGAATCTCTACAATTCTGCACCTACTACATAGTAACTTATTAGACATAGGAAAGGCAAGGCACTGTATAACTAGCCAAGGGAGAACACCAATAGACAAGTTCACAAAACAAACAGCTAAGTACAGTAAACCGGAAAAAAACATCTCTAGATGATTTTAACAGGGTTACTGGAGCCCACATTAGACTTCACTCACTGTGAAGATGAATCGGTAAGTATCCAATTGGAAGAAAAGAACAAAGCCTCAGTGATTAATAAATTGTTACTGAACATTTTTAGCATTTAGGTAGCGGCTAGAATTTGCCCATATTTGACAAAGAATAAACTTACAGATCTATAACAAGGTAAATTAAGAATACAAAAACAAAAACTAAAGGCAGACAAGAGTCAAACTACTTAAAGAGAATAAAATACAAATGTTGGCATTACTGACTTTCGCTCTACTTAGAAGCCATAGCCCAGCTGTCAATAGCTGCCCTCACACTGCAGTAACAGCCCTTATTTACAACCTTCTAACCCTTTGGGGGACTGCTGATTGACAAGTCTGTTTCTCCTAACCCTGAGTTCATTCAGAGGCTAACAAAACTACCAGGATGTCAAGTTGGGAAAAACCATGGGAAGCAATGACCAAAGCTACACAGGGACTATAGGGATTACAACAGAATATGAACACTGTGTTGGCAGGACAGAAAGAACTACTTCTAATCTTAAAACTTGGGAGATGAAGGCAAGCCAATCAGGAATTCCAGGCCAACCTAGGCTACAAGAGCTTTCCTTGGAGCCCAGCAAGTATAAGGACCTGAATTCAATACCCTGCACTCCTGAAAAATGCCAGGCCTGTGTGTGCATGTATTCCTCCCACATGAATATACACAAGCGTGCATACACACATGAGCACGTTAAAAAAATAATAGTAAGCAAAATAAACAGATGTGTATATAGAGAAAGGAATTGAGAAAAGGGCACACAAAGACAAGATGAAAATGAGAGACCAGAGAAAACACTAACCCTTCAAACAAGCTTAATCCCAGGCTCAGAACATGCCTTGCTATTATGATGTGGTCTATTCTAGCACAAAGCATGTTTGTTTTTCAAGCAAAATGTTTCTAAAGATTTGTTATTATTTTGTTAATATGTATATAGGGGCATATGGATGAGTATGTGCAGTTGAGGACAAGTGTCCACAAAGTCCAGAAGAGCGTGTTGGATCCCATAGAGCGAGCTATAGGTAGGTGGCTATAAGCTGCCTGATGTGAGTACTGGGAATTGGATTTGCATGTTATGTGAGAGCAGCAAGGGCTCCAGGTGTCAAGTGCCAAAGTTTCAACAAAATGGCAAGACATGCGAAGAAAGGAAACTGCACCGTAACAATCTTTTTTTTAAAAAAACAGATTTTAAATCAAGGGTCTCAAGTGCGCTCAAAGAACAGCAGGTTTCAGTCAAAGAATTGAGAGTAATCAAGAAAACAGTATGTAAACAAACAGAGGAATTGATAGCAGGTTTAAATTAAGAATCAGCAATTAGGGTTGGGGATTTAGCTCAGTGGTAAGAACGTTTGCCTAGCAAGCGCAAGGCCCTGGGTTCGGTCCTCGGCTCTGGGGGAAAAAAAAAAGAATCAGCAATTTCTTTCTTTGGTTCCGGGGGTTAAATCTAAGGCTTCAATGGTGCAGCTAGGCAATTATCCACTGAGCCACATTCCTACTCTGCATCAGTGACCCTGAAGACAGGCCACTTAAAATTGAATCCAAGGAATAAGAAGGGAGGGCAGCCTGAAGTAAACAATCTCATTGACTTAAATGACACTATCAAGCAATCAGTATTTGGGATGCCACAAGGGTCAAAGGGATAGCACAAACCACAGAATAAAATTCTTACAAATCAGAAGACAGACATGGATCTACAAACACAGGGAGCCCAATGAACTCTAAGGATGATAACCCAGGAAAACCAGACTGAGACATGCCCATTGTTCATAAGATGCGCCCCAAAAGAAAAAAAAAAAAAAAAAAAAAAAGAGAGACAAAAAAGTAATCTTTTACTATTTATTTATTTATTATTTATACAGTATCCTGCCCACATGTGTGCTTGCACGCCAGAAGAGGTCACCAGATCTCATTGTAGATGGTTGTGAGGCACCATGTGGTTGATGGGAATTGAACTCAGGACCTTCAGAATAACCTCTGAGCTATCTCTCCAGCCCCAGAAAAGGAATCTTGAAAGCATCGAAGCAACTCACTGAACAGAGAGGATTCCTAAACATGATTATCAGTTAGCCGGATACAGTGGTGCACCCTGGTAATCCTGGCACTATGAAGCTGCAGGTTTGACGTGGGCCTAGACGATCTGTGAGGTCCAGGTCACCCTGGGCACTTATCAGTTAATTTCCCAGCAGAAACTTTGTAGGCCAAAAGGCAGTTATGTAATATATACATTACTGAAAGAAAAAAAGAAGTGACTAAACACTATCAACTAAAATTTCAGTGTCTGATAAAACAGAATTGTGCTTCAGATATGAAGGCAAAATTAACCTTCATAGGCAATGAGGTAAAGGAGCTGATTATAACTATCCCTCCTAAATGCTAAATATCATCCTCCAACTGAAATGAAAGGATGCTAGAGAACCAGAAAACAAAAATAAAAATAAACAAAACATGACACAAACACCTCTGGGGGAAAGAAAACATAGCTATAAAAACCCTAGCTTAAAAGCCGGGCGTGGTGGCGCATGCCTTTAATCCCAGCACTCGAGAGGCAGAGGCAGGCGGATCGCTGTGAGTTCGAGGCCAGCCTGGACTACAAAGTGAGTACAGGACAGTCAAGGCTACAGAGAAACCTTGTCTCGAAAAACCAAAAAATAAAAAATAAAATAATAAAATAATAATAAAAACCCTAAAGGATATGGTTCAATAATAGAGTGCTTGCCTGGCTTGAATGTGGCCCTAGGTTAGATCTCCAACAACAACAATGAAATATAACAACAATTATATAAAAGCCACGTATGTGGAAGATGCAGATCAGCTGTCCCACCAAGTGAAAGCAGGAATGGATCCCTACATCCATAATCCCAGCACCTGGGAGGTGGAGGCAGGAAGATGAGGAGTTCATGGACAGCAAATTAAAGGCCAGCCTAGACTACATGAAATCCTGCATAACACGAACAAAAGAAAAGATAAAACAAAACATGGATTTATCATAGTGTATGTACATTTAAAGGCATAACTTTTGGTGTTAATAAATTATATAGGAAGGACTAAGCAGCTATGAATACAGTTGTCCTGTAAAGTCAACTTCGGCTAGGCACCCTATGTAATCTCAGTATTTGGAAGACAAAGGCAGCAGGGAGAAGAGGCAGCCTGAGCTAGATCATGAGCTCAAGGGCCAGTCTGCGCTATGCTGTGAGAGTCTGTCTCCTAAAACAGAACAAAACAACAACATCAAAAGACCGTTGCTACTAGGACAAACAATATCGCAATGCCGGAAAACATTAAAAATGTAATTATCACATGATGTAGCAATTCTACCTCAGGGTAGCAGGTATTTATATATTCATGTTCACGCCACTATCATTTATATGAACAAAAAGTGGCAACAATCCAAACATACATGATCATATGAAAAGAGATGTACACACACACACACACACACACACACACACACACACACACACACACACACACGCACATAGGAGCACTATGGAGTATTATTCACAAAAAGCAATGAAATCTGATATGTTATAACATAAATAAATTCTGAAAACAGTTGTATGAATTAAGCCAAACACAGAAACATATATACAATTCTACTTATATGAAGCACAGAAATATACAAATTAATGGGGAAAAAAAAGCAAAATAGTGAGTGGGTACCAAAGGCCGGCAAGAAGCTCTGAGTCTTGACTTGATAGATACAGGCTCTGGAGACAGTACATAAAACTGTACAGCTCAAGCTGGGCATGTGACACACGCCTTTAATCCAAGCACTCGGGAGGCAGAGGCAGGTGGATCTCTGTGAGCTAGAGGCCAGCCTGGTCTACAAAGCAAGTTCCAGGACAGCCAGGGCTCCACAGAGAAACCTTGTCTTGAAAAACAAAACAGACATATACTCAACCATGTTCATAACAGTCTTATTCATAATAGCCAGAACCTGGAAACAGGCTAAATGTCCCTCAGTTGAAGAATGGATAATGAA
The DNA here is from genome assembly GCA_907169655.1 of Acomys percivali. NCBI lineage: Eukaryota > Metazoa > Chordata > Mammalia > Rodentia > Muridae > Acomys > Acomys percivali. The sequence goes on from OU015749.1 coordinate 93,635,619, forward strand.
ATTGTGGTACATTTACACTATGGAATACTACTCAGCTATTAAAAACAAGGAAATCCCAAAATTTGTGGACAAATGGATGGAACTAGAAATGATCATAATGAGTAAGTTAACCCAGAAGCAGAAAGACTTACATGGTATATACTCACTTATAATTGGGCACTAGCCCAAAAGGCACATCCCACAAAAGTCTTCACTTACCAGGAGATTGGGATAGATGTGAGGACATCCTACTGAGACTCTAGGTAAGAGAAATATAGGAGATGGGGAAATAGAAGGACCCAGAGGGTCCTAGAAGCCTACAAGAAGAACATCATGATGGGTGGATCGGGGCCCAGGGGGCTCTGCTCAAACTATTGCACTAACCAAGGACAATACAAGTAGTAAACATCGAACCCCTACTCTGATCTACCCAATGGATGGGACATTCTCCATAGTTATGTGAACAGGGACTAACTCTGACATGAGCTCCTGTGCCCCATATTTGATGACCTCCCCTTGGTGAGGAGGCCTGATGGCACTCAAAGAAAGAATAAGCAGACTACCAAGATGAGACTTGATAGCCTATGACCATATAGTGGGGGAGGAGGTCCCCCTCGGTCTTAAACCTAGGGGAGGGGAATAGAGTGAAAGCAGGGGGAGGGAGGAATGGAAGAATACAAGTGATGAGATAACAATTGAGTTGTAATCTGAATAAACTAATGAAATTAAAATTAAAAAGAAAAAAGAAAAACAAAACAAAAACAAAAAAAACTGTACAGTTCAAACAAAACTTAAGAACTTTAAGAGTGATGAAAACTCATAAATATTAGGAGTGTTGGGGATCTAATACTTTAGAAGGATCATTCTGACAGCTTTTCTGGAAAATAAGCTACCAAGGAATAAATAACATTTTTAAAAAGAGGGCTGATTTTAGTGAGACTATGATGTGGAAAATAGAAGACTGAATAAAGTAGGTTCAGGTTTACTTCTGAGTATGGGAGAAGTAAGTAGACCAGCATACAGTATACGTAATAAACTTTAGCCATAAAATGTTAATGTAATTCATGTACAAAAGGAATACAGGACCCCAATCACATACATTCATATTTTAATATAAATTTTATGAACAAAACAAAGTTTTAGTGAGTCTAAAAGGCAAGGAACAAGAATCAGACCGACTCCTGTGTTTCCTTACTCCCCTGTCCCCTTTCTAGTCAGTGTCTCTAGAAACCTGGTGGCCAGTAAGTTCACTGAGTTAGATACTGATTTTGAAATTAGAACTTATTTCTAGAGTAATTAAAATATGGCTTGAGTGTAGAAAGCATTATTTAAGTATGTGATTTTTTTTTTAAAGAGGAAAGTCAGTTACACACTCAAGCTTGTTTTCAACTTGATGAAGGACCAATCAAACCAGGCTTTATATTTGACTAGCTATATGGGTGGGGTAGTAGGGGTGGTGGATGGACTTGCAATTTTAATCATCATAACTCAAAAAAAGTTTTATATAATTGGCCAAGTCCTTGTGCAGCACATATACCCAAACTGAAATTATAGTACATACCTTGGAATACATTTTTTGTGGCAGACCTCATTCATGAACCAATCAACTGTACATGGTCTTTGTTTATTTATCCTTATAATTAAATAGGCAGAGAAGAAATGTGTTTTCTTGAAATGACAGGTTTTAAATTCATACAATTTAAACACAGCTGGCGAAATATCTAATGAATTTGATCCATCCTTTCCCCAAGGTCAAAGTATTACATACAATTAACATACAGTATTATTTGTATGCAAAACATACTAAGAGATGGAAGATGTTTGAGTAATGAGAAGAGAACTCTTCAAAACATTATTGTTTGCAGTTTGCAGAATAGGATAATCTTCTCTAGGAAGAATAATGTCAACATAGCAGCACAATAGTCACCAGGAATCTGCAGGGCTGACGGCTTCATCATGTCACAGGAAACCAAACCTTCTGGCTGCTCACAACATCACTGAGCTTCCCTTTAATCTTCAGGAAGTGTCTCTTGAACTCTAATCCATCACCCTATTTTAGGAATAATATTTTAAAAATATAAAAAAAGATTGTGTCAAAAGATCATATTCTCATCCCTGGTGAGTAGAAACAAACATCCTTAGACATGTGTGGTTATGGCATCACTCAGGTCCTCTTTTTCCCTCCTCCCTGCTCTTCTTCGAGAATGCTGGATTGCAGGCGTGCACCACCACCACTCCAGCTTAGATATTCATGCTGTACAGCTCTGACTTGAACAGGTAGTTATAACATGTTATGGGTTTTTTCATTAAAGACTTATTAAATGCAAGCTAAAGATAGCCCATTTGTAAAGACCAAATATGCCAGTGGAAATGGCTACATAAATAATTCTGGCCTGATTATGTGTTCTCCACTTTCTCACACACTGAGTAAAGAAATCAAAACAACAGCATTTTTTCTGTTTCAAAGATTAGTACCTTTGGACCTATACCAATTCTTTTCCATAAACAGGAGTTTGTGAATTAAGAGCAAGCCACACTGACGTCACAGTATTCTCCCCCCACCACCACCACACACACACACACAAATCCAAAGTCAGTTAGGACAAAAGTTTCATTAGAAAAGGAGCCTTCATAACTTAATTACAGACCAAAAATCTAGAAAAGAATATTGTAAGCAGTCTCCAACATAAAGTATGTGAATTACTGTTCAACATTCTCTATAACCACATATAAACTCTCAGGAAACAAGATATTATACTGGTTTGGTTTTAAACTAGACTTTTAAACTAATAGGTTTGAAAAATCATAATATTAATCACAAATTAATGAGATCCATTAAATTATAATATGCAAGCTTTTTAATGTCATTAACTTTTATTAAAAAGATAGCTATTGTATATGAATCAAAATATGGTTAAGCATTGAGAAGTATAATTTAAAATTATTTCTATTCTTTTAATTTTTATTTATCTGTATATTTTAACAAAAATTTTTGTGTTTGTTTTAGACACAGCAAAGTCTGATGTAGGCTGGCTCAAGCTAGCTGAGCAGCCTATGATGGCACTGAATTCATTTCTGCTCCTCCTGCCTACTGAGTGCTGGGAATACAGGCATGCATTGTTGCACCTGGCTTTATCTGGTGCTGGGGAGCCAATCTAAAGCTTTGTGCATGCTAAGCAAGCACTCTACAAACTGAGATACATCCCCAGTCTCTCAAGATTTTTATACTAAGATGTCAGGAAAAAAGAGAGAAAGAAAACAAAAAATATTTTAGAAAAACAGATTATGGCAAAAGTCAAAGTTGATAACACTAAATGAAAAAAAGCAAGATACAATATATTTACAAATGTCAAATAACTAGTTGTAACATATTCATGTGGCTATACTCCAAACTTACTATGGAAGCCAGAAACAACACAGAACGAAATTTTACATGGCATATGCCATCTTCATTCCTATGAATACATAACTACGTACAGTTTAATCTATACATATGGCATAGTAAGAGTAATACAGTTAGTAGTAAAATACAACAATTGTAACAATGGTCTATAATAAAATTGCCAGCATTGTTACCTTTTGCCTTCGGAGCCATTACTAAATAACTGCTACCCCAAAACAAAAGCATACAGTAATTCAACAGTCAATATAAAACCGAAAATTGTAATAGGCAAAAATATATGCATAAGATATTTACTCTAGGTAAAAAGAAAATGCACATCCTAATCGGGAATAGGGTAAGAAAGCATAAGGATTCATCATGCTAATCAGAATTGTGCTCAATCTGCAAAGCTTTAGAAAGCAATAAAAATCCACACAGAAATGTCTATAGAAAAAAATACTATGAATATATAAAAAAAATACCTTAGAAAGCCGGAAGTCAACCAGTATCTTTTCATCCATTTCCACCAAATTTATTTTGAAAATCAATTTATTGTTTCTTCTATCAGTTGTTGATACAGTAACCTAAGGCAATAAAAATAAGGTTAAGCCACATACATACATGAACAGAAAATACTCAACAAAAACTTTATCAACAAGTCAGTAATACATTGGGGATAAAAATGTATACAATCACTGAGTGTGGTGGCATAAGCCTGTAATCCAGCACTCTAGAGGCAGAAGCAGGTGGATCTCTGTGAGTTCAAGGCCAGCCAGGTCTACAAAGTCAGTCCAGGAGAGCCAGGACTATAAGAGAAACCCTGACTCAAGAAAAAAAAGAAAAAAGAAAAAAAAATGTATAATCATTTCATAACAGGAGTATCATGAAGAACACTATACATTTCAGGGCTAGAGAGATGGCTCAATTTAAAAACACTTTCCATTCATTCTTCCATAGAACCTTAGTTCCATTCCCAGCACCCAGGTCAGGAGACTGCCAACCACCTATAATTCTAGCTCCAAAGGATCTGATGCCTCCACAGAAACATAAAACAAGTAATAAACTTGCCCGACATGGTGGCGCACACCTTTAATCGCAGCACTTGGGAGGCAGGGGGATCACTGTGAGTTTGAGGCCAGCCTGGTCTACCAATCAAGTCCAGGATAGCCAAGGCTACACAAAGGAAACCCTGTCTCAGAAAACCAAATAATAATAATAATTCTTTTTTTGAAAAAAGAATGCTCTATCTCTCTCAACCCAATAAGGATGTTTGTATCCAAACTAAACCAAGCTGTAAATACAACTGAAGGCTAAATGAGATTTTAGTAACAAAAGAAGCATTTTGGCAAAGCAGAACTGAAAGAAAAACCATTCAAAAGAAACAGCAACAGAATGAAGAGCAGAGGCAAAGCTCGGTAGTAAAGTACTTGCCCCACATACACAAGGCCTGGGGTCAATCACCAATACTGCAGCCAGTCAATCAATAAAATATATGAGAAAAAAAAAAAAAAAAACAAGATGACTAAAATACAAGAAAGAGCCAGGTGTGGTGTTATACACCTTAATTCCAGCACTCAGGAGGCAGATCAGGCAGATCTCGGTGAGTTCGAGGTCAGCCTAGGCTCTGTTACACAGAGAAACCCTGTCTCAAAGGACAAAAACAAACAAAACAAAACAAAAAATACAGGAAAGGGGCTGCATTGATGGCTCAGAGATTAAGAGCACTGTCTGTTGAGTTCAATTCCCAGCAACCACATGGTGGCTCACAACCATCTATAATGGAATCTGAATCCCTCTTCTGGTGTGCATGAAGACAGAGCACTTATATGCATAAAATAAGTAAATAAATCTTTTTTTAAAAATACAAGAAAATGAGAAGCTGCATTTGTGCGTGAAAATCTGGAACAACGCTGAGATGACAGTGAAGGTAAGCAGCTTGGGCAAGAGGGATGGTGCCAAAGACAAAGTGCTGCCAAGAGCCAGCATCACGACCCCAAACGCAGAGGTAAGGTATGTAAAAATACTAACTTCAGAGTTTTGGAAAAGACAAAACAAAATAAACAAACACAAAAAAAATTTTAAACATTCAGTTGTTTCTTTTTCAAATGAATTGCTTGTATTTTTTAAACCACTCACCAACCATGAATAATTTTTACTCAAATATTTAATTTTCTATGGGAAAAGAAATTCTCAACTAACAAGACATACCTGATTCATACAACTCTTCTTCCACTGATAGCCCAACTTCTCAAAGGTCTCTTTAAGGCACTGGTAAGATTTGTCTGCATCCAGTTTGGTAAAGAAACGTGTCATTCTTTTGACCAAGCGCTGCCAGGGGTTCTACACATCAAAGAAGAAAACTGAATAAATCCAGTCTCAGCGGCTTATCAGAAATTCTTTTCTTTAACTTAGGATTCTTTCCCATAAAGGCCTCCACTAACTACTTCTTCCTTGTCCAAATAATATGTATCAACTAAAAGTATTAGCCTAAACTTTAAGACAACAAAAATAAAAGGCAACAGCTATTTCTTTGAAAAATCAAATTCCTTACCTGTGAAGATCCAGGAGTAGCAAGTAACTGACTGTTTACAAGCATGTGATCAGGACACGTAGGTTGTGAGAAGCTGATGCCTTGTACCAGTTTGTCAACATATGAAGAGCCGGTGTCCCACAAGGACAGCCCTGTCCGCGGCTCTGGCTGGGAACTAGAGAACTTCACATTTTCTTCACTGAGACAGTAAGACAGAAGAAAAACACACCTTCAATTCTATTTTTATTTTTTAAAATATTTTATATGCATTGGTGTTTTGCCTGCATGTGTATGTGAGGGTGTTGGATCCCCTGGAACAGGAATTATAGACAGTTGTGAACTGCCATGTGGGTGCTGGGAATTGAACCTGGGTCCTCTGTAAGAGCAGCCAGTGCTCTTAACTGATAAGCCATCTCTCCAGCCCCAATTCTGTTATTAAAGTGACTTCATTCTTTTTAACTATTTTGTGGTGTTTGTTTGAGACAAGATTGCACCTTGTTACCTAGATTAGCCAGAAACTGTCTACCCTCCTATGTCAGCCTTCCAATTAGCAGTTATCTGGGACTATAAGTGTGTGTATTAGTGTCAATTAAATCCACTAGGCCTTTCTTTTTTTTCTTTTTTCTTGGTTTTTCGTGACTGGGTCTCTCTATGTAGCCCTGGCTGTCCAGGACTCACTTTGTAGACCAGGCTGGCCTTGAACTCACAGAGATCTGCCTGCCTCTGCCTCCCAAATGCTGGGATTAAAGGCATGCACCATACCAGGCTCACCAGGCTTTTCTTATATCACAGTAATTCTCATTTTAGTAAAATTATTTGGATATTAAGTAAAATATATACATGTTTTATTGCTTATGGGAATTACCAGTAATAACATTTAAAAAGATGACATAAATGCCAATGCATGGTTGTGTACAGCTGTAGTCACAGGACTCAAGAAGCTGGTACAGGAGGATCGATACAAGCCCCGCTCAAGCTACAGAGCTCCAGTTCAGTCAAGGTTACTTAATAACACACTATTTCAAAAAAATAAAAAACACAAACAAAAAAATTACTTAATTTTTGTAAATCTTACCTGGAACCACTATTTACTGGAGAAAAGTCCAAGTTGGAATGAATGTGCTTAGAGAATCCACTAGAAGACTCTGACATACCACCTGAAGTGGCTCGGGGCCTCTTTGCTCCTTAAAAAAAAAAAAAAAAAGGAATAAATACAAATCTACTATGCAAGTATTTAAATGATCCAAGTAGCAATTTGAATAAATAAGGCCACTTCCAAGTCCATTTATTGAACACAAATGTTATATGAGTGCTTCACTAAGACCACAATACTAATGACCTTTTTTTTGTAACATGATGCTCAAAGGACTTGTTAAATAACTACAACTTTTTAAAATAACTTAGATATAATAATGACAGTAAATACTAAATATGACTCTGTTCTACCTGATACTCTGCTCCCCTGAAGAAGCTTTACCAAGAAGTCATCACACAGAAAATGAAGCCACTTTAAATTCACATTTCTCTGGCTCACACCTTTAATTCCAGCACTCGGAAGGCAGAAGCAGGCAGATCACTGTGAGTTCAAGGCCAGCCTGGTCTACAAAGTGAGTCCAGGACAGGCAAGGCTACACAGAGAAACCCTGTCTGGGGCAATGGGTGGGCGGGGAGGTGGGGGGTGGGGTTTGGGAATCACATTTCTCAGCTAGACTGCAACAGTCTACACTGTTTGTGTCCTCACACTTTCTAAAAGAGAATTATTTCAAAACTTTATTTTTTTCTGAAATTAGCAATACCACCCTCTTTTCTATCATTTCTTAGCATGATATAACATCCTACTTTTAGAAAAAATAACATCAAGAGACCTAAACTAACTCAGTATGTCACTACCAAATCTACAAATATACCTATATCTCTCTTACACACACACACACACACACACACACACACACACACACACACACACACTAAGCATGCGGTGCCTTCAAAGGGCAGAAAGTGTCAGAGCTCCTGGAGTTTGAGTTTGTGGACCCCCATATAGGTGCTGGGAATCAAACCCAGGTCCTCTAGAAGAACAGTGTTTGACTGCTGAGCCATGCCTCAGCACCAAACTCCTAAACCTTAACTTTCTGCTGAGTGAAAACAAAGATCAGTAGAGTAAGGCAATGCTGGTAACTACAATGAAGTAAAACAATGCAAATTGGGAGAAGCAGGTATGCTATGAAAGTTTTCCTGGGGAGAAAAAAAGAAAGCCTGAGGCAGGTGAATCACTGAGTTTGAGGCCAGCCTGGTCTATAAAGCGAGTCCAGGAAACTCAAGGCTACACAGAGAAACCCTGTCTCAAAAAAACAAAAAAAAGAAGAAGAAAGCCTTCCTGTTTGGCCAACATCCAAGGAAGATGAGAGAACAATACATGCAAAAGTCTCAGAGAGGAAAGCATTTCCAGACACAGGGAATAAATTCTTATCAACCAAAATGAACAACTATGGAGCAAAGTCTGAAGGAAAAAAAAAAAAGAGCAATAACTCTGGGACTAATCATGCTTGGATAGAAACTTGTTACATCAACATATAGACTAAGTCCTAATAGGGGGACTATAGAGATGGCTCAGAGGTTAAAAGCACTTCCTGTTCTTGCAAAGGATGCAGGCTTAGTTCCCAGCAGCCACATGACAACTCACAACTCTCCGTAACTCTAGTTCCAAGGGATCTAATGCCCTCTTCTGTCTTTAAGGGAACCCAGGCACACATGTAGTGCACAGACACATGTACAAGCAAAATGCCAATATACCAGGCAGTGGTGGCACACGCCTGTTGTATCCCAGCACTAGGGAGGCAGGGGAGGCAGATCTCTGTGAGCTAGAGGCCAGCCTGCTCTACAAAGTGAGTCCAACCAAAGCTATGCAGAGAAACCGTGTCTTGAAAAACAAAACAACACAAATAATAATACACATAAAATAAAGTAATAAAATCTCTGTGGGTGTCGGGATACAGGGTTTGAAGAAGGCAAGATCAACTGTATAAAATGCTGCAGTTCAGATAAAAGGGTAAGGCTTGAGAACTGGACTGGGTGAGAGAAACCACTGACGTGACAACAGAGGGTACAGAAAGAAATCCACAAAACTACTTTTGATGTGTGAGAAACGAGAAACTTTTCTAAAGGCCAGAGAGACAGCTCAGTTTGTAAAGGCATTTGCCACACAAGTCTGGAGATCCGATTTCATTCCCAAAGGCAGAAACCAACTCTAGTAAATTGTCCCCTGGCATCTACAGGTAGGCTGTATGGACACGTACACACATACACGAACAAATAAACCTCTTTTGAGATGCTCGGTTGTAAAATGAAAGAAATTAACATTAATAGTTTTATCAGTCGAGTATAGTGATACACACCAGTAATCCCTGCACGAGATAGAAATTACCCTCAGTCTGGCCAGTCTGGCTATTAATATTTAAATGCCAAACCAGGACATAGTAAGACTGCTTCAAAAGAGAAGTAACAAAGTCGTATCTATATTTATGTAACTGCTCCTTCATTGTTGTTATTGCCATGGTTTTGAGTAAAAATAATGTCTCACATGGCCCAGGCTGGCCTTGAGATTTGATTTCCTGTCTTACCCTCCTCCTGAGTGCTGGGATTACAGGCAGAGCCATAACATCTGGATTAACTATTTTAAGATGAAGGAAATACTATGTTGACATGCTGATGAGAAAGATCCAGTAAAGGAAGAAAAATGGATACTGCAGGAGAAAGGTTAATTCCTAAACAATATCTGCAAATAGACAAGACAAAGAGCTGGATTTTGTGTTTCACAGTTTATATCAGTAGTCTGTAAGCATAGAGGAGGTAGGAAATGGTGGTGGCGGGAGCCTGTAAAGTCCACTGCCTCTCCCTCTATTTCCCAATTAAATAAGGCACATTGTTATAAATTGAGGCTGGGAAAATACTATAATTTACAAAAGGACAGGCATGATAACACAAATTTGTAACCTCAGCATTCAGCAAGTTAAGCAGGGGGATGAAAACTGGAGACCAGGTTGAACTGTGTGTGGAAGCTTGGGCAATATGCTACAAGAGTTTGCCTAGTGTGAGCATCTTATCCTTCTTGAACTACAATCAGCTGCAATGGTGTAGAGAATACGTAAAAAACTAGACTTTTCCGAATGCTGCTGCTTCTGCAGAGTTAAACGTGCCTCATCTACTGGCTCCCTTTAATCTTCAAAATGCAGACTTCATGCCAGGCACAGTGGCACATGCCTGTAACCCCAGCACTCTCAGAGGCAGAGGCAGGCAGATCACTGTGAGTTCGAGGCCAGCCTGGTCTATAAAGTGAGTCTAGGGCAGCCAAGGCTACACAGAGAACCCAGTCTAGAAAAAGAAAAAGAAAGAAAAAGACTTCATATCATTTCTTCATGAGGAAATCCTTGTGTCAAATATTGAGCTATAGCACTCTTCTTGATTGTTAATGAACAAAATTAGTTTTCATATTTGCTTTTGCAATCAGATATTAAAAATCATTTAGGCAGACCATAGGGTTTTTTGTTTTGTTTTGTTTTTGTTTGTTAGTTTGTGTAGCCTTGGCTGTCCTGGACTAGCTTTGTAGACCAGGCTGGCCTCAAACTCACAGAGATCCACCTGCGTCTGCCTCCCAAGTGCTGGGATTAAAGGTGTGTGCCACCACTGCCCAGCTCTACCACAGTGTACTTTTTTTTTTTTACCTCTGTTAAGTGGTTTGTTGTACCATCTATCTTTTTTAATGTCTGGGATGGTAATCCTTGCTGATGGATTCTCAACCAGAATCTTATGAAGCAAAGCTGAAAACAAAAGAGTATTTGGAAAAGAGTTAAGCAAAGTAAACAAATCTTAAAAGACACAAAAGCCAGGCACATTGTACACACCTACAATCTCAATACTTGAGAGGCACAGACAGGATGCTCGAGGCCAGTTTAGGGAAATGTGTGTATTTTATATATATATATACATGTATATGTGTGTATAAATATATATATATATATATATATATTTATACACACACACATAAATTTTAGAAAGAACTCATACAATTCCCAACATCAACAATGTAAACCAGGAATGAAGTAGCTCAGTTTGTAGTCCCACACACCGGAAGCTGAGGGGAGCACTGCCACAGTCAGATGCAGCCTAAGATCCAGGCCAGCATGGCTAACACAGACCTTAACTCCAAAAACAAACAAGCCAAGCATGCTAGTATCTGAACGCCAGCATCTGGAGGTAGAGCCTGATGGATGATGGTCATCCTCTACAACACTGCTGAGCTCAGGGATCAGCCTGGACTAAATGAGACCGTTTCAAAATCAAAGTCAAAATCAATAAAACATAAAAGTTAAACCACAGAAACACTAAATGAGAACACAAAGAACTTGTAAAGAAAAATAACAGAAGAGACCTTTCTAAACATTCACAATATAAGTAAAAAACCAAAAATGACAAGAATTTAGGCATGAAAAATGTAAAATATCTGCACATTAAAATAACTAGCAAAATCAGAATAAGTGACAAATTCTAGGTAATACTGTAACAAATGCAATGGTCAAATAGTATTAATATTTTTTAAAAACTCTCAAAGAATTAAGAAAAATTATAAGTTTCATTGCCAAAACTACACAAAACTGGAAAAGCTAGTAAATTACATATTCAGTATTAATATTAAGTTTAAAATAAAATTTAATAAGCAGTATCAGCTATAGTCTTATTGGTTAAAAAAAAAATTCATTTTTGCCAGGCATAGCAGTGCATTTAACCCCAGTATTCAGTAGGCAGAGGCAGACTAGTTTCTCTGAGCATAAAAGTCAGCCTGGTCTACAGAGTGAGTTCCAGGCCAGCCTGATCTTCACAGTGAGTTCCAAGCCAGCCAGAGATACAGTGAAACCCAGTGTTTCAAAATGTAACAACAAAAGTAATGTAAATAAATGATGAAATGGTACAAACTTTTTAGAAGGTAAATTTGTGAAATAAGCCATAAGATTTAAAGCTACATACCCTCTTAACCCTCCAGTTTTGCTTGTAGGAGAAGAAAAAAACTTTAAGCAAAATTAAATGATATACACAAGCATCACGTAGCATGGATGTTTACTAAACCTCTTCTCTAAAAATAAAATTAAGAAAAATAACCTAAATCTCTAAGCTGGATATGTAAAACATATCCACATAATGAATATTATCAGTCTTTAAAAATAAGATCCAGGCCTGTAATTATAGATGTGGGAAAAATGCCAAACATCAAAACTAAGTTATGAAACATAATATGATTTAATTTTTTGCAAAAGTATGTATTTATAACAAATACATGTATAGTATACAGTTGCTATGCATTATGTATTTTTTCATAAAAGCACTGGCACATAGATCAAAATACTTTTAAAAAGCTATTTCCAAATCCCACAATCACAGTTATTTCTTCCCTCCCTCCCTCATCTTCTTTTCTTGAGATGAGGTTTCACTATGTAGTCCTAGCTGACTTAGAACTCCCTATGTAGACCAGGCAGGCTCACAGAGATCCGCCCAGCTGTTTCCTGAGTACCCAAATAAAGATAGGTGCCACTACACCCAATACACCTAAACATTTTTTCTTAATTTTGACTTTTAAGTTAGCTAAAAGGACTATGGGTCACTTGTGGCAAAAAAAAGAAAAAAAAAGGAAGGAAGGAAGGAAGGGAGGGAGGGAGGAAAACTCAACTAACATGACACTCTATTACCCACAAAATCAATAGTTCCAATCAAAGAACCCAGTTACCCAGCGGAGCAGAATCAATTTTTTTCCAGGGATTGAGATAGGTTTTTTTTTCTTTCCAATCAGAATATTCCTGACAGCTGTCACTAGGCTGGTCCCATGGCAATTCTAAAAATAAAACAAGTTGCAGTTTTCTGAGTGTTGACAAAATTATATAATAAAGATTTCAAGAAAAAAATAACCATGCAAAAGAAAAATGAACAATACATAATAAGAATACAAGTTTCTCCACAGTAATTCAATGTGGTTTTCATGCTACGTTTCACAGAAACCTACTCTTTTTCAGAATGCTTGCCTGGCAGGTGTTGGGCCCAGCATTCTATCTCTAGCAATCCCAAAGGAAGTTTTCATTTAATAGCTATACTTCATGTAAATAAACCTCTGGGTTACAAGTTTCAAGGTGGTTAGAAATAAGACTGAAACTACAGTGGGTTAAATGTTTGCTTCCCCTCTAAAATTTATGCTGAAATCCTACACCCTCCCCAAGATGATGTGAGAACTTGTTTGGAGGTTCCGGCAGGGGACCACAGCTACTAACACACCCTTGACAGAAGGTTGACCGTCCTCTATTCAGGGGAAGTCGCCCTCCTCAAAGGAGCCCACAACTTCATAGGAGAAAGGCAACACCAGCCAGATCAGCCAGATCAGCCCCAGCAATGGATAAAGGGAAAGACGCTGCAGCCAGATCACTCACTCTCACATTCCCAATGTGATGACTCTGGAGATAGGGCCTCTGTGGGGTGATAGGGTCATGAGTATGAAAGCCCTCAAAAGTGGGATTTGGGTCCTTATGAAGACACTAAAGAGTCTGCCTCTCCTCTCAGTAAGATGGTCAGCTGCAACACAGGAAGAGGGAGGACCCTCAGAAAATGACCATGCTTGCACCTTCACCACCCAGACTCCAAGCCTTTATAATTTGTATGAAATAAATCTGCTGTTTCTAATGCACTCACTGAATGGTACTTAGTAACTGTAGCCTAAAGCGAGTAGTTACACACTAACATAAAAGTTGGAGCTGGAGAGATGGCTCTACCACAAAAGGCTCCACTCACAACCTTTATAGGAAATCTGACTTTTCAGAGAAGAGAAATTTTCTCATGATTAAACATTACCTCCAGCCAACATTGCAGTAAGTACTATTCCACAGGACCAAACATCAACTGGTTCTGCATGAAATTCTTTTCTCTTTAGAAGCTCTGGAGCAACATAAGGTAAAGTCCCACACATCTTATTCAGTAAGCGTTCACGATTATTATGCCGAAACACTGTTGCCAAGCCGAAGTCAGAGATTTTGAGGTTATCTAAGTCAAAAGAAAAGAAAAGAAAAAAAAAAAAAAAACTGGATTAAAAGATCTGCAAATACATGTGTGTGTGCATGCGTGCGCACATATATATGAGAATTACTGAAAATAACATTGTTTTACCTAAGGCTTATAGAACTTTTCCACCTGAAAATGAGCAAAAGAAATCTAGGTATGTGTAAAAGAAAAAAAGTAAAAGGCACCATCACTTAAACTAAATTTAATAAATAACTCAATTATTATTAACTAAAAAGAAATATGAACACAAAAACCAGATTGTACCAGGGTAAATAAAGATGCTGTGGATATGCCAAGTGTGGTGGTGCACACCTTTAATTCCAGTACTCAGGAGGCGGATGCAGGCGGATCGCTGTGAGTTCGAGGCCAGCCTGGTATACAAAACGAGTCTAAGACAGCCAAGATAACATAGAAAAACCCTGTCTTGAAAAAAAAAATGCTGTGGACGCCCTCCTGGAAAACAAACCTAAAAAGACAGCAGAGCAGAACCTTTCCCTGAGAACTGTGGAGACTACACTTTGCTGATGACTAAGCATAGCTTCCTCAATGACAAATGACCTCAGTTGGCAAAAATATATAAAGATGTACCACACTAAAGTGAAAACTGAGAAGCTTCAAGAACTTCTCAAAGTAACAGTTGTGAGAAAAGCAGCAAAACTCCATGCCAAAACACACCCGGAGAACCAATGTCCACTCTATCCTCCCATCTTCACCACATACAAACTGCACGAAGAACTTCCATTTTAACACATTAGATGAATGTCTACTGCATGCAAGTAAGCCAGTGCACATGGTAAAAATCAGTGAGAAAGACATAATAAATCCTGCTTATTCTGGCTATGAAAATAAAGACAGCAGAGGATGTGGTAGCAAAGGGAGCTAACTAAAAAGTTAGGGAGAACCCTATTATGAAAGCAGTCTGGACAAAGTATCAAAATTTCAAATATTCACTCTTTAACAACTCTCACTTCTAAGACCACATACAGCAGAAATCCCACAAATTCACGAATTTGTCACCACTGAGACTACAACTTCTAAATAACAGTAACCTTGAATACTAAGGATTTAGCATAGTGTAGCGTCTTTTGGGTTTGGATGTTTCATAGCATCTGCAACATAATATTGTTAAGTTAGAAAACTACAGATAATGAATTCAAAATTTAAGGATATGATTTAGAAACATGTATGTCTGTGAGGAACCAAAAGGAAGCTGTTAGATTCTGGTGGCATTTTACTTCTTTAGCCTATTAACAAATGCTAAATAGAAACAAAATAAATATACAAGAATAACAGTGTAATCAAGATATACTAGACACTCATCTATAGAAACATTTGTATGAAATTCAATTAATAACGCTATATTTAAGCCAGGTGGTGGTGGTAGCAAAGCATGCCACGCCTTTAGTCCCAGCACTCGGGAGGTAGAGGCAGGTGGATCTCTGTGAGTTTGAGGCCAGCCTGGTCTACAAAGTGACTCCTGGTCAGCCAAGGCTACACAGAGAAACCCTGTCTCAAAAAAAAAAAAAAAAAAAAACGAAAAAGAAAGAAAGAAAGAAAGAAAGGAAGGAAGGAAGAAAGAAAAGCAACCCTAGGCAGGAAGAGCAATACTAGAAAGAACCTAACACCTGATTTCAAATTATACTAAAGAAGTACAACAAATACATCATGACAAAGGCAGAAAAACAGAATCAAGAAGCCAGAAGCAAACTCACACAGCTACAGAAACCTGGAAAACAATTTTTTTTCTTTCATTTTGTTTTTTGAGACAGGGTCTCTATAAATTGTCCTGGCATTCCCTGGAACTCACTATGTAGGCAAGGCTGGCCTCGAACTCAGAGATCCACCTCTCTCTGCCTCCCAAGTACTAGGATTTGAGGTGTGCATGCACTATTTTATTTTATCTGTATGAGTGTTTTGCCTGCACATCATGAAGGCAAGAAGAGAGCATTGGATCCTCTGGGACTGGAGTTACATACAGGTGGCTGTGAGCCGCCACGCTGGGTACTGGTAATTGGAACCCAGGGAGTTCTGGAAAAGCAGCCAGTGATCTTACCCTTGGATCCACCTCTCTCACCCCTGACCCCAGCCACCTAATTTAACAAAGGGTCAAAAACATAGACTGAAAAGCATCATGACCACATGGTGCTGGAAAAGTCAGATGGTCATTTATGCAAGAATGACATTAAATCCATTCCTCATCCTTTGCACAAAATCTTATTCAAATAGATCAAAGCCCTCGAGATGAGATCTTAAAATCTGAAAGGACTGCTAGAGAGAAACAAGCAACCCCACGATATGGACAGGCACAGGCAAGGGCAGAGTACAACACGGGCAGCAGGATAACAGAAAACATTTTCCAATTTTCTATCTGACATGAGCTTAAGATCTACAGTGTCTACAGAACTCCAAATTTTAAACCAAAACACAAAGTATCCAATGAACAAATAGGTGGATGAATTTAACAGATAGTTCCCTAACAGAACACACAAAAACTTGTTTTTAAAAGGCCAATAGTGGGAAAAAAGTTCAACATCATCAGCCATAAGGGAAACACACACTAAAATGGCAGTGAGCTCCTATTTCACTCTAAATAAATAAATAAATAAATAAATAAATAAATGCACTGCCTGCTGAATGTAGCTGACACCTGTCATCTTCTTTGGTCCTGACTCTATAAGCTAACACTTTTACTGTCCTCCTCTCTCAATTTTATGACACCCATAAAACAAAACTGAGCCATGCGTGGGCGAGCTCACCTGTATTTCCAGCAGTCAGGAGGCAGAAGCAGAAGGGCAAGCCATAGGCCATCTCCAGCTACATAAAAAAGTCAACAGCCTAAGACACACATCAAGCTCTTCTGAGGGACAGATTTGAGGCAGGGTCTCCCATAATCCTAGCTGACCTCAAACTCAGTATGTAGCTAAGGATGACCTTGAATATCCAATCTGCCTCCATCTCCCAAGTGGTGTTCCAAGTTCACATATCTCAATAAAAACCAGAACAGGGCCAGTGAAATGGCTCAGGAGATAAAGGCAGTTGCCACCATGCCTGACAATCTTGAGTTTGACCTCCAACACTAAAGCCTACGAAATTTCAAAAAAACCATGGCATATTGCTTCTTTAAAGAACTTTCACATTTTCTTGTAGGGCTGGAACAATGGCTCAATGGTTAACAGTGCATATCATTGTTCCTGAGTTTTATTCCCAACACCCAAATCAGGTGGCTACCCAAGTAGATCCAAGGGATTCCCTACTTTTTTCTGGCCTAAGTACCCCTACATATGTGGCATACACAGACACACACACAGACACATAAATTTAAAAATAAATAAATGT
The DNA here is from genome assembly GCA_907169655.1 of Acomys percivali. Taxonomy (NCBI): domain Eukaryota; kingdom Metazoa; phylum Chordata; class Mammalia; order Rodentia; family Muridae; genus Acomys; species Acomys percivali. The sequence continues at coordinate 93,652,934 of OU015749.1, forward strand.
TAAAATTCTTTTATTTGATTATCTAGTGAGCTCCATTGTTCCAAGTATTTCTATACCTCATCCATTACTATATCATTAAAGACTTGTGAATCCAAATACAATGAGTCTCCCAAAGTCCATAAATTCATAGGTTTGCTTCCCCACCCACCCCACACCCACCCCCACGCAGGATTTCAGTAATGTGAAAGCCTTGATTGGGTATATATTACTAACCTAAAATATAACAATAACAAAACAGTAATCTTACCCCTTTCATCCAAGAGGAGGTTTTCTGGTTTAATATCCCTGTGAGTTATTCCAATTCCATGCAGATAAACCTAAGCAGAAAGTTAAACAGTAGAATTTAACAACTCACCTCACTGATGCTAATTTTAAGCAAAGTGAAGGAGGCTATGGCACCTACCACTCCTGCCATGAGTTGATGGAAGAACCTCTGAGCATCTTGCTCAGGCATGCCTATGTCTGGCTCTGTAAGAAAGAATTATTGATAGTCTACAGAAAAAATATAATTAGTCATCAACCATATAGGCTCTTAATTCATATCTCATTCATGTTTGTACTTAAGCAAACAGAAACTTCTACTAATAAAAAAAGACTCAACTCCAAGAACAGATACATTAGTGGCTGGACATCTTTCCAGATGCTAAATAGTCAAAGCACCGTAAGAAAATAATTTAAAAGTATTAAAGTATTTTAATCTTATATTAACTCAAATGGACTTGATTTCCTTCAAATTCTCCCCACTTCTTTTAAACATAGAGTTCAGGGCTGGAGAGACAGCTCAGCAGTTAAGAGCACTGGCTGCTCTCTTCCTGAAGACCAGGGTTTGATTCTCAGCACCCACACTGCTCACAATCGTTGGTCAGCTCCAGGAGATCCAGTGCCCTCTTCAGGCCTTCTATAGTAACAGGCATGCCTCCATGGGCACCAGGCATGCACAGGGTACACAGAATATAAAACAACCATAAAAGAAACAATTTTAAACAGTTCTTATTTTTTCCCAGTGTTTCAGTATGTCTGCCAACAGAGAAGTACAGTAAATTTCATTACTTTAACAGACTTAAATCATAAAATTTGTACACTACAATGTCCAGAATGCCTGACCTTTTAGTCCAATCTTACTGTTGCATAACAACTCCAAAATAATTGATCAAATAGCTAACATTTAAAATACAGCTGGGATAGTTGGGTGGTTGTGGTGCATGCCTTTAATCCCAGCACTTGAGAGACAGAGACAAAGGCAGTAGGATCTGAGTTCAAGGCCAACATGGTCTACAGAGGTAGTTCCAGGATGGACAGGGCTCCACAGAGAAACCCTGTCTCAAACAACAACAACAAAAACAAGAAACAGCTGAGAATGTGGCTTAGTAGCAGACCAGCTAAAAAGCCTGCGGAAAGACCCTGGGTTTAACCTTCAGCAACACACACAACTTACGAGCTTTTTCCGTAAAATAATTGTCTTAAATCTTTGCCGTACCTATTCTATCAAAAAGCTCTCCTCCACTACAGTACTCTAGGAACAGGTACTGGATGCTGCCTTCCCTCCTGTGGCCATAGAATTTCACTACATTCTCGTGATTTAGCATCTTATTGATGCAGATCTCTTTCTTAATATTTTCTGGACAGTCTACGGCCCGCTTCATATCTACAATTTTCACTGCAACCGCTTCTTCAGTTATTCTATTCACAGCGAGTTGAACCCTTAAAAAAAAGAGAAAGAGAGAGAGAGAGAGAAAGTTACAATACTTTCACCTCAGAGTTCTATTTCTCCTAAAACTTCAAAACATTAGTTATGCATGCCTCTAATTTCAGCATTCTAGAGACAAGGCAAAAGAGCTTGTCTGCATGTAAGCCTCGGCTAGAAAGAAACTTTTTGTTTTGTTTTGTTTTGTTTTTCGAGACAAGACTTCTCTGTGTAACAGCCCTGGCTGTCCTGGACTTGCTTTGTAACCAGGCTGGTCTCCAACTAACAGCGATCCACCTACCTCTGCCTCCCAAGTGCTAGGATTCAAGGCATGCACCACCACCACCCAGTCAGCTTAGAACGAAACTTAAAAAAAAAAAAAAAAAAAAAGAACAAGCAAAAGAGGCAGGCAAAGCTCTTGGAGTCCAGCCAGGTACATAATGAGACGCTGTCTCTAAAATAAATAAATTATTTTCAACAGTTCCTATTTTTCCCAATGGGGGAGTGGGGGGCTGGAAAGACGGCTCAGCAGTTAAATGCACTTGCTTCAGACCCCAGTTCAGTTCCCAGCACCCACATGGTAGCTCATAGCCATCTGTAATTCCAGTTTGGGGGGGGGGGCGGTCCCACAGCATCTTCTGACCTCTGTAGTAAGTGTACACATGTAGTACACGAACATGTAGGTAAACACTCATAGATATCAAATAAGAATACATAAACCTTAGAAAGGAAAAACTTCAAAAGATTAAATACAACACACACTATGTTTCCTTCACTACTTTCTTCATCAAGGAAAATAAAATGGTTTCTGCCACATTCTCAAAAGCAATGAAACAAAATGCGAGGTGCTACAGTTAACCTTCCAAGAAAGTCATTACCTTGTGAGTGCTGCTTATCTAATTAGTGACTGATGAGTCTTTTTAAAGATATAGCAATTTTAGGTTATGTCACATACATATCTGGTGTGGTCACATGCACATCTACTTCACATCTATTAATCTCACGTACATAGCGGCTTTAATTCTATCCTCAAATGCGGAAACCGGCACATAAACTTGCTCTAGGACACAAAACACAGCCAGGATTTGCTAAGTATAAGGATCTGAACTCGGGCCTCCAGCGTCTTTTCATTATCTCATTTAAATTTTAAGACACACAGTTTGTTAGGAAAACAATTCTCTTATAAAAGAAAGTTTGATAAAGGGGGGTAAAACAGGGTCAAATAACACAGGCTTGTAATAGCTACCTGGGAGGCTACAGTGTACCACAAATTCAAGGCAAAAACCTAAGCAATTTATCAAGATTTTGATCTGAACAAAAACAAAACAAAGGAGAAATCTGTGGTTCTTTTTACAGGCCTAGGAAGGTAGCTCCGTAGGAGAGCATTTCCCCAATATGTGTGACACTCAAGGTTCAGTCTCCACTACCACAAAAGAGGCGTGGCCCTGGATACGTAACTTCACTTGCTGAGGCCTTCATCTACAAATGCAAATATCCGTACTCTTTGCCACTTGAAATAAAGGAAATTTTTAAAAATGTGTACTCAAACAACAGATGGAAAACTAAAAAGCAATCAAAAAGGCAAGGTAAAATTTAAATTAGGGCAGCCATCGAGATGGATAAACAGATAAAGCCACCTACTGTCAGGCCTCCTGATGATCAGTGTGCAGTCCTCCAAAGGAGAACCTATTCGTGGCACACTGTCCTCTGACTTTCACGCGCGCGTGCACCGCACCGTAGCAACACACACACGTAATAAAAATAAATAAATAAATAAAAAACTAAAAAGAGAGCTCAAACTTACTCTCCATAGGCACCTTCTCCCAAAGTCTGCACCAAGTCCCAGTCTTCCACAAAGGGCACTGCCATGACTCCAAGCACAGCTGCTGTAATATGCAGGATTCCAGAAAATGCGACGAATGAATGTAAACCCTCATCACCTGTAAAGCCACTGAGCTGGGCCTCTTGCCATGATTCCGCACGACTTCGGTTTCCCCTTACAGCTCATCCATATTTGCCCAACTCATACTAAATTTAAGCACTTTGTCCGGTATATCACAAGTCCTGTTTTTCCTCCGCCTTTACGCAAAATTGAACACTAGCTTGGCTCGGAGATTGGGAGACAAAAGCCTCCCGGGGAATGACTAGGAAAGGTAGGAGCTGCGGGCGGGGAGAGGGGGTGGAGGTGGGGGTGGGGGACAGGTGGGAGGAACTACGGTAATTACTGCCAGGGCAGCCCCTCCTCCCACCTGCTCACTTCCAATTGCCACCCCAACGGCACGTGTCAGGACCCGGCGGGAACGGGGCGGGGCCAAGCCTCCAAGAGGAGAGGAAGGCTGGGACGCCTAGGCGGAAAGGCGTGCGGACCTCGGAGGCTCCCAAATACATCCACTCCCTTTATGCCTAAGACCCATCCGCCACCAGCTCCAGCCCGCGCTCCCGGCTTGTCAGGACCACTCCCTCACCGTGCCCGTCGCACTAAGGAAGACCTCTGAGTCCTCTCCCACCGTTCGGGACACCCCTCTCACCAAGCAGTCCTTTGCCAGGGGCCGCAGGAATCCAAATGCAGAGCTTTTCCCGCCAAAACTTGCTTGCGTCATGCTGTCGCAAACGCGCACATCTTTGCCGTAAAGTGGTCTGGCGCACGTTGTCCAATCCCCCTCCTTCTGAGCCTGCCCGTTTGGAGTTTTGTTTTGGGGGGTTGTTGGCTTTGTTTTGTTTTGTTTTGTTTTTTAGATGAAAAGGTTTCTTTGGCTTACATTTCCAGAGCACTTTTCATCATTGAAGGAAGTCAGGACAGCGATTCAAACAGGGCAGAAGCCTAGAGGCAGGAGCTGATGCAGAGGCATGTCACATGGCTTACTCAGCCTGCTTTCTTAAAAGAACCCAGAGCCACCAGCCCAAAGATGGTAGCAGGGGGAGTGCAGAAATATATAGGGATGATAGGACAAAAAGTAGATTGCTAAATCTACTTCTCAATTTAATGTCTTAACCGTTTGGGCTTTTGATGCGACCGTGGTAAAAACAGGCTGATGAGGTTTGGTATTGATGACTTTGGGGAGAATTTGCCTGTGAGTCCCAGAGTGAAATGTCATCTGGCGTGTGCTGTGCTGGACAACTTACATTGCTCCAGAAAGACGCCAAAGCCTCCATCAGACGTTACATCACTTGGGCCCCGCCAAGCACTGGGTACCTGACGGCTCTAAGCCTACAAAGGCTGCACTGTTAACTATACAAACCGACCACCTTGTGACCTCTGAGCCCCTACCAAGAAGGGCTTGTGAGGCTCAAGCTCCACAAAGGACTTTGTAAGTGCTAGATTGTAGCCTCCTTAGCATTCAAACTGAGAAGCTAGCAACTGCTGTTGGAATTAATCCTGAAACAAATAAAACGAAAGAAGAAAGCAAGTGTGATGCATGCTTGTAAACCTAGAGTTTGAAAAACTTTAGCGAGTTCAAGGCAAGCCGGGTTATACAAGGTTAGTCTTCTCAAATAAACAAAAAACGAAATAAAGTTAAATAAAAAATAATAATAACCACTGCCACCCGTGCAAGACAGGGCAGGACGAAGATAGTGTTTGGAATTTGCAGTACAGTTAGAATCAACAACTTTGCCTGCGGACTCCAAAACTAGTCGAACTTAACCTGTTTGTAGGAAGACCACTTGCCTAGCTTAGTTTTACCAACTTTCTTAATGTTTGTGTTGTTGTGTGTCCTCCCCCATGCCAGCCCCACCCCGGCCCAGACAAGGTTTCTCTGTGTGTAGCCTTAGCTGTCCTGGAACTCACTTTGTAGACCAGCTGTCCCCAAACTCAGAAATCCTCCTGCCTCAGCCTCCCAAGTACTAGGTTTAAAGACGTGAGCTACCAAACCTGGCTCAACCTTTGAAGGTTAGGGTCATAACCAAAAATATAACAGCCAGACAGTGGTGGCCCACGCCTTTAATTTCATCACTTGGGAGGCAGAAGCAGGAGAATATCTTGAGTTCGAAACCAGCTTTCTTATTTGTTAAACGACTATGGTGGCCACTCCTATAATACCACATTATGGAGAGGAGGCAAGAGATACCCAACCAGTTGCTCTCTTTCAAACAAAAAACAAACAGCATGAGATAGACTTGGTGGTGACTCACCTATAATCCCAAAAACCTAGGAAGGCTGAGGCAGGGGAACTGCTTCAGATTGGTCAGCCTATGATCCTATCTTAAAAAAAAAAAAAAAAAGAGGTGGGCTGGGAAGCACAATGAATATTAGAGTAACTGGGCTAGACTTGTGGCATGATGATAGAGTATTTGCCAAGCATACAAAAGACCCATAAGAAAGTAAGAAATGTCAAATCTCCTTTTTGAGGGGGAGAGGTTGGGGTTTTGTTTTGTCAGCTTTTTTGGTTTTTTGAGACTTGAGACAGGGTTTCTGTGTAGCCTTGGCTGCCCTAGGCTTGGTCTGTAGACCAGGCTGGCCTCGAACTCACAAAGATCCACCTGCTTCTGCTTCCTGAGTGCTGGGATTAAAGGTGTGTGCCTCCACCACCCAGGCAAGAAATGTCAGTTCTAAGAGAAAGGACTTGGGTACAAAATAATAAGGAAAACCTTGTGCTGGCTAAACAAGTGCTTTGCCACTGAGCTACATCTCCAATTCAGCAATTTGTCAAAAGTGAAGAGTGAAATACCTGCAAATGTTTATGAAGTTTTAAACCATGACATCAGTTTAGGGTTCATGTGATAAAAAGTTTTTAGATAATTTCCCATTTCTTTATAATTTCCTGTGTTCTGAAATCAACAAATATAAAGACCCACAAGGTTCTCTTCCTGAATG
>OU015749.1:93659440-93712668 GCA_907169655.1 Acomys percivali
CAAAGAACAGACAAATACCCAATGCATTTCTCAACATTAGGAAACTGGGCCAGTGCTTTTAGAATGCTAAATAGTGCCAGTCTGGAATGCTGTATCCAGCCATGCACTAAGTATAATATAGAAGAGCTCGAAAAACGTACTCCCCCAACACATTAGAAGGTACTTAGAAATGGCAAGTCAATGAAAATGGCAAAAGATTAACAAACACAACAGTAAAATAACACAACTCAACAAACTTGGAGAGTTAAGTCAAACTGAAAAATAGAAGACATTCTTAAAATAACCCTAATATAATCAGGTATGCTGGCATATACCTCTAATCACAGCACTTGACAAGTAGAAGCAGGAGAAGGAGTCAGCCTTGGCTACAAAAGGTTCTGTCTCAAAAAAGCCAAAGTTGTTTAATGAATGGCTTAACAGAAAATAGACACAAATGAGTAAGAACCGGGTAGGGAAGTGAGAAAGTAGGAGAAATTAATACAAGTACCAAAAAACCAAAGTATTTCCTTTAAAAAATTATATAGGAAAATTAGTAACTAGCTGGCAATAGTGGCCCACACCTGTAATCCCAACATCTAGAAGGTAGAGGCATGATGATCAAGAATTCAAAGCTAGTCTCATCTGTAGCTTGAATTCAAAGCCACCCTGAGCTACATGAACTGTCTTTAAAAAAAAAAAAATCAAGACTCATCAAAATTAACACATCTTAATTAGCAATAGCAAGAGGTAATCACAACTATAACAGATGGTAGTAAAAATAGTGTCACAAAATATAGAGCAGTGGTTCTCAACCTTCCTAATGCTGCAACCCTTTAATAATTCATGTTGTGATGACCACCAACCATAAAATTATTTTTGTTGCTACCTCATAACTATAATTTTGTTATGAATCACAATATAAGTAATTTTGGAGATAGAGGTTTGCTAAAGAGGACATGACCCACACACTGGGAACCATTGATGTTAGGGATGGGGAAAAGGTACTAATTCGTGTTCCCAGTCCAAATCAGTGTTACCTTAAACTAAAACACCAAAACCTAACAGCAAATTCCTAACAGTCAGGCAGGTTGCAGTCATGGGAAGTTCAGCAGAGCTGGAAACAGTCTCTGGGGAGCAGGTGGGTGTGTGGATGAGCATGTGTGTGAAATTGTATGGGTGCTTTTTGAATGGATTTTTAGATGATTTTTTTTTTACACTAAGTGGGCTATAACTGAAAATATAATCAATTTAAAAAAGAAATCTGTAGAGAATAGAAAATATCAAGATCCCAGGAGTCAAAATGATATAAAAAGAGGGTTATTCCATTTACACTATAGAGAAAGCTTACCAATAACCTATAATATTAATCATATTGGTATAAGTCTCACATTAACCTTTCCTAGTAGGCAGCAATTCTGTATATAAATCAAGTAATATATTTATATGAAATTAAGTCTTCTGTTAAATCTAAATTTCAACCACAGTTAAAATACAGAGTACATAAGCTGGTTTGAAAGAGAAGCCCTTAGGTATACACGTACACCTAAGAATATGTGCATTGAGTACCACTTGTGACTACCTAAAAGTCATAATTCCTCTTGTTTTCTTAAATAGAAACACTAATTTTTTAAAGATGGTTTATATACATCATGATTATGTCCTATGTTGTAAAATACATGAAATGTCCTATTGTATCGAACAGAAAGCTGTTTATCCTGACACAAAATATCTATGGGATCTCTGTGCTTTGAAGTTAAAACTTTTGTCTCTTTTCTTGCAGTCAGACAGGCAGTGATCTCAAAGTGCCTGTTAGTAGCAACACTGCCCATTTCCTATGTATATATTTAGCAAAGGCTTCAAAACAAGGTAAGCAAGCCTCAAGTGGTGTATGAACATAGCAGACTGACACTAAGAAAACCAGAAGTTCACAATGGATAACCCCAAGAGACTTAGTCCAGGCTAAAGGAAACCAGCCAAGAGCTGTTTACTGTGCTTTAGGTTTAGTGAAGCACTGAAGACCAACATTTCACACAGGTACACACAGTTACATCTGACTCCAGAAACACCTACTGACCATCCACCTCTCCAGCCTGATGTTGGAGGAGTGCCTTCCTCTCAGATTGCTAAGCTTCACTGAGTCCTAAGAACTATGGATTAGTCACATCTGGTTCACATTTCTGCTTAGAAAAAGAAAAATCCTCACTAGTGTGAAAGAATGATGGAGAGATGGGGGATACATAGCAACTCTGTCCTTATAAAGCCAAAGAGATTCTAAAGAAATAGACACTGAGAACACAGACGTAACAGCAAGAAAGCTGTCTTTCTTGCCCAGAAATAGCACTCCTCTGGTCCCAGAAACATTTATTCATTTGATAAAAATTTATTAAGCACCCATTATATGCAAAGCATTGTACCGGGGTGCAACAAGACAAAAAGTGTGACGAAGTTGTTTATATTTGGAGAACCAGAGCTAGTCCTTGAGTTTGCTGACAGGAGAGAGGAAGAATTCTCCTATTTGGTTGGTTCATCTGGGGACCTAGAGGATGGACACAGATTTCCACCCATTCACTTCTGTGATCCTCGTTCAGCCAATTTAAGTCAAAACAAATAAGGCACATTTAAAAAAAAGCCCCCCCCCCTTTTAATTGACCAAAGTAAAGCCATAACATTTCATTTGGTAACCTGCTCAGAATTATAAAAATCATTTCATTTGGCCCAGCCCATACTGTCCAGGGCAAACTTCCAGACAATTCTAATCCCATCCGGCTGTGTTCTTATAAACTGCATATGAAAAAAAATCTTCAGCGTCCTCAATATGACGCGCTCAGTGCGAAGCATTCAGGTCACAACGTGACATTTATGTCCTTGACAAGCCTCGATTATCCAGGTCCTTTACCTGCAACATAAAGACGTCAGTTTAGTATTTACCAAAAGTTCAACTTTGGAGAGATCTACTGGCTCCACAATAAGCGAAAGGGACCACACCAGACTCTGTTCCTGGTTGGCACGTGAGTAAATTAGCCTGGGATAAAGCCTGCCTCCTGGCAGCTCAGCCTGTCAGGACAACTCTAAGAAGCAGGAGAAACCAACTTTGGCACTGACCAAAAAGACGTCAATCAAGCCCCACCACCACCACCACCCCCACAACCGTTATTTGATACAGGGTTTGCTATGTAGCCCAGGCTGGCCTACTCAATTCCCCTGCCTTTGCTCCCCTAATGGTACAATACAATGCCATACCTGGTTCAATCTTTTCTCATGTGAAAGATAGAACACACTGTGTCAAAAATTCAGCAAAAAAAAAAAAAAAAAACCATAGTTCAAAAACACAAACACATGCATTTCCCTAACCCTCAAGCTACTTCAAACCCTACCTGGATCAGTTGTGCTGCACCACATACAGTGGCCACATCTGTAATACTACCATTCCAGAGGCTGAAGAAATGGGATCTACCCAGCAAAAGGCAGAAGCAGATGGATCACTGAGTTCAAGGCCAGCCTGGTCTACAAAGCCAGTCCAGAACTGCTAAGACTACACAGAGAAATCCTGTCTTGAAAAACAAAACAAAACAAAAAGAAATGGAATCTGAGTTTAAAGCCAACCTGGGATACACAGTAATTTTAAAGCCAGCCTAGACAGCATCCTAAGACCCTATCCCCAAATTCATAACAAAAGAAAAAAGTACTAGTCTGACAAGATGGCTCAGTGAATAAGGGCTTGATTTTGATCTCCAGGACCCACACAATGCAAGATTGACTCCTACAAGATGTCCTCTAACCTCATATGTGGCATATGTATATATGCCTCCCCCATATAAAAATGTAGTAAAAAAATAATAATTTTTTAAATAAAAAGAAATGTTGCCATAACAACTGCCAACTAGGATGTCTCCTATCTAAGAATAATAAAAAATATAATTAGTAATATTTTAGGCTAGTCAGATGGCTTATCAGATAAAAGTGTCATACAGATCTAATGACCTAAATTCAATCTCTGAAACCTCTACAAAGCTAAAGAGAATCAACTCCACAAGTTACACACACACACACACACACACACACACACACACACACACACCTAACACTTCAAGTGAGTCACAAGCTACTTTGAAAGCAGGTACCATTAAAAATGTCCCTATTTGGAAAACTGCATACTAGAACAAACCTGCAAGCATGAGAGCACCTTTCAGAGATGCAGCATCTACTGACCTTGTATATCCTGACCAGCCAATGTTCTGTGGTGTACGCTTCCTCCAGGACATCAAGTTCAAAGTCTTTATTACCAATCTCAGCATTTCGAACGCGGTCAAAGCCTGGTGGACGCTCTAAAACCAACAAAAAGAAAATGTATTTCTATTCTACTAGTGGACTTCCTAAAGAGATGGACCTGCACATCATCTACTGCACTGTTATTCTTCAGCCTGCACTTTGACTACAGTTTGAAAGAACGACCATCATATGAAACAGCAAATCAAGAGGGTTGGGGAGATGGTTCAGGTTAAGAGCACTGATTGCTCATCCAGAGGTCCTGAGTTCAATTTCCCACAACCATTCGGTGGCTCACAACCATCTAGAATGTGATCTAATGCCCTCTTCTGGTGTGCATGTGTACTTGCAGACAGAGCACTATATACATAAAAATAAATAAATATTTAAAAAAAGAAAAGAAAGAAACAGAAATTAAAATGCTATCCTGCTTGAGTCCTATGCACTGTGATGCTTGCTGGGATCCATGGAGCTTACCTCTTCTAAGTCTGCAAGGTGACTTTCAAGGCTCTCTAGTCCTGAGGACTGTTACCCAGACACCTAATGCTAGTAACCCTTCCATGAGTCAAGAGCCCAAGACCTGTATATACTACGTTTTCCCTGATGCAGAAACAAAGCTGAAATAGACAAGATTTAACCTGACCAAATCCTTCTTAATGTATTCTTCTAAAAATTGGACAAGTAGTTTTCCCCCTTATTCTTTTTCACATTGCAATATTCTTTATTGAGACACACACAATAAAAGATAATGTTTTAAAGCATAGAATTTAAAGGCAAACTGAATTTAAAATCATAACTATCACATGATATTAGCTAGTTCAGTAAACTGTTGGCTATTTCAATTTCTTCATATATAAAATGACTTTACATTAGTCTCTATTTTTTGGGTTGCTGTGAAGACTAAATGAGTTAAAAAGACTAAGAGCAGAGGCTGGAAAGCACAGTATGCATTAGCTGTTACTATTGTTGTTAGCATGATCATTCACTCACTGGCTTCTGTGTAGACCTGCCCAAAGCGGTAGTAACACATTTTATACATAAGGCAGTTGAGCAGCACTGGAGAGCCCTCACGGTCCACACGGAACTCCCCAGTTGGAGTATAGTAGTCATTCTCCTTGATGTGTCTTCCTGTCTCTGTGCTTCCTCCAATCCGGACCATCCAAAGAAATTTATTGATATCTAGATGAAAAAAAGAAATGGATTACTGCATCAGAAAGGCTGCTGGATCTCACTAATATCACTATTTCTAAAAAATAATTCTATCATCCTTTCCTAATAGGAAAACAAAGCTGGGTGGTAGTGGCTCATGCCTTTATACATAGCACTTGGAAGGCAGAGGCAGACAGATCCCTGAGTTTGAAGCCAGCCTGTCTACAGGATGAGTTCCACGACAGCCAAAGCTACACAGAGAAATCCTGTCTTGGGGGCGGGGGGCGGGGGGGGGGAGGAAATAGTGTATAAGCAAAACACTTCCTAAAAAAATACAAAACTTTTGTAAGAAATTGTTAATAGCTGAAACTGTATGCTATTGGTCCATCTTAACCACACTGTTGCTAAGAATTACACAGAGATAAGCTATTGCAATCAGTAGCCAGTAGCCACTTATACTTAAATAAGCACTTGAAGTATTATCCATATCAATTTAGAGGTAATGTAAGGGCATAATACAAGGTGAAAGCTAGGCATAGTGGTGACTGTCTATAATCCCAGCACAGGGAGGCTGAAGGAATAGTTTTGTATATTCAAGGTTAGCCTGGGCTACATAGCATTAAGCTTTCATATAAAAGCATCTACACTATGATAAAAATATTTTATTTTAAGCCTTCATAAGCATTCAATAGAAAGTAAAACTGGAAACCAGGTATAGTGGTGCATGCCTTTAACCCTAGCACTTGGGAAACAAAGGCAGATGGATCTCTGTTAGTTTAAGGCTAGCCTGGTCCACAAAGTGAGTTCCAGGCCAGCTACATAGTCAGCTGCTGGGGGGATAGGGGAATGATTAAATTAAGAACACTGAAAACACAGTAAGATGTGTCCAAGAAGAAATGAAACTTTCTAAAAGCTACAGAAAATTTATATCCAAAGATTGCTAATTGCTTCTAAAAACATCATCTTGCCTATGCCTGTAATCTCAGCACCAAAGAAGCTAAGGTAAGGGTAGATGCTGAAGAGTTCAAGGCCAACCCAGGCAACATCTTGAAAGCCCAAGTCATGAGCATTTTTGGTTTGGGTGTTGTTTTGATGGCAAGAGAAGCTCATGATATAGCCCATGCTGCCCTGAAATTCACAGCCCTCCTAGCTCAGCATGTTGAGAGCTAGGATTATGGCTGTAGGCACATTCCACCAGCTATTAGCCTGCTTAGTTTTTTAATAGAACCAAGAAAAAAATAGAAATAATGGCTAAAGACTAAAGGTCAGTAGCGAATGAGAGAATTAACAAATGAAGCTAGAGCGAGATCAAATACCACTGAGGTTGTTTATTGGCACATATTAGTGTCAGGGGTGGGATTTTTTAAAGGCATAAAGTATTTATAAGCAGGACCAGCTAAAATGTTGAGTAAATGACAACATCAACAGCAATGATAATCATTATCAAAACTTTCAGAACTCCTACTAATACAGTTTAATAATAGTCTTAAGGATTAAATCAGATATAGGAATAAATCAATACTGTCTTTCATGACTGTCACATGCATATTTTCATAGAGCTAGATACTGAATATTCTGCATTGTTTTTGTTTTGTTTTGTTTTGGAGGGGTTTTTTGTTTGTTTGTTTGCTTTGGTTTTGGTTTTTTGGTTTTTCAAGACAGGGTTTCTCTGTGTAGCCTGGGCTGTCCTGAACTGTTGTAGACCAGACTGGTCTTAAACTCACAGTGATCCGCCTGCCTTTGCCTCCTAAGTGCTGGGATTAAAGGCGTGCGCCACCACACCTGGTTCTTTTGCATTGTTTTTAATGGTTAGTATTTTACTGTCTTAAAAATAAAAAAGTTAGCTGGGCAGTGGTGGCACACACCTTTAATCCCAGCACTTGGGAGGCAGAGGCAGGTGGATCGATGTGAGTTCAAGGCCAGCCTGTTCTACAAAGTGAGTCCAGGACAGCCAAGGCAACACAGAGAGACCCTGTCTCAAAAAACCAAAAAAAAAAAAAAAAAAAAAAAGAGTAGTTTCCGATCTTCACTATAAAACATTTGTATCACCATTACAAATGTGTCCAAATAAAAACTACAAATAAACTCAAGAGGAGACAAAAATGTAGAGCAACTGAAAACTGCAGACACCACTACAGGAATCATGAAATAGTGCTACCATTGCAGAGATCTCTTTGTTCTACTGTGCACTCTCACTCTATGGTACATATGTTCATCAAAATAGATGGGCAACTAGGGAGGTAGCTTAGTCAGTTAAGGGCCTGCCATACAAATTCCATGGGGCCCAGCATGGTGGTGCACACCTTTATTCCCAGAAGAGGCAGCAACAGAAGAAGCAGGTGGATCTCTGTGAGTTCAAACCCAGCCTAGTCTACAAAGTGAGTCCAGAACAGCTAGGGCTCTGTTACCCAGAGAAACCCTATCTCAAAAAACAAAACAAAACAAACAACATGGTGGCTCACAATCATCTGTAATTTTATTTCCAGAGAAAACACAACCTTCTTCTACTCTCCATTCACACACAGCCATCCAAGTGGTATACAGATATGCATGTAAGCAAAATGCCCATACACATAAAATAAAATATTGTCCTATAGTATATAAGATAAGTTTGCTTAACAATAAATCTGCACAAACCGAACAAGTTAAAAAAGAATACATGAGCCAGGCGGTGGTGGCACACGCCTTTAATCCCAGTACTCAGGAGACAGAGGCAGGCAGATCGCTGTGAGTTCGGGGCTAGCCTGGTCTACAGAGTGAGTCCAGGATAGACAAGGGTACACAGAGAAACCCTGTCTCGAAAAACAAAAACGAAACAAAACAAAAAAGAATACATGTAGAATTCTTACTGTCAAAGAACTGAAAAAACTGTATAGGTACCATATATAACTACTTCAACAATTCAATATATCAAGTATTTATCAATAATTCTGACTTTAAGTTGGGTGTGGTGGTGCACACATTTAATCCCAGCACTGGGGAGGCAGAGGCAGGCAGATTACTGTGAGTTCAAGGACAGCCTGGCCTACAAAGCGAGTCCAGGACAGCCAAGGCTAACACAGAGAGACCCTGTCTCAAAAAAAAACAAAAAAAAAAAAAATCTGACTTTAAGAAGAAAGAAATGCATTGTAAGTCCTGAAAGTCCCTTAGCCACTTGGAGTAGATGCTGCAAGAGACACTAGTAACAATTTGGGTGACAGTAAAGTGGGTGTGTTTTTCTGTGAAAACTCATTAAACTGTAAACTTAATAATATTTGCACCTTTCTAAATGTCAAACTTCAAGTCTTTAACAATAGTTATATCTATTTTTCTAAGATTTACAAATAATGACACTTTTATTCCATTATCAAATATATTCTACTCAGTTGGCAGTGGTTACTTAATATTGGTTAGTGGGAAAACTTCAAGAAACTATATTTTGTATGTGTGTGTGTGTGTGTGTGTGTGTGTGCTATATAGCCCAAGGTAGATTCAAACTGGCAACCTTCCTGCTCACCAAGTGTAGATGTTCACCATCACACCCTATAGAACTATTCTACTACTACTACTACACACACACACCATATATACAAATAAGTAGATATGCATACATACAAATCTGTATTTGTGTAATACTTAATTATTATATATATATTATATATTTATAATATATTTTTATTTATTTATATTATATATATGTATGTGATAATTACTACCAAATAGTGTTGAGGTAATTGTTTGTTGTTCCTGTGACACATTTGCAACAGTCTTACCTAAAACAGAAGCATCTTAAAGAAGCAGCCATAGGACATAGCAGCTAATTGTGTAGAAGCAGCCACACATTCAAAGAAAATTGACATATACATACAACGTACCCACTAGCTGTAGGAAAAGAACATATTTTACAATTGAAAAGAGGAAAAATTTGAGGTGAAGGGTAAAACACGTCAACTGTAAGAAGTTAATAGTGGACCAGTGAGATGGCTCAACAGGTAAAGGTGCTTTCTTCCAAGCTTGATGACCTAAGCTCAATCCCTGGACTCACATGGTGGAAGTGAAGAACCAACCCCTACAAGCGGTCCTCTGACCGCCATACTATGGGACACATGCATCCCCCTCCAAAACACACAAATAAATGAATGCAATAATACAACTTTTTAAAGTGACATTGATATAGGAAAATTAAACTAAGCAGCCTCATAATAGCAGGAATTTTAAAATATAAAGATTTGAGAGTATAGCTTAGTGGTGCAGTGCTTGCCTAGCACATGTAAGCTCCAGGAACCAATCCCCAGCACTCTGAAAACCCTAAGAAACTGGAGACAGGAGTCATTGCTTCTGGGGACTGGTGTTAAGGGTGCTTATTAAGTTTACGGCCACAAGACAACCACTTATTTTAAACCTCCAGAATTGTTTAACTTTTAAAATTATGAACAGGTTTCTTTGGGTGTTTCTGTTTTCCGTTTTTGTTTTTCGAGGCAGGGTTTCTCTGTGTAGCCTTGACTGTCCTAGACTCACTTTGTAGCCCAGGCTGGCCTCGAACTCATTTATCCACTTGTCTCTACCTCCCAAGTGCTGGGATTAAAGGGGTGCGCTACCACACCCAGCATAAACAGGTATTATTAACTTCAGTTTTGTGAGAGTTACTTTTACTTTGTATACACACACACACACACACACACACACACACACACACACACACACACACACACAATTCTTTTCATTAAAGAGAGAAAATAAAAAACAGATGGTGCACGCCTTAGCTCCAGGACCAGGGTAGAAGCAGGAAGATCAGTAGTTCAAGGTCATCCTCATGGACACCAACCTGAGTCACATGAGACTCTGTCAAACCAAGTAAGTAAATAAAACAATAATTGATTCATTAAATTTTCTGAGAATCTATGTCCTGCAGCTAGAAATAGTATCAAGTACATTACCATCAGACGAATACCCAGTGAGGCCTCCAAAAATGACAAGCACATAGCTGACATCAAGCTCCCTCATGATTTCATAAGCTTTTTCTTCTGTGGATGCCATTGCCTAGAAAAATAAGTGTACAATTCTCAAAATAAAATCTCAAGTCAATCTCCTCTCCTAGTGACACACTTGCCAGGAGACCTCGCATATCAGACATTTAAAGGACCACTTTACCTTACCTGCCCTACTCGAGAAATATGAGTATTATTCCATGTGTTATTGTCCACTAAAATTGTCCGATTTGCCATTGCAGTAATTTGGTAACCGTAATCCCACCATGACATAACCTTTGCATCCTAAAACAAGAATGAAAATAGAAAAATGTTCATCTCACTTCTCTTAAAAACCAAATGCTAAAGAGTAGAAAGACATCTTTGATAGCAAGTAAGACTTGCCTAATTAATTTCTTTACAAAGTACTTATTGTATGCCTAACACCTGCTCCTCCATTGATAGACAGACAGGAAATAACTTAGACTATATGAAATCCAACATTCCCACATATCTCAATTTCAGATCATTGAAACAAGCACAACAGACCAAGAGAGATGTAGGGGGACTATGATGTAAACAGCTTAATGTCATTAGGTAATTTAAATTTGTTTCTTTTGAGACAGGGTCTCAACATGTAGACCAAGATGGCCTCAAACTCAAGAGGTTCACTTGCCTCTGCATCCTCACTGTTGGGATTGAGGGTCTGTGCTACTAACGCTCCTGGTTTGTTATTTGTTAATTGTTAATAAATGACCCTTAATAACATTATAAAATCAGTTATTACTACAGTAGAAGGGAAAAGACAAAATATGATGGCAAGGATTAAAGGATTTTTAGTTTAGGAGCTGAATATACAGTTCAGTGGCAGAGTTTGTGCCTACCATATGCTAAGGTTCAGGGCTCAATTCCCAACACTACTTTTTGAAAAAATCTCTAATTTGGATGTCTAGCAAATCTGCCTCTAAAATGCTGTACCCAACAGTTATTGCAAAAGAAATTAAAATTACTTCAGATGCTCAACAGATAAAAACTAAAATGTTATATGTCATTACTATCAGGTGGCAACTATTTACCTTGACTAAGTTTCTCCTTTGTCTGTAGCAAACCATTTTTTATTTTCTCCTGTTGTAACTGGGTTATCTACCTTATACTAAAACCACTACCATATAAATGTACGTGTCCAAAAAGAATCTAGAATTTAAGTTACTGTTGCAGGATACTTTAATCCATTGTGAACTCATAATTGTGAACTATAAAATCCTTTCTTTCTTTCTTTCTTTCTTTCTTTCTTTCTTTCTTTCTTTCTTTCTTTCTTTCTTTCTTTTTTGTCCTGTTTTGGTTTTTTTCAAGTCAGAGCTTCTCTGTGTAGCCTTGGCTCTCTTGGACTCACGTGGACTCACTTTGTAGACCAGGCTGGCCTTGAACTCACAGCAATCCGCCTCCCTCTGGCTCCCAAATACTGGGATTAAAGGCCTGTGCCACCACGCCCGGCCAAAGAGCTTTCTGTACATTGAATTTAATAAAGTTAACCCCAGGTCAAGAGGTGGAGCAAGAAACCAACTGAAAGGGATTAAAGAGGAGGAACTTTTGAGTTGAAGGGTATTTAAGATGGCATGGGTAAGAAGGGGCTTTTGAGCTTTCAGCTAGCAAGGTTTGGGCTTTTTGTTTTTTCCTCTGGGACATGAGCTAAGTAGGAAGGCCAGCTGGGTGCTTTCTCTGCCTCTCTAAGCTAGCAGGTTTTCACCCCAGCATCTGACTCCTTAATCATTACTGGTAAAACCAAATGTTTGGGATTTTCATTTTTTTATAACAAGCTACTCTAGCCCAGTAGTTCTCAACCTTCCTAATGCTGCACCCTTTAATATAGTTCCTTATGCTGTGGTGACCCCTTATCAATGAAATTATCATTGCTACTTCTTAACTGTAATTTTGCTATTAGGAATCGTAATGTAAGTATTTTTGGAGACAGGTTTGCCAAAGAGGCTGTATGACCCACAGGTTAAGACCTGCTACTCTAGAAGAAACCTCAATGGAAGTTGGTCTTTAAAGCTTATTAAAAACTAAGCTTCTAAATTTCTAATTTTTCTAAGCTTCCCATCCATCTAAAAGATGTCAGGTTCACTACAATACCAAGTTGTCTTCACCACTACCCGATTATCCAACATCTCCCAAATTTTTACCTCTGGAGTATTGTGACGAAGCCAATAATATGCTTCTCGGAAGTCATCAAAAATGATCCTACTGCCATCCCCACCACGGGCAGACAGTACAATGGAAGGAGAAGAGTAGGCTTCACTGGTCACCCAAGTCGAATGAAAAGTGTAGGTGATGAGAAAAAATGCCATGACCAGTATCATCCCACTTGCCACCTAAAGAAGGAAAACTGTACAGTAACCAAACACAGACAGCTTCTTATGTGAGAGCAAAATATATTGGGCTGCATAAATTAATTCTGACCATTGCTCTAATACCCCCCCCTTTTTTTGTTGTTGTTGTTTTTTTTGTTTTTCGAGACAGGGTTTCTCCGTGTAGCCTTGGCTGTCCTGGAACTCACTCTGTAGACCAGGCTGGCCTCAAACTCAGAGATCCACCTGCCTCTGCCAATCCAGTGCTGGGATTAAAGATGTGTGCCATAAAAGCCCAGCTCTCACCTCATTCTTAATGGGGTAGGTAGAATCCTGTTGTTTCTTGCTCTTCTTGTCTGGGCGACTTATATCTAGATTCTTCATATATGTCGACAGTACCTGGGAGACACCAATGCCAGAAAGAATGCACATAACAGGTGCCAACACCAGCATTAGACGCACCTAAAAGGAACAAGAATCATGATCAGTATAATCAGTGTTTCACAAATGATGGACTTCACTCTATTAGTCAACTATGACATCAATGCAGCAATTTTCTTTTTTTTTTTTTTTTTTTTCTTTTTTTTGAGACAGGGTCTCTCTGAGTAGCCTTGGCTGTCCTGGACTTGCTTTGTAGACTCACAGCGATCCGCCTGCCTCTGCCTCTCAAGTGCTGAGATTAAAGGCATGTGCCACCATGCCCAGCTAATGTAGCAATTTTCAACAAACATTCTTTTCCTACAAAAGTAGAATAGAAAATATGTGGTATAGCTAAAGCAAAACAGAAGTGTAAACTTCTTAAATTTCATTGTAGGTGAGCCAGTTGAAATAATTCCACCAATCAAGACGCTAAGAAAGGCTGGACAGTGGTGGTCCATGCCTTTAATCCCAGCACTCAGGAGGCAGAGGCCAGCCTGGTCTACAGAGCGGGTTCCAGGAAAGTCAAGGCTACACGAAGAAACCCTGTCTCAAAACAAACAAAACCAAAAATAAAAAGAAAAAAGGGAGAGAAAGAAGGATCAAAAGTTCAAGGCCAAACCTACAGAGTTGGCTCCATGGCTCCGAGCACATACTGCTTTTCCAGAGAACCTAAATTCTTTCAGGTTAGGCAGTTCATAAATGCCCAGAACTCTAGCTTGAGAATCCGTCATCCTCTTCTGGACTCTGAGAACCAGTACTTACACACTGGCATGCATGCATATATACATCATTAAAAGTTTAAAAAAGACCAGGCAGTGGTGGCACATGCCTTTAATCCCAGCACTTGGGAGGCAGAGGCAGGAGGATCGATGTGAGTTTGAGGCCAGCCTGGCCTACAAAGCTGTGGTCTCTCACAAAGCGAGTTCAGGACAGTCAAGGCTACACAGAGAAACCCTGTCTCAAAAAATCCAAAAAAAATAAAAGAGCATGTATTGCTTTTCCAGAGGACTGGAGTTCAGTTCCTATGCTGGGCAACTCAAAAGTTCTGATGCCCTCTTCTGGCCTTTGGAAGCACCTGCTAGCATGCAGTATACACAGAGAGACACAAATACATACACATAAGTAAACATAATAAATGATAATCTTTGGAGCTAAAGAGCTGACTCTGATTCCCTGCACACACATGAGACGGCTCACAACAGCCTGCCTCTAGCTTCCATAACGCCTTCACTAGCATGCACATACGTGAGACACACACATATACAAACATAATTAAAATTTAGGGGAGAAAAATACCTTATCCCTCCCATGTAAGGTGGCACACACCTGTAATCCCAGCACTCTGGGAGGCAGAGGCAGGCAGATCGCTTTGAGTTTGAGGCCAAGACAGCCAAAGCTACACAGAGAAACCTTGTCTCAAAAAAAACCAAAAGAACCTTGTCTCAAAACCATCAATATAAATAACAAACTCAAAAAAAATATAAATAAATAAATAACAAACTCTATTGCAGATCTAAATATATGTTTCTATGTTCTGAATGATAATGTAATTTTTACTTTTTATAAACTTATTTATATGATAAATCTTTTTGGTTTTCCAAGCCAGCCTTGGGTGTAGCCTTTGGTGCCTTGGACTCGCTCACTTTGTAGACCATGCTGGCCTCAAACTCACAGCAATCTGCCTGCCTCTGCCTCCCAAAGGCCTGCGCCACCACGCCTGGCAAATAAACCTATTTTTATAAATTAAAATGTTTACTTTTTTATAACCTATTTTTGTTCATTTTGTCTTTTGAGATAGAGACTTCCCATGTTGCCCAGACAGTCCTTGAACTCATAGTTCTACTTCCCAAGTGCTGGGACTATAGGTGTGTACCACCGTCCCCAGCTAAAAGACATTTTCTAATTGTCGTTTATGATTTTAAATGTATATTTATATATATAAACAATACACACACACACACACACACACACACACACACACACACACACACACGAAAAGGACTGGGGAGGTGGCCCAGTGGTTAGGAGCACTAGCTGCTCTTCTAGAAGATCCAGGTTCAATCCCAGCACCCATATGGCATGGCAGCTCATAGCTATCTTTAACTCCAGTCCCAGGGGATTCAACAACCTCTTCCGGTTTCTGAATGTGCCAAGTATATACATGGTGTACAGACACACACTCAGACAAACACCCATACACATAAAAATAAAATAAAAAATATTTTGGGGGGGAAAAAAACCTTCTCTGACTTAACCACAAAGCAGTAGACAGTGCTCTCAAGGCTTTAAGATACAAAAGTCCACCCCGGGGGCTGAAGAGATGTTTAGTGCTTAAGCTTCCTGCTCTTCTAGAAAACCTGGTTTGGTTTCCAGCATCAACAGCTGGTAGCTCACTACTGCCTGCAATTACAGTTCCATGTAAATATTTTTCTTTAATCTGCTCCAAATTCAATGAAGCTTACAAGTGCCTAACTGATTAGGAACTCAAGAAAATTAGACCCCACAAATTGAATGCAAGTGCCTTTGTTTTGTTTTTCAGGTTTTTCGAGACAGTGTTTCTCTGTGTAACAGCTCTGGCTGTCCTAGACTCACTTTATAAACCAGACTGGCCTTGAACTCAGAGAGACTCACCTGCCTCTGCTTCCCAAGTGCTGGGATTTAAAGAGTGTGCCACCAAGGTGCTATGTGAGTGTCTTTATATGTCAAAAAAGGATTAACTACAGCAAGCAGATGTTCATAATCATAAGTTGTTTTTGTTTTTGTTTTTTAATTCAACCAGGCCAGAGCGAGAGAGAGCACCTCAGAGTCAGGGATAAAGTTTGGCTAGAACTGAGACAATTCCTCACCATTACAGCTGAAAAGTACATGCTGGTCACACCATACATGATGATAAAAATCCGAGCATCAGACAAGTTGCTAAAGCAGTAATAGAGGCCAACTACAAAAGAGGAAAAGAAAAGTAAGCAGTTGAGGCCTGTAGACCGAAACCTACATGGGAAAATATCTTCATTATATGACTAGATGACTTCACACATTTGCCTCAGGAATTCTAGGAATCTATCCAAAAACTTAAGCAAAGATGTTTACTAGAATCCTCATAAATATCTAACAACCACAAATAACCTACATGCCTAGCATAAGAGATGGTTAATTACACCCTATTTTAAGTATGAAATATACTAAGATACGGCTACAAGAAGTTATAGGTCCCTTGGCCTTTTCCACATCTTTACACATGTCTATACATGACAAAATTATTTCCATAAATTCTAAATCAGAAATTATTATTTTTCCCCAGAGCCAAGGATTGATCCCAGGCCCCAGTCAGGCTAGGCAAGAGTTCCACCCCTGTCATATAACCTCAAGCTCTCCCTATTCATAATTATTTATGACTAGGAGAAAAATTTTAATGATCTCATTCATGCTCAACAAATAAGTAGATGAATGTACCCGTTAAGATGGTAGGTTTGGGGCTAGGTGTGGTGTTGTGCCCCTTTAATGTCAACACTTGCAAGGAAGATAGAGGCAGGCAGATCTCTGCAAGCCTGAAGCCAGCCTGCCTATGTAGCAGGTTCCAGGTTAGCAAACCATATACAGTAAGAACTTGTCTCAAAAATACAGAAAATGGGTTTTTGTTACAGCTTTTTGAGAATGTTTTACTAGGTAGCCCAGGCCAATTCAAACTCAAATCCTCCTGCCTCAGAATTCCAAGTGCTAAAATTATAGACATTCATCGGTGCATCTAATTTAAATGGTTAACAGTGGTGGGACAAGTAGTAAGAAGTAGTGCAAAAAAAATTTTTAATGTTTTTTAACTTATTCCTATTGTTTCTACAATATATAAATTGCTTTAACAAAAAAACTAACATAGAACTTCAACAATGCCAAGAAAAAAACAGGGTTAAGGGGAAGAAATATGCTACTGAGGACTAATTATAAGTACCCATATGGGGCAGCATACAACTGGCCATAACACCACCTCTAGGGTACCCAACACCCTCTTCTGGTCTCTGCAAGCACCTGCACTCATGTGCACATGCCCACACACATAAATAAAAATATTTATAATTACAATAAAAATAAATTAATATAAAAAAATTAAGAATGAGGGTGGTTAATATTTTAAATCAAAGGGTGATTCTTACAAAGGTCACTTATAAATATAAGACAGACCTGGAAACATGAAGACGAGGAGCTGCAGATCAAAATAGTAGGAGGACCAGGTTGTAGGCTGGTGCTCAGACACAGATGCAATAATGGGGATGTTGTTCTTAGCATAGGAAGGATCCAGCAGAGAGTAGAAACGCCCTGTCCAGGGAGAAATTTTCCCTGGAAGAAAAGAGGCAGTAAGTATTTCATATACAGTCCTAAAACATTAAGCTAAACACAAGCTAATCACACATGCCACCTTATTTTCACTAGCATGCCTGTGTAGTGAGTCTGGGTACACGCAGAAGGACTGAAGAGGACAGCGTGTGAGAGCTGGTTCTTGTCGTCGACCTGTCTGAGGCAGAATCCGCTCTATTGGTTCTGCCACACTTCACATTTTAAACTAGCGTACTGCCAAGCTTCTGGGTGGTTGTATTGTGTTAGCTATCCATTTTCCCCAGGAGTGCAGGATTGTGTGAAAAGCACTTTTTTCCACTAACCCATCTCACCAGCCTACAACATTTCATTTTAGTAAAATTCTGAGATAGAAAAGTCCTGTTTGTGCTTTAGTATCATCAATAATATTTACAGAGATTCACTCCTTTTAAACTTGAGAATATTTTAATTAGTATAATAATTGGGCCAACAACAATATAATAACAAAAAAGAAATAGAAAAAAACAATTGGGCTATACATAAACTCACAGTGGGCAGGGGTTCAAAGAAGCCTAATGGAAAGGAGGATCTTAGGCTTAATCTGGTCAAATCAAGAAATCAAGGCTAAATCCAGAATCTAAGTGACACAGGTACTCCATCCTGCTAGGAATTGTCCTGCTATGAATTAGAAAACTCAGTTTAGCTTCTCAGAAGTGTAAGTTTAAAAAAACGGAGAATCTCAACGAAATTAAACAGCAATGATTTAGTTACCATAGGATGAGATTAGTGTCATGACTTAAAATATGACAAAAAATATAAGAATTTCTATAAGTCAACTTACAGGAAAGAAAAGAAAAACTGAAAAAGACTGGCAAGGCTAGACAGTGCTTCTACCGGCTTTACAAAGATACTGTGCTATGTGGAATCCAAACAGGCTAACAAGCGGTATGTACGTATGTCGTAAAAAACAGGACTTTGAGAGCCAGGTGGGGTGGCACACACCTTTCATCCCAGCACTCGGGAGGCAGAGGCAAGGGGATCACTGGTCTACAAAGCGAGTCCGGGATAGCTAAAATAACACAGAGAAATCCTGTCTCAAAAAAATAAAAAGTAGAACTTTGGGACTGAGAGACGGCTCACAGTTAAGAGCACTTGCTGCTCTTGCAGAGGACATGGGTTCAGTTCCCAGGAAGCATGTGGTGGCTCACAACTGTCTACAACTCCAGTTCCAAGGCATCTGAAGCTCTCTTCTGGCCTCCTCAAGGACCAGACACACATGTGGTACACAGACACGCATGCAGACAAAAACACCCATATACATAAAATTAAATTTTGTTTTAAGGAGAATATTAGTGCTTGAAATAAAAAGAGAAACAGAAGAATCTTCTGTGGTGAGCTAACAGCCCATCTTTTTGACATTTAGTCTCTATCTCTGTCTAGTTATAAAAGATGTACTCTTCTACCTGTCAGCATGAGAAGAGCTCCCACGGTGAGGAGGACAAAGCCCACTAGGGAGATAACACTCCGGAAAAGAACTTCAAATTGCTGTGGATTCAACTTGCTGCGCAGGTAATCTACGAAGGCATGGATCTGACAGAGACCAAACACCCCGAAGGCTGCCATGTGTTCTGATGAAAGGACAGGCTGAGGAGGAGGGGAGGGGAGCGTATATGGCAATATTAGGGAAGAGAAACAAAACAAAACAAAAAACCAGAATGAATTCATCCAAGATTGGCATTTCCCTCATCTACTTAGCCCAAGAAGTCAAATGAGTTCTGAAGTTCCAAGATGAATGAGGACCAATAAAAGGGTTTAATTTACCAAATATATTTTCCAAAGAATGTTTGGAATGCATACCATACACCATCATAATCACATCTTTTGCTCGGGCTACTTCCTTAGCATGTCTGAAATTTCCCCAAAATCCCCATTCACTAAAACTCACCATTTAAAAGTCAATGTAACCATAATCTCCACATCTAACAAATCAATGGCTCCTCTGTCTCACAGCACTAGATCTTTTTTAGTATATAAATTATTTTTTTCCGTAGACAGTGGTTCTCTAAATCTAGTGGGCATCATAATCAATGGGCTAAACTTGGTTTAGCCAATGTTAGGCATGTTGCTGAGACTACCCCCAGAGGCTCTGATTCAAGAGATCTCTTTTACTGTTCCACTTAGCTTCACTTTACTTGTTCTGTTCTGTTCTGTTTATTGAAACAGGGGTTCATGTATCCCAAGCTGCCTTGAACTGACTACATAGCCAAAGATGACCTCAAATTCCTAAGCCTCCTTCCTCTATAGAATTTGCATTTCTTTTTTTTTTTCTTTCAAGACAGGGTTTCCCTGTGTAGCCTTGGCTGTCCTGGACTCACTTTGTAGACCAGGCTGGCCTTGAACGCACAGCAATCTACCTGCCTCTGCCTCCCAAGTACTGGGATTAAAGGCATGCACCACCACTGGCCGGACCAGAATTTACATTTCTAACAAGAGTCCAGACACTATTAATGCTAATGTTCTGGAGACAACCTTCTAGAACTACTGAACTGTAGACTTCAGACAGCTGTATTTCTTTCTCCAGCTTCCTCAAGGACTAGCATATTACATTCTCTTACACATTCCAGCAAATAGCAAATGTTATATATTGACTAAAAATATATCTTTGCTTATCTCTAAGTAAAGATGAGAAACCAAACACATATAGTTTCCTGTTGTTGGTGCTTTGCTTTTTCAAGGACTCACCTAGGCCCCAGTAAGATGATCAGAGTTCACTGCTATTAAATGGGGTTGTTTCCATTAAAAGCGCTGAAACTTTGAAATTTTTTTGAAATTGTAACTTTGATCCTTTTTTCTTTTTTTTCTTTTTTGGTTTTTTGAGGCAGGGTTTCTCTGTGTAATCTTGGCTGAACTGGGCTCGCTTTGTAGACCAGGCTGGCCTGGAACTCAAGAGATCCACCTGCCCCTGCCTCCCAGAGTGCTGGGGATAAAGGTGTGCACCACCATGCCTGGTCTTTGATCATTTAAATCAACCCAGCTTAACTAAAGTGGCCCTCCTTCTCACACAAACCCAAGCCTTTACATTCAAAGAGCATGCAGCAAATACTGACATACTATTAGAAACAGATGCTAATAACTAAAGATTCTGTTGTTTCAATTAATAAGCAGACCAAAATACAAACTATAATTCATAGTCTTTTTTTAAAAGTTTTTTCAAGATGGGGTTTCTCTGTGTTATCTTGGCTGTCCTGGTCTTGCTTTGTAGACCAGGCTGGCCTTGAACTCACAGCAATCCACCAGCCTCTGGGCCCCAAGTGCTGAGATTTAAGGCGTGTGCCAACCTAAGTCAATCCAGTTGGAGCTACTCGGAAACATTTCGATGGATAAAACTCTACAAAGTCTCAGGTTTACCTGGAAACCCACAAAGGAGATCTGCATAGAAAGAATGGTGCCCAGGCAGTAAACAGTACAGTAGGCCACGTAGATCCGGTGAGAAAAGCGGCCTGTAAGCATTAGCACCAGGACGTGAAGGGGGATCAAGTTGATCAGGAACACGTAACCTCCCCATGAAGAGACCTGGGAAAGGACAGAAAGAACAGTCCCTTTGAGCACTACTCACACAATACTGACACTGTGACCCAAGATGTACCAAGCTCCAGTGTAAATTTAGACGCAACCCATTATATGTCACACACAAGTCTAAGTAGAAGCAAAAAAGTAAAGAAAGTCAAGGGATAGTTGTAAAATTACACAGAAAATATCTGTATTAGAAAACAGAACTATAACAAAAATATGGGACAAACAAAAACAACACATACCCACAAGAAATACAGTAATATAGAATTTGAAAAAAAAAATGTATTAGCAGACTGAAAAAAAAAAAAGGCTAGGGATGCAACACAGTTGTAGAGTGCTTGCCTAGCATAGACAAAGCCCTGGGTTCAATCCTAGGCACTGTATAACCCAGGCTTTGTGGTACACATTTGGTTGGTTGGGTTGGTTTTGTTTTTTTCAAGACAGAGTTTCTCTCTGTAGCCTTGGCTGTCCTGAGCTTGTTTTAGAGACCAGGCTGGCCTCAAACTCACAGTGATCTGTCTGCCTCTGCCTCCCTAAATGCTGGGATTATAGGCATGGACCACCAAGCCCGGCTGTGGTACACATTTGCAATCCGAGCTCTCAGGAAATAGAGGCAGGAGGATCAGAAGGTCATCCTCAGCTACACAGAGTTTGAGGCCAACCTAGGATACAAGAGACTTCATATTAAAGAAAATGGGGCAAGGGGGCAGGGACACACAAGAAAATTTAAAAACTAAAAATACGTAGAGGAACTGGAGATGTAGTACATTGGTAAATCAAATGTCTAGTATAGGCTCAGTCCCCTGCACCAAAACCAGACAGAGACGAAGATTAAACGTACCATGTAGAAATAAGCAAGGGCACATTTGGCAGCCCAATAGATGGAACCAGTCTTCACTGCCTTGATCCACATGTAGTAAGTAAGCAGCATGCAAAAGATAGCAATTCCTGAAGAAAACAACAGAGTCAGAAGACACACTAACTCAATTAAGAATACTTTTCTAGGAGCTGGGCCTTTAATCCCAGCACTCAGGAGGCAGAGGTAGGTGGATCTCTGAGTCTGAAGCTAGCCTGGTCTACAGGGTGAGATCCAGGACAGCTCCCGTCTCAACACCATCACCACCCAAAAACAAAACAAAACTAAAAACTTTTCTAAGAACTAGAAGATAGCTCAATGCTTAAGAGCAAATAGGGATCAGGAGGCAGAGGCAGGAGGAATCTGTGAGTTTGAGGCCAACCTGGTCTACAAAGAGAGTCCAGGACAGCCAGGGCTACAACAGAAACCCTGTCTCAAAAAACAAAACAAAACAAACAAAAGTCTGGGTGTGGTGGTGCAGGCCTTTAATCCCAGAATGTGGGAGGCAGAGGCAGGCAGATCTGGTCTACAAAGTGAGTCCAGGACAGCCAAGGCTATGAAGAGAAACTTGAAAACAAACAAACAAAACAAAACAACAAACAACAACAACAAAAACAAAAAGAGCAAACAGGGTTGTTGCTGAAGACTCAAATTTGGTTCCCAGAACCCACTGGTGGCTCACAATCATCAGTAACTCCAGTTCTAGGTGATCTGAGATCCTCTTCCGGCCTCCTCAGGCACCCACACTTAGATATAGGCAATCAAAGGTAATAAATCTTTTTAAAGAGAACACAATTCTGGAGCTCACTATCTAGATTCACATTTCTAAACTACTATTCAGTACAAGTATAATTTTAGGCAAATTATTTTTACTTCCCTTGCCTTTGCTTCCTGTAAGAAGGAGTCTGAGTCTGAGTACAATTTTCTCTCCCTAGTCTGGGAATTAAACACAGGACCTCAAGCATGTTAGGCAAACCCTCACCCACTGAGCTACATCTCCCGCCCAGGGAATCTCCAGTAAATTCCAACTTATTAAAATCATTGTAAAGACAAATGCTGTGCACAAAGAGCACCTAAAATAGTCCCTAGAGTATAGAAAGCAACTGGTAAATATTGGCCATAACACTATCTTATTTCTAGGCACTAAATTTCCTGCTACTCTTAGGTGTATGCAAGGTTGCAGCAGCATCTACACATGTTAATAAAGGCAGACCTTTTACTCTGAATGTACTGTCCTTCTTAGTTGACTGGTAGATGACTTGGTGGCTACGGCTCCAAGGACACTTGTCTAGCATGCCCAAAGACCTAGGTTCAATCCAGAGTTCCACATACCCCCTCCTCCCTGCCCCCTGAAAGAAAGTACCTCATGAATTCCCAAATTTTGGTCCAGATCAATTTCAACTGCTTCCAAAAAGCTTTCCTTTGATCCCCAAAACCAAATTAATTTCTCCTTACAAGACACCCCCAAAGTACAGTGCTAGAGAGCTTTAACTTTTTTGTTGGTTTTGGGTTTCATTTTGTTTTTTAAATGTTTGTTTGTTTTGTGCTAGGTAGCCCAGGCTAACCTAAAATTCACTATATAGCCAAAGCTGGACTCAAACTCACTATGAATCCCACAATAGACTTGAACTCAGTATCTTTCCTTTTCACTTTGACTGCCAGGATTACAGGAATGTGACATCAGTCCCAGTTTATTTAAGGCTTTTTTAAAATTTGTTTTTATTTTCTGAAATAATGTCTCATGTAGCCCAGGCTGGCCTCAAACTCATGATATGGTCCCCACGTCTTCCTGCTTAAGTGCCAGGATTATAGGTATTTTCAACCATACTCATCTAGAGCTACTTTTATAGGTCCATTACTATACTCCTTAACAGATCAAGGGACAACATCTATTATCTATACCTTAAGTTTCTTAATTATAGAACAAAATAATCTACTTCATTATCTATCTTTATAATAACTAAAATGTTTCCCAAAGTTTCAACAAAAATATGCTGAATTTAAAATAAGCCAATAAGTCACTGTAATTAAAGACACTTACTTGAAAAATTAAGAAAAATGATCATAATGGTTAAAACAACAGTTAAATGTGACAGAGAGGAAACAAAAGGCCTGTTAAGAAGTTCCCAGCTAGGGCAGATAAGATTGCTCAGCTAGCAAAGGGACGTGCAACCAAATCTGATAACCTGGGTTCAATCCTTAGGAACCACATGATAGAGAACTGACAGCTGTAAACTGTCCTCTGATCCTGACATAAAGGCATGGATATGCACGCATGCAGATACACACACAATAAACAAATAGTAAGTTTTTTCAGTTTTGTTTTTTTGAGACAGGGTTTCTCTGTGTAGCCTTGGCTGTCATGGACTGCCTTTGTAGACCAGGCTGGCCTCGAACTCAGCGATCTGTCTGCCTCTGCCTCTGGAGTGCTGGGATTAAAGGCGTGTGCTAACATGCCAGCAAGTTTTTTTTTTAATTCCCAGCTACCTCTCTAGAACAGATGATAGGAAGAAAGTACCTGTCAAAGGTTCCTTCCTGCCCAAGAAATTTCAGTAGATAATAAAGTGAACACATCTCCTTTAGCATTCTCAGTCTTACCTTCATTATCATAGGAGCCAGCTACAGATCGAGAAATATAACCAGGAACTACAGCAATCATGGCAGCAGCAAGAAGCCCAGCTCCTGCATCCTGGAAAAGGAGGAGTTAGCACGGACATGCCTCTAAGAGAACTGAGAACCTACTAGCCTATTCTGTTTATAAGGGACCCAGAGCATTCAATAATTTCCAAGGTTGATATGAGATGCTGGAATGCATAGCACAACAAAGTCAAAAACCTCATAGTTGGGCTGGAGCGATGGCTCAGAGGAGAAGAACACTGGCTGTTCTTCCAGAGGTCCTGAGTTCAATTCCCAGCAACCACATGGTGGCTCATAACCATCTATAATGAGATCTGGTGCCCTCTTTTGGCCCGATGAGAATACTGTATAAATAATAAATAAATACATCTTTAAAAAAGAAAAAAAAAAAAAAAAACCTCATAATCACCAAGCATAGTGGCACACATCTTTGATCCCAGCAGAGGCAGGTGGATTGCTGTGAGTTCGAGGCCAGTCTGGTCTAGAAATCGAGTCCAGGACAGCCAAGGCAACACAGAGAAACCTTGTCTCCAAAAACAAAAACAAAAATAAACAAACAAAAAACCCTCATAGTCAATTCAGAATGAGGACACCAAATCTAACCCTGAGTACAAATGTGCTGACACAGATACATTATATGAGCTACTGGGTATAGTGGAACAGGCTTGTCATCTCAGCAGATTGAGGCAAAAGTAATATAAGCCCACGACCAACCTAGGTAACAGCATGATTCTAAAAACAAAAAAAGAGTAAGAGGAGAATAATTAGGGATATAGCACAGATGGTTGTGTGTTTACGTGCCGAGCTTACATGAGCCATGGTTTGATCCCAAGCACCACTTAAACCAAGCAAAGTGGCACATTCCTATAATGACAGCACCTGGGAGATCAGACACTCAAGATCATCCTTGGTTAAACAGTAAGTTCAAGATTACTGAATGATAGCCCACCTCAAAATAATAATAATAATTAACAAAAACAATAGTCACATGAGCTGACAAAGCCAGAGCCTGCTGGGTGGGTGTGATAGCACACCCCTTTAATCATAGCACTGCAGAGGCAGAGGTAGAAGCAGGTAAATCTCTGTGAGTTTAAGATCAGCCAGGACTATACAGTGAGACTCTTGTCTTAAAAAAAAAAAAAAAAAAGAATGGGTTGTTTAAATACAGACTTATTAGTCCTCTCCTCTAACAGTGACTATACCTTAAAAAAAAAAAAAAAGTAATATCTACCTAGACTGAAGATGTCAAGAGTTTAGACCATAAATTTGTGGAGAGTTACAAGGCAATCTTTAAGGTCAGAAAAAAAAAAAGGAAAAACAAAATGAAACCATACTCAGAAAATAAAGCCGGGCGTGGTGGCACACGCCTTTAATCCCAGCACTCGGGAGGCAGAGGCAGGCGGATCACTGTGAGTTTGAGGCCAGCTTGGTCTACAAAGTGAGTCCAGGACAGTCAAGGCTACACAGAGAGACCCTGTCTCGAAGAAAAAAAAAAAAAAACAAAGTAAGAAAATAAATAAATAAATAAAAAGACCTGTATGTTGTTCACACTTAAGAATAAAGTTCTCTACACTGGGCCTGGCTTCTGAAGCCCTCTTACTACTTTGTCACCTCTTGGTTAACTCCCTAACACTAACACTACAACCACAGATAAGAACAGAGTACAAAGAATCAAGGTCCCCAAAAACTGAAAAAAGACAACCAGCATTATCAAGCCAAAATGCTTTAGGGCTTTAAATGTTTTTTAAATGCATCAACAGATAACTGCTAAATGTCTATTTCCAGTAGAAATAACCACTATGGAAAACATACTTTTTTCCCTTCTTCCTATATTGGTGAGGGATTCAAATCTAAACACTTCAATTTTACATGTTAACTGTTATTTTTTCCTTTGCATAATAATTTACACATAAGTTTCAAATGTCCCCTTATAAGGGCAAACAATTGCAAATGATAATAAAGCACATATTCTCCACTAATTCAGCTCAACAAATATTATCTTTAGCCTCTGGCTCCCCTCTGTGTAATAATTTCCAGTTTCCTTCAAGATGTAACAAGCTACCCAAAGGGAAGCCCCTTAAGACTAAGGAACTTTACCGGGTGGTGGTGGCACAGACCTTTAAAGCCAGCACTTGGAAGCAGAGGCAGGTGGACCTCTGAGTCCAGAACCAGCCTTGTCTACAAAGGGCGATCCAAAAAAACTTTTTTAAAAAGTTCTACAACAGTGATTCTCAACCTTCCTAATGCTTCCACCATTTAATACAGTCCCTCATGTTGTAGTGACTTCCAACCATAGAATTATTTTGTTGCTACCTCATAACTATAATTTTGCTACTGTTACAAATAGTAATGTAAATATTTTTGGAGACAGAGGTTTGCAAAGAGGTATGACCCACCCATCGGTTGAGAACCACTGTTCTAAAAGGAAGAATTCAACCATGCAGGGAAGTGTCTTAAACTCAAAGTAAACAAGAAAGCTTTAGGAAGTCCTTTAAACAAACCAGATTCGCAGGCCCCTGGCTCTCCAAGTGTCAGGACACTCACAGACAAGCAGAGCTAGAAGAGGCTCAGCCCTGCCCAGCTGCCTGGAAGAGGCCCCACACACTGAGCTGCCTAAGATACACTCTCCAATATGTTAAGCTGCTTGTAAGTCAAGCTCTGAGGTTCCAGCATTTGTGAGATGTCACCCATGCTGGGGTGGACTTTCGGTGATGTATCTGTCATTTTTCGAGTCATTTCTGCTTTTAAGTAATTTTACATCCATATTCCTTTAAGTATTCCCAATTAAATTTATCCATCACCAAGTTGAACTCTGGAAGCATCCTTACTTTGGTGTGTCACTGGCTCCCTATCTGAGATGAGCAGATGTTTGTACACATCTCCCCTGTAAGTGTCACAACACTCCCTGCCCTTTTAAGGCTATACATCCTTCCAACCCTCCAGTATCTACTAGAGATTCAACAACCTTCCAATCCCAAGTTTCCTTCACCCCAATCCTTTACCTTGAGCTCTTTGGTAAGGTGGTATGTGGCAATGGTAGTGAAGGAGGAGAAGAGAGGGGCCAGGAAAACACAGACATTCCGAATGTCAATAGTGATATGGAAGAAATGGAGTACATGGTAGATTGCAGCAGAGGTGATCATTAAGCCTGGAACAGAAAAAAGTAATCCCATTAGGTTGGTAAGAAAATAACAAGAAAGTGTCAATCCAAACTTCAATCATGAAACAACACAGATCTTGACAAAATACTAGCATAGCAACTGTACTAAATGTCTGTATTTCTCTACTAAGGACTCTATCAGAAATCCAGAATGTGTAAGGCATCCTCCCCATGCCCCATCTCCGCTGTCCCACACATGTTCCTGGTAAGATTCACTTTAGGGGCTGGAGAGATGGCTCAGTAGTTAAGAACACTGTTTGCTCTTCCAGAGGTCCTGAGCCACATGGTGGCTCATAACCATGACCTCTAGTGGCCTCTTCTCGTGTACAGTCATACAAGCAGTCAGAACACTGTACATGTAATAAATAAATAAATCTTTTTTTAAAAGTCTACTTTTAGAAATGTATAATCAAGCCGGGCGGTGGTGGCACACGCCTTTAATCCCAGCACTCGGGAGGCAGAGGCAGGCGGATCGCTGTGAGTTCAAGGCCAGCCTGGTCTACAAAGTGAGACCAGGACAGCCAAGGCTACACAGAGAAACCCTGTCTTGAAAAACCAAAAAAAAAAAAAAAAAGAAAAGAAAAGAAAAGAAATGTATAATCAGAATGAAATTATAAGTATCCTAAAATGAAGCACACAGAAATAAAGCTGCTTTACACCAAACACTACAACAATCTTACAAACAATAAACCCTGTCCCCCTCACCTGGATAAATTGTTCCTCCGATGATTCGGCCCAAAGGGTACCAAGCCCGGTCATCAAACCAGTTATGGAATTTATAAAACCCCTCCTCAGCCAGAAACCGGGTAGTTCGATAATTAAAGTACCTAGAGCAAGAAAGAAAAGAACATGTCTCCCACATCTCTGTACTCAAATGTGTCCTACCTCACAATGAGCTTGTTTTTCAGATTATGCCACCGAGATACAGCATTACTTGAGTAAAGTTTACTACCAAAAACTAAGTCATGAAAATCATTTATACTAACCTGATTCTCTATTTCTATTCCACACTGCTTTTCTCTGAAGGAAATGAACTGGAAATCTAATGTCCACAACAAAGCTCTTACACAGGACATTCCAAGAGGCTAGCCTTCCTTTAAATGTACTGAAAATATATCTCCACCACTGAGAATTAATTGGAGGCTAAACATCTAAACCCACAAATTTCAGCATTTCTAGAAGGAAATAATACCAGAGCAAAAGTACTCACGGATCAAACTCATGGATGACACTTTCAAATCTCAGGACAGCAAAGAGTCGAGTACAAAAAGCTGCAAATTACAGAGAATGAATATGTTAACTGGTAGCATGCCATTAAGTAACAACAGAAGCTAAATAGTCACATTATGGAGAAACTACAACCTTCTAGCACTAGAGTCACAGAGGATGCAAAATAGTTCTTGAATAAAGTCTTTTTTTTTTTAATAAAGTCTTTATCCATTTCTCCCCACCTAGAAAAAACATTACATGCCTGACAAAAGTATCTACATTTTTTTTCACTTAAACCAATACCACATGATGGCTCACAACCATCTATAATGAGATCTGGTGCCCTCTTCTGGCATGCAGGTGTACATGCAGGCAGAGCACTGTATACATAATAAATAAATAAATCTTTTTTTGGTACCCTGACAAAGCAAAAACAAGGGAGTACAGGTTTACTCTGGCTCACAGTTCAAGGATGAGGAGCTAGGAGCCGAGAAGAGGGGTGGCAGAGCAGGAACAGCGGGCCACACTGCATCCACTCAGGAAGAAGCCAGTTACTGTCTGCTACCTCTCTCCTTTCACTTCAGCTCAGGACCCCAGCCCACAAAAGGGCATCATCCAGTTTAGATGATCCTTCCAACCTCGGTACGCCTAATCCAGAGAATTCTTGCTGTGGTGCCCTGGGCTTGTCTCCTAGGTGATTCCAGATCCTGCCAAGGTGGCTATACTGACCATCATGGGCACCAGGGCTGAAGATAAGTCTTACAAAATTCAGCACCCAGGGGCTAAAGACATGGCTCAGCAGTTAAGAGCAATGGCTGTTCTTCCAGAGGGCCCGAGTTCAGTTCCCAGCACCCACATGGCAGCTCACAACTGCCTGTCACTCCAGTTCCAGGGGATCCACCACCCTCACATGGACAAACATGCAGGCAAAAATCATCCATGCACATAAAACTTAAAATGAATAAAATATTTTTTCAAAACTCTCAACACTCAATAGCTTCCACTTTCTCTCATGCAATGAAAATACAGAACCAACAGAACGTGCTTCCTACTTTTTCTATCAACAGCCCTAAGCTTTATACTTCTTGAGTTATTTTGTCTTCATAAAATTACAACGGTGAGAAATGATAAAAGGAACAGCAATCTGCTAAAAGAATAAGCCACGTTTTCAAAAGCTGCTTTTAATTTTCCGTCATTCCAACTCCAAAGAGAAGCCCACACAGAGACTCACATAATATAGCAGCCATGGACAGGATGAGAAGCTTCAGGAGTGTGTCCTGCTTCTCGTAGGACAACCGCAAAAATCCAAGCTTAGTCATCTTGACACCAATGGGTAGCAGCTGACGATATTCAAATAGCTAAAATGAAAAAAGAATTTAAGATATTGAAGACCCTAAACTTACTTAAATTAGCTTCAGTCTTTTATAGTAAGAAATAACCACAAAATACATGTGAGCTACAAAACACCACAGAGGTTAAGGGTAATACTAATACCCAAGGTTGAACTAAAGATGGATGTACTGGCAAGGAAGCAAACACTATTACGTTTATGTATCAAAAAAAAAAAAAGGTAGGACCAGGCTTGGAGGTACATGCCTTTAATCCCAGCACTCAAGAGGCAGAAACAGGCCAGTCTGATCTGCAAAGCACGTTCTAGGCCAGTCAGGGTTACCTAGGTTACCACCACAAAAAGACTAAAAATGCATAATCAAAATACTTCACTTCACATGTCTGTAATTCTAGTTATTCAATAGATTGGAGAATTCCCAGCACTCGGGAGGCAGAGGCAGAGGATCACTGTGAGTTCAAGGCCAGCCTGGTCTACAAAGCAAGTCTAGGACAGCCAGGGCTACACAGAGAGACCCTGTCTCAAAAAACAAAAAAACAAAAAGGAGAGACTGGATGGAGAAGGATCAAAGGCTCAAGACCAGACTAGTCAACTTAGTGAGAGCCTGCCTCAATATTAAATTCAATAACAGAGCATTTGCCTAAAAGGCAGGAAAAAAACCTTGTTTTCCATCTTCAGCACTACCACAGCAAACAAATATTCCCTGCACAATTCTGTTTCCTACTTCCACAGCTACCCAGTATATAGTACAACTGGCCAAAGTATGACACAAGAATCAGGCAGAAACAGAAGTGGGGGGGGGGGGGGGACTGGTAGAAGAAAGGATGCAAAAATAAAAAGAAAACCAAGCAAAGACATGTTTTTAAGGGAAAAAGAAAGCATTCACAAAAATGTATGAGTGAGCCTTGGGGGAAGAACTACAAGCCAGGTCTTTATTCCCAGTGCTTGGTGACACTGAGGAAGGAGGATTGGTTGCACTGTTGAGTTCATTCTGGATAGAGTTAGGCTCTAGGTCAGTTTGGGTTAGTGTGATACCCTGCCACAGAAAAAGTTTGGGGGTGGGGCTGAGAGTGGGAGAAAAGGGAGGGTGGAAAACTAGAAACCATGACTGATTGGACATGATTTCCAGCCCTAAGTCTAGGCCTCAATT
Source organism: Acomys percivali (assembly GCA_907169655.1). NCBI lineage: Eukaryota > Metazoa > Chordata > Mammalia > Rodentia > Muridae > Acomys > Acomys percivali. The sequence continues at coordinate 93,690,787 of OU015749.1, forward strand.
GATTGGCTACACGCTTTTTTCTGTTCGAATCACGATGTGCACGCTCCCTGGCCAACTAAAGAGCTGGCTGGTCACTAATGCCAAGTGCAATCCATACACTCAAGAGGAGGGAACCATACTCAGCCCACTGTCTTTTCATTTTCATAATTCACACTGTAACTATTGCTCAAGTCTACTTCCCGATCAAATCATATTTCAAGGCATCTCTGTAACTGATGCTGATGGTTTAAACACCTCATTCCATGACCCAGGGAGACCGCCAGGTCAAAATCTAGAGCACAAATATATAGACTTTTCTTCTGAACCAGAATAAAATGTTGGGAGCGGTAGCGATGGAAACCATCTGTAGACGGCACTGTTTAAAGGGATGGGGAAAGGGGGACACTGCATTATTCTTTATCTTGCTCCCTTCTTTCTGGGGTGGCGGTGGAAGTGGAAAAGGATAACAGTGGACCAGATGGAAAATACGAAGAATCACACTACGAAGTCTAACACCTTTTCAATAATTAACTGTACCGAAAGAGCAGTTTGGGTTGGTGTGTTTAATTATAATTCCAAAGGGAAGGCTTATCATGCACTAATTCCGGGAAGTGAACAACTCAGTCCCATCTCTTGGGTCTGTGGCTGTTCTCCGGAGAGAGAGCTGAAATAGAAACCACTGAGCCGATTCGATTCCACACAACCTAAGAGCCAGCCAAGGAAGCGAGTGCCAAAACCTGCACTTGAAAACTGAGGAAAGGCAACTAGTAATTTAAAGCCGAGTCCTGCGAGTTTTCATCCTGTTCTCTGGTAATTTCCACACAGCGATAGGGCACAGAATGGGGAAAAGCCGTTTCCCATCTCTGCTCAGCATCTCCCTGCTTCTCAGCTGTGCCTGCATGCCTTGACATCCTGACCTACCCCTAGCTCTGGATTCCAGGGCTGCAGCCTCCGCGGTTTTCCCACGTCCTCTTGCGCACCCTCGCTGACCCCGAGCCCACCACCTCAGCACGCTCCTCCTGTCCCTTCCAAGTTAGTCCCAGGATCGCGTGCCCCACGCCCTCACAGCCAGGGCGCACCCTCCTCCGAATGTCCGGCGCCCCAGTGCCCGGAGGTCCCTACACCACACCCCCACGCCCCCTCCTCTTTCAGGCCGCAGGCAGGCTCTGCTCCCCACCTTTACAGGCCTGCCTCCAGCACCTCGCCCGGCCCGCCAACACCCCGCACGGCACCTGCGGCTAACCCTCTAGCGCTACACCAGGCCCTTCTCACCCCACGGAAGCTCCTCAGGAACCCACTCGGCTCCCCCCTGCCATCCGTTCAGAGGCGCACCCAACCCTGACGGCAGCCAAGGCCCGCCTCCCTGCCCGCTCCGCATTGGCTGGTTCCGGTCAGTGGACGCTTCGTGGGGCCGACAGGATAACCGTCCTGTCTGTCATTCCGAAGGCGTGGCCCAAGCCAGGCTTCCACTTTGTGAATGGTCAAAGTAGCGATCATTCAACCTACTGAGAGGCGGGACTAATGAGCTTCTACCGAGCTGTGATAGGCCGGCGCGGGAGAAGCAAAACGCGCGGAAAGAGCGTGCTCGGAGCAGTTTGGTTGAGAACCGAGCAGTGACGTGTCAGTCTGCGGACCAGGAAGGAGTTACCGGGTGGGAGGGGGATGGGGGGGCGAGGGGGGGACGGAGGACAAGGCGCGGCAGCCGTACCCCACCCACATGATCAGAAGCGGAAATACGCAGAGAAAGCGCCACGTCCGGGAATGATGGACTGCGGAGCCGCTTGTCTTTAAGGTAGAAACAGCCCCGTTACCTAGTAAATGGTTAAAGGAGAGAAGACTGCCGTACAAGATATGAAAACTCTCAGGCTCCGTGGTCCACACGGACTAACCTTGTGTAAGATGTGTCAACTAATAAGCCCAAGAATTGCTTTTTGACTTATGTTTCCAGTAACTTCGACATAGGGACCCCTGACACATTTCACCGAACCATTTCACTTGCTTCGGGCCTGGCTTTGTGAAAGTGTCCACTGGGCATAAAAGGTTGTCAGAACTGCCCGTGCAGGGCTGAGCCAGAGATGGCCGGCAGAAATCCCAAGCCCTAGAGGGGCTTTCCTCCCCAACTCTTGCTAGAACATTGCTGAGGGAAGCAGGTACAGGGCGGGGTTTCAGCTGACTTTGCCTTTCAGACACAGACATATACATGGATGGGCGTATTGGAGCACTTCCGTGCCTCAGACCAAAGGCTGTACTAAAGATTAGACCATCCATCCAGATACCGTTCACATTTGGTGCCGGCTTCTTTACTCATGGAGGGAAACACCAACGTATTGGAATCAGTGCTTTGCAATAACGTATTTTCCAAAACTCTTATGACCAGTTTTACCCCAGGACCTAAACTCAATAGCTCTCTTTTGGTTTTAAAGTAAATATTCCATTTTTTATGGTATCAAGAATAACGGAGGGGCCGGGCAGTGGTGGCACACGCCTTTAATCCCAGCACTCGGGAGGCAGAGGCAGGCGGATCGCTGTGAGTTCGAAGCCAGCCTGGTCTACAAAGGGAGTCCAGGACAGCCAAGGTTACACAGAGAAACCCTGTCTCAAAAAACCAAAAAAAAAAAAAAAAAAGAAAAAAAAGAAAAGAAAGAAAGAAAGAACGGAGGGGACTGGAGAGATGGCTCAGAGGTTAAGAGCACCGACTCCTCTTCCAAAGGTCCTGAGTTCAATTCCCAGCAACCCCATGGTGGCTCACAACCATCTATAATGTGATCTAATGTCCTCTTCTGGCCTGCAGGTGTATATGTAGAAAGAGCACTGTATACATAATAAATAAATAAATAGGAAAAAAAATAACGGAGAAGCACACACTTGTGGTACCAGCACTCCCAGAGGCAGAGGTAGGAAAAGCTGAAGTCCAGGTATCTTAATTGGATGGAGAGGAGCCCAGGGATTTCACATACATTCAAATGTTTGTGCCTTCAAAACACAGCTTAACTTCTTACACATGATCTCTCACCGTTCTAGAGTCTTGGAAACACAATATTATGGTACCTGAATCTGGCAGACTTTTACCATGTCATTTTATGGTTGGAGATGACCTCAGAACTTTTTTTCGGGGGAGGAGTCGGAGAGGAGATGCTAGGGCCAATGAGATGGCTTGGTGCCCCTTACCTTGCAGACCTTACAATCTGAGTTTGATTCCCCAGAAGCCACCTAAAAGTGGCAGAATGAGAATCTCCACTGTGGCACGTTTGTGTACACTTACACACGTACACACAATGATAATACAGTTTTTAAAGGATGCTAACCTAGGCCTGGTGGAAGGCCTGTCATCCCAGCTAGTTCGAAGTCATCCTGTGTGTTTAATGAGAGCCTGTCTCAAAGAGTAAACTGAGGCCTGGTGATGTAATTCAGTATCTGCATGCTTGCCCAGCACACATAAGGCCCTAGATTAAATCTCCTATAGTAAAGAGAGGGAAAAGAGGACCTAAAAAAAGGATCTTAACGGTTTTCTTATATACAGATATTTAAAAACAGCACTTTAAAGAATGTTAAAAGGGTGTTTCTCCCATGAAGCCCCTCCTACTCAGAGGAATTTTGCCTTTTCTTTCATCTGCATTCACCCTGAAAGGGAATAAAAAAGACTATTGAGGGGGGAAATATAATAATTATAATATATAATTACTAAATATAACAATAAATATAATAATACAATAAAAATAATTTATTGATCATGTTTCTAAAGGACACTACATTTAAGTTTCTAAGCAATAAAGTTAAGCCATCACTTTTAGGAATAAATATTAACAAAGGGAGACTGGGGTAGGAAGCAGAGACAGGCGGAGTTCTGAGTTGAAGGCCAGCTTAGTCTAGAGTTCTAGGCCATCAAGAACCATAGTAAGACCTTGTCTCTTCTCAAAAACAACGCAAAAAGGAGCAGGATGAAGTTTTGATACCAGACCAACTACTTATAATATAATTATAGCTAATCTATAAATATCAGCGAAGCCGGGAAAACTAAGTTGCACACGATTTATTACAGATCAACTCAGAGGAAAAGAAAATACAATAAACCAGCCCACAAATTACATATGAATTTAGTATTGAGTTGGTAGTTTTAGAAAGCAATGATTTTTTTCTATTCTATCAGTTATTAAAAAGTTTTTGGGAGCTTGGCATAGTGGTACATGCCTTTAGTCCCAGCATTCAGGGAGGCAGAGACAGATGGATTGCTGTGCGTTCGAGGCCAGCCAAGGCTACACAGAGAAACCTTGTCTCAAAAAAGGGGGGGGAGGGTTGGCAGCACTATTGGCAATAGCCTAGATGGAGAATAGATTGATTGGCCTCACTACCTACCAACAGATAAATGAGCAAAGAAAGCACACACATGTACACTGTGCTGGCTAGTTTTATGTCAACTTGACACAAGCTAAAGTCATCTGAAAGGAGAGACCCTCAATTAGAAAGTGCCTCCATAAGACGGGACAGTAGGCAAACCTGTAGTACATTTTCTTAATTAGCGATTTAGATCTTTAGGAACACTGAGGGTGGAGACAAGAGAAGCAGGAATTCAAGTCTACTGGAGAAGTTAAGGTCCAGGCTGAGCTGCATGATCTTGTCTCAAAAGAGCAAAAGGATGGAGGAAGGAGGGGATGGATATCAAAATACATTGTACACATGTATGAAATTACAAATTTAAAGCATTTTCAAAGAATGCCCACACAAACAATAATTTAGGAGCAAAGTGAGGACCCACTGCTACTCCTCTCTCTCTCCCCCTACCTCCTGTAACAGAATAACTTCCAGACACTGCAGCTTTATCTCCAATTATCCAAGTGTCTTGAGAGGCCAGGTAATTGAGTCATCCTTAGCAATATCATAAGTATCCTTCCATTTTTTTCCTGCTTAACACTTCATCCTTTTGATCTGAGTTCAAGTGCTGGTTTTTGGAACCTGGGGTGATTTTGCCCACTTCTGTCTTTCTGTTGTCGTTTTCTACTTTGTTTTTAAAAGAAAAAAAAAAAAGGCAACTCTCTTGGTTCTTGGATACAACTCTGAACTTTTTCCGTGTTTTTTTTGGAGGATTGGTTTTTCTTTTGGGGAGGTTGTTTTTTAAAGACAGGGTTTCTTTGTGTAGTCCTGCTCATCCCAGAACTTGCTCTGTAGACCAGGCTGGCTTTGATTCACCTGCCTCTGCCTCCTGAGTGCTGGGATTAAAGGTGTACACCACCACCACCTGGGCTGTTTTAGGGTTTTTTGGGGTTTGGTTTTTATTTGGTTTTGTTGTTTTCTTTTTTAAATATTTATTTATTTATTGTGTATACAGTGTTGTGCCTTCATACCAGAAGAGGGCACCAGATCTCATTATAGATGGTTATGAGCCACCATGTGATTCCTGGGAATTGAACTCAAGACCTCTGGAAAAGCAGCCAACACTCTTAACTTCTGAGCCATCTCTCCAGCATCTATGTTCTTTTTATTTTAAACTTTTCCCCACTTTTATTGTGTGTGTGTGCACTGGAGTGCAGGTGCCTATGAAGTCTAGAAGGGAGTGTTAGAACTCCTAAAGCTGAAGTTACAGATAGTTTTGAGACACCTAACATGAATGCTATAACCCAAACTGGGTTTTCTACAAGAACATTGTGTGCTCTTAAGTGATAAACCATCATGCCCTCAGTGCCCTTTTTTTGTTGTTTTTGAGACAGGGTCTCACTTTGTAGCTCTGGCTGGCCTGGAACTCAACTATGTAGACCTGTAATTCAGAGATCCACCTGCCTCTGCTTCCTAAATGCTGAGATTAAAGGTGTGCACCACCATGCTCTTCTTCAGCACTACCTTTAATAAATGACTTTATTTTGTTAAATTATGTATTTATTTTACTTTCCCTGAATTGGTGCTTTGCCTGCATGTATGTCTGAAGGTGTCAGATCCCCTGGAACAAGCCGGGCGTGGTGGCGCACGCCTTTAATCCCAGCACTTGGCAGAGGTGGGCAGATTGCTGTGAGTTCGAGGCCAGCCTGGTCTACAAAGGGAGTCCAGGACAGCCAAGGCTAGCACAGAGAGACCCTGTCTCAAAAAACAAAACAAAAAACAAACAAACAAAAAAACAGATCCCCTGGAACTGGAGTTAAAGACAGTTGAGTTTCCATGTAGGTGCTAGGAGTTGAACCCAGGTCCTCCGGAAGAAAAGCTAGTGCTCTTAACAACTGAGCCATCTCTCTAGCCCTAAACCATTTCCTTTTAATTTCTACAAAAGCTTTAATTTCTTACTTTCCTATTTCCTTGTCATAGCAAACTTATACTTTGTGGGTGTAGTAATTTCTCAAGCTTTTGCAAAAAGTTAGTAGAATTTACCTTTTTTCTTTTTTAATAGGACAGGGTCCCAAAATGTAGCCCTAGGTGGCTAGGTCCTCTACATAGACCAGGTTGGCCTTTAACTTGCAGTGATGTCCTTCCCACCTTTTCCTCCTGAGTTCTGGGTAGGCATGGATCACCACACTCGGTTTAGAATTTTTGTTTCTAGAGTCACTTTTATCTCCATGGCCCTGTGTTCTGGGGTTTGTTTACTTGTCTCCCTCAATGCAGTAGCTGGTCCAGGAGGGTAGCAATCTTACTGCTCATATCTGACAGGATATTAGCAGTTACATAATTAAATCATCTTTCTGCCACCTAATTGTTACTGGTCAGTGGATTCAGATTAGGGCCAGGTAAACATATTTTACTGATGTATTGCTCTCAGTGTTACAAAGTTCTGACAGTGACGTCAGACCAACTTCATTTGTTTTCTGTTGACCACAGAGCATAGTCACATTATATTAATGAGGAGCAGATTTTCAAACTCCTGAGAAACTGATAATGGAGGAGCCAAACGATCTCAGTGATAGAGGTTATCATGAGACTAGAGCTGACTGTACTCCTGCTGTAACCAGAAAGTAAAGTGTAAGCTTAGCTGGTAGACATGAGTAAACAGTGATTAGACCACCATAACTTCCCATTTTGTTCCTCCACAGACACCATCTTTTTTAAGGTGTCTTACAAACTAGTAGCCAGTAGCTGCCCACTCTTCCAAATGCTGGGATTACAAACAACGTTACCATTCCCACTTCTGAATTTGTTTCCAAATTGTCACAATTCCTTTTAGCCCATATTTAGCCTCTTATAAGGGCAGAGCACTTAACAGAAATGATTGCAGAAAATTGGGACCCAGGGATCAAACTCAGGTTGCTAGGTTTGCCCAAATATCTTTATCAATTGAGCTAACTCATAGGCCTGTGACATAAAGGGAACTTTTATTTGCCTGTTTCAATTGCTGTCTGGGATGATTATTGCCTCTGTCTGCTAACCTGGACCTAGTCCTGGAAGCTTCTACCCTCTGTACAATCTAACCTGGATCTAGATTGTTTTCAGCCTCGGAGACTTTTTTTTTTTTTTGGGTCTCTCTGTGTTAGCCTTGGCTGTCCTGAACTCCCTTTGTAGACCAGGCTGGCCTTGAATTCATAATGATCCACCTGCCTTTGCCTCCCAAGTGCTGGGATTAAATGTGTGCGCCGCCGCCGCCACCACCACCCAGCTCAATTTTTTTTTTTAAATTATGCATACAATGTTCAGCCTGCATGTGTGCCTTCAGGCCAGAAGAGGGCAACAGATTTCATTACAAATGGTTGTGAGCCACCATGTGGTTGCTGGGAATTGAACTCAGCCCTTTGGAAGAACAGCCAGTGCTCTAAACCACTGAGCCATCTCTCCAGCCCAAGCTCACCTTTGTTCTTTCTGAGCTCTGGGCTGGTTGGTTCAACTCAGCTATTCTGGCTCCAACTCCTCTCTCAGCTGACTTATTCAATCTGGTTTTTCTTTCATCTCTAAATTGCTCTGCTTGGCCTCAGACTAACTCAACAATCTGCTCTAATCTTCTGGCTTCTCATTCTCTGGCTCATTCGGTCTTCACCTTGGTGTTTCTCTCTCTCTCTCTCTCTCTCTCTCTCTCTCTCTCTCTCATTCTCTCTCTCCCTCTTTGCACCGGGCGTAGTAGTGCACACCTTTAATCCCTGCATTTGGGAGGCAGAGGCAGGAGGATCCCTTGAGTTCCAGCCTGGTCTACAAAAACAAACAAACAAACAAACAAAACAAAACTGCCTCTTAAGTAGTGTCCTTTTCTCTCTCTTCTAGTGAGAATTGGGCAGTCCCTATTCTGTCAAATTTTCTCTGATTTGTCACTTTCCCTACCATTCAATTAGACATCACTTTCTTTTCCTTTTTTTTGGTTTTTGGAGATAGTTTCTCTGTGTAGCCTTGGCTGTCCTGGACTTGCTTTGTAGATCAGGTTGGCCTTGAACTCACAGCGATCCACCTGCCTCTACCTCCCGAGTGCTAGGATTAAAGGAGTGTGCCACCAAGCCATGCTAGACATGACTTTCAAACATGGGTGCTTCTTCTACAAACTAACTTTACATTTGTTTGGGATTAAAGGCATGTACCATCAGGCTTAGACCTATGCCTTTCTTTGCCTGATACTTACTCTATATCAGGCTGGCCTTGAACTCAGATCTGTTTGCCCCTGTCTCCTGATTAAAAGCTTGCTTGTATTCCAGAAGATCTTGGGAGGTGATCTCTTGCCAGAACAGCCATGTTCTGAATTAACATTCCTCTACATGTTCTCTCTACAACCTTTTTCTCTATTACTGTCCTGGTAAAACTGCCTCTTCCTCCCTTCCCTCCCTCCCACCCTCCCTCTCCTCAATGCATTGCTCCTTAAGTAGCTTCCCTTTCCTTGACCTCAGATCTGCTTGCCTTCATTAAAGGCTTTGCACTCCAGCTGGGTCACACAGGCCTAGAAGGCCTTTGGATAAGATCTCTTGCCAGCAACCATGTTCTGAATTAAAAGTCCTCTACACTGTGATATCTAATTAAAAAACAAAACACTTTGGTAAGCAATTCAAGTCCTATTGACTGCATTAAAAGGGGGGAGGGTGTGCATGCCTTTAATCCCAGCACTTGGGAAGCAGAGGCAGGGGGATCTCTGAGTTTAAGGCCAGCATGGTCTACAAAGCAAGTCCAGGTCACCCAGGACTACCACACAAAGAAACCATTTCTCAAAAAAAAAAAAGCTGGGCATGCACGGTGGTGCACCTGTAATTTCAGCACTCAGAAGCAGAGACAGGCGGATCACTGAGGTTGAGGCCAGCCTGGTCTACAAAGTGAGTCTAGGACAGCCACGATAACACAGAGAAATCTTGTCTCAGAAAAACTAAAACACACACACACTTTGGGAACTGGAGAGATGGCTCAGAGGTTAAGAGCACTGGCTGCTCTTCCAAAGATCCTGAGTTCAATTCCCAGAAATCACATAGTGACTTACACCATCTAGAATGAGATCTGGTGCTCTCTTCTGGTATGCAGGTGTACATGCAAACAGAACACTGTATACGCAATACAGAATTGTTTTTTATTATATTTATTTTATGTTCAATGGTGTTTTGCCTACATGTATGTCTGTGTGAGGGTGTCAGATCTTGGCGCTACAGACAGTTGTGAGCTGCCATGTGGGTGCTGGGAATTGAACCTGGGTCCTTTGGAAGAGGAGTCAGTGCTCTTAACCACTGAGCCAACCCCCGAATACATACGTTTTTTAAAAACAACAAAAAAGGTAGGGCTGGGTGAGATGGTTCAGCAAGTAAAGGCACTTAATAGATTGTGATTTTGGAACCAAGGCCAGGAGCTGTCCTATGACCACCACACATGCCCTGTGCAAAAACTTTTGTGTACACATGTATGTTTTTTTCCCCAGTGTTTGAGAAAGTGTTTTTCTGTGTAGCCCTGGCCATCCTGGACCAGGCTGGCCTCAAACTCAGAGATTTCACTCACCTCTGCCTCCCAAGTACTGGAATTAAAGGTATGCACATCTTTGTTGTTGTTGTTGTTTCTAGCTCAACATAACTTTCATTTTTAGGGAAGTGTCCCTGTATTTGGTTGCTAGTTATTAGTTTGCCTCAAACTGGCACTCAGAACTTGGCAAAAACAGAGGCTTGTACAGGGGGAGGAAGTCCCCCTCAGTCACAGTCATAGGGGAGGGGAGTAAGGGGAAAATGGGAGGATACAAGGGAAGGAATAACCATTGAGATGTAATATGAATAAAATTAATAAAATAAAATTTTTTTAAAAAGAGGCTTGTTTCCCTTTGACTCCTGTTTCCTAATTACTACCCAGTGCCCATGCCCTAAAGAAGAAAGATTCACACTACTTTCTGGGATGGGCATATAGATGCTTACATAAAATCCCCAAAACCAGGACACAGAAGCAGAAAGGCTGCCCTAAGCTCGAGGCCAGCACAGTTGCAGACCAGCAAGGTCTACACATTAAGACCCCATCTTAAAAACAAAAACAGGGCAGCAAGATGGCTCAGCGGACAAATGTTTGCTAAGCAATCTCCTGAGGACCCCAGAACACTCACTCACATAAACATGGAAGAACTAACTCCATAGAGCTGTCCTCTGACACATGTGCCATGGCATGAACTACCTTCTCATACACATTATAATAACAATTTAAGAACAAAACAATGTGTTCATACTTTGCTACCCAATTTCTGTTGCAGATATGCTTTGTTGAGCCTTTACAATTTGACATCAAGTACCATAACAAAAAAGACAAATCTTCACCTTTTTGTGTTGGTTTACTAAACTGAAAACTTTTCTCTTTAATTTTTGAGGCATGTCTTGGCCAGGCCAGATTGTCCTTAAATGGGGGCGGGGGGGGGGGAAGGTGACGGCCTTTGTTGAACTTCTGTTCCTTCTGCTTCCACCTCCCAAGCGGTGGATGAACTACAGACATTCAACATCACATCTGGCTACTGCAAACTCCTTTTTAAAAAATGTGTATAGGAAAAAAAAATGTGTATAGGTATTTTGCCTCATGTCTGTGTACCCTGAAGTTTCAGACAGTTAAGTCACCATATAGGTGCTGGGATCTAAACCCAGGTCCTCTTCAAGAGCAGTCAGCATCCTTTACTGATGAGCTACCCTTCAGCCCTGAAAAGTCCTTTTGAAACTTTTTATAAAGTAGGAAGTGGAAGCCAGCATGGTGGCTCATGCCTTTAATCCCAGCACTTGGGAAGCAGAGGCAGGTGGATAGATGTGAGTTCAAGGCCAGCCCGGTCTACAAAGAGAGTCCAGGACACCCAGGACTACACAGAGAGACCCTGTCTCGAAAAAAACAAAACAAAAAAATAAAGTAAGAAGTGGAAAGAAGGCTCAGTGGCTCAGTGTATAATTTGGCAACTAATCATACTAGTCCTGTATAAGTACTTCAAACTTTGATTACAGTGTACTGTTGTATGTATATATTTCAGGGTTCTATAAATCAAGTATCTAACCTTGGACTACAGAATGGCATTTAATATACTGAAATCTAGAGGATTTTCTCCCTTCATAAATACACAGTAGAAATGGAACATACTTGCTTTAAGTCACATCAAACAATAAAAAAGCAATGAATAAACCAAAAATCACCACTTTGATAAGAGGTAAACACCTGTAACACGATGACTCAAGCTCATTCTGAGAACATCTTTTTTTTTTTTTTTTTTTTAAACATTTTATTTAGTTTTAATCTGTTAAAGTGTCAGATCTTGGAGTTACAGGCAGTTGTGAGCTGCCATGTGGGTGCTGGGAATTGAACCCGGGTCCTTTGGAAGAACAGGCAGTGCTCTTAACCACTGAGCCATCTCTCCAGTCCCGAGAACATCTTTCAGAACTAATTTCTAAAATCTATAACCAGATTATTCAAGACAAAAGTCATTCAATCTACAAATCTCAAGGGTATGACTTAGAAATCAAACATTATGCCAGGCGTGGTGCTGCCTGCCTTTAATCCCAGCACTGGGGAGGCAGAAGCAGGCAGATCTCTGAGTTCAAGACCAGCCTGGTCTACAAAGCGAGTCCAGAAGAGCCAAGGCTACAAAGGGAAACCCTGTCTTGGGGGAAAAAAAAAAAAAGAAATCAAACCTTACATATTTTATGGGAAACCAGCTCACGTTTAATTGTGATATTTTAAAATTGTACAAGTTTTTGTACATCTGCCCTCCCGCCCCATATTTAGACTCTTAAAATGACAGAAAACATCACCAATCACAGGTTGATGGTTTAACACGTTCACCCCTTCAGTTCCTATATGAAGCACCCAGTATTCCTTAAAACACCAGTCGGACCTGGCAGTGGCCAACAGTGAGTTTCATCTTCAGAGTTAAGAAGTTCAGATCTTCTGAGCATTCTATGACACAGTGGCACTTGTCCAGAGCTGGCACCACCCCTTAGCTGGGGTCTTTGAATGTACCGGTGGAAGAAACGCTGTTTCCCCTTCAAGGGGAAGAAAGAAAATGAGTCCTCAGAACCCAGCCATTGTGGCTGAGTCTATCTGTCCCATCACTTCAGGCTCTTTTCTTTCTTCCCTTTTGTGCAGCAGAGCAAGAGAGACCAAAAGCTAACCTGAGTTACAAGGAAACAAGACAGTGATGGCTGTAGAGGGGGTGACCTAGAGCAGCTGGAATGCTCCTTTACCTCCACATCCAATGTATGTGCTTCACAGGAAAACAGTAACAACAAATTCACAAAACACAACAGTTAATATTACAAAGTCCATTCATCCAGGGGTGCTGGAAGGCAGGAGGAGGGGGGTGGGGGTAGGATGACACAGGAAAAGGGGAAGGAAAAAAAAAAGTGCTGAAATCAGTTCAGGCACAGGAGCTGGCAAATGCTAAAAAAAACTGCTGGAAAACTCCGGTCTTTTTGGACCTAGGGTGGTGGTAAAAATCCACATACTGGAGTCATCAGGAAGATTCCAATTCAAAGAGAAGGGACTATGCAGAGGGCCCTTGGCAGTGGGTCCTGCCTTCCATGGCAGGGGAGGAAAACAGAGAAAAGAGCTGCCACATCCTCCACCCGGTCCCACCCGTCCCCTTCACAGCAGGACTCAGTGGCCTGCAACAGCTTTCAGTTTGGCAGGAGAAGGATGTGGTGAAGGGAATTTCTCTGCAGAGGTTGAGCTGCTCAGGGCTGACTGCAGGTAGACTGTCTTGTGGAAAAGTCTGTTGCTTAGAAAGACCACCAAGGAGAAGAGGCGCAACTGGAAAAGACTAGAAGAACAAGAAACTCGTTAGCTCCCAATTGATCAAAATAACTGCTTCAGCATATACAGCTTATCTGACCACTTTAAATTTAAAACTACACAGGAAAAACAAGGCAACAGAACTTATCAAAGGAGTACAGATCCTAGACACACACATTGATCGGCTAAAGCATGCACTGGGTGCAGAGCAAGTAGCAGGATAGACTATTTGCCTAGCATGTCTGAGGTTCTCAGTTTAATCCCACCACCAGGAAAATGAAATGTACCATGTCCTGTTAACTGCCACAAATGCATTACAAGCAATAGTTTTAGTATTGGGGCTGAGGCTTTCAAAAGGAAATAAAGTTATATTTTACATTAGTGTAGATTTTTTTCCCCTGTGTTTTTATATATTTTTTATTTAATTTTTGGTTTTTTGAGGCAGGGTTTCTCTGTGTAGCCTTGGTGTCCTGGACTCACTTTATAATCCAGACTACCCTGAAATTCAAGAGATGCCCCTGCCTCAGCCTCCCAAAGTGTTAGGATTGCAGGCATATGCCACTGTGCCTAGCTTAATTCACATTTTTAAATTCTATTTATTTTATGGAATTGAATGTTTGCCTACTAGTATGACTGTGCACCACCTGTGTGCCTGGTGCCCATGGAAGCCAGGAGAGGCTGCTGGATCCTCTAAAACTAGAATTATAAACGCCTGTGACCCAAGGTACTAGGAACTGAACTGGGTCCTCTGGAAGAACAGTGTTCTTAACTGCTGAGCCATCTCTCCAGCCTCATAATGCCAGAGTTTTTTCTTTTTTTACTTTTTTAAGATAGGGTTTCTCTCTGTATAAATAAACAGGTTTGGTAGCATCTACCTACAGTCATTGGGGACAAGGCAGCAAAATCACAAGATTGAGGCACAATAGGACCACCCAGGGAGAGGTAAAAAAGAGTATCAGTTTGGGAAATATATAAATGATGTGCTTATACTCAAAAAAATTTAGTATATCTCTTAAGTCTATCTCTGTCTTTTAGTACCCAACACGCATATGGTGGCTCACAATAGTCTGTAATCCAGTTCCATAGGACCTTATACCATCTACTGACCTCCAGGGGCACTGCATGCACACGGTACAGACATACATAAGCAAAATACTAGCTTAGGGCATCTTCTCAATTAGTAATTGATTGAGGAGAGCCCAGCCCATTGTGAGAGAGGCCATCTCTGGGCTGCTGGTCTTCTATAAGAAAGCAACTGAGCAAGCCATATGGAATGAGCCAGTAAGCAGCACCCTTCCTTCCATGGCCTCTGCATCTGCTCTGCCTTTAGCTTCCTGCCCTGCTTGAGTTCCTGTCCTGACTTCCCTCGGAGACGAACAGTGATAGGGAAGTATAAGCTGCAGAAACCCTTTCCTCCTCAAGCTGCTTTGGTCATGGTATTTCAACACAGCAATAGTAACCCTAACTAGGACCTACGGTCTTCCTTCAACATCACAGATTTATAGAGTGAAAGTCTCACCACTGACACTTACTATGCTTTTCCAGGAGTCTTTGCTTCATTGGCGCTGATGATGAATAAAGGAAACAGGATAGAAAAGAGGCAGCCACTGTTAAAAAAAAAAAAAAAAGAGTCAACTTCATACCTCTTTGCCTCCTGCCCAAAGGCATGATATGATGAAACCTTAATAAAGCATATAAACAGCTTCTGTAATAAACAAAACAAAAGGTTAAATTTCTAAGACGATGCCTCTAGGAGGCAGCATAGAAAACAGACAATATTTTAATGGTGATCAATGTCAGTTACTATTAATAAAAACAAAAAAAAATCTTCCTGGTGCTCAAATGACATAAATTGCTGGCACAAAAGCAAGCCAATGGGCTGGAGAGATGGCTGAGGTTAAGAGCACTATCTGCTCTTCCAGAGGTCCTGATTTTAATTCCCAGCAACCACAAAGTGGCTCACAACCAGACTCTATCCTGGGATCTGATGCCCTCTTCTGGCATGCAGGTATACATGAAGGCAGATCACTGTATATGTAATAATAATAAATAAATAAATTTCCTTTTTAAAAGATTTATTATTTATACAGTATTCTGCCTGTATGTGCACCTGACCGCCACAAGAGGGCACCAGATCTCATTACAGATGGTCAGAGCCTTTGGAAAAGCTGGCACTTTGGAAGACCAGAAGTTGCTTGTGGGAAAGATTAAGCTTTGTCACAGGTGGAAGCAATCTTGGCGGGCTTTACCCTTGGGGCACCCCATGAATACCTTGTGATAGACTGAGTGGAGCCATCCTGGGCCTGGAATTCAGGAAGCAGACCTGGGAACCCCACCTGGGCTATTGTTTTCCTAATGGGAGAAGGAGACCACCCTTCCCATGTGACTCAGGTAGGTGGGGAAGAGAAAAAACAGATTCAGCCCGGGGTTTTTGGGAGCGCGTGTGGAGAAAGCGAACAGGCTGGACTATCACGCAGGCCAGAGAGACACCTAAGGACTCATCCCGTGGAACGGATACCGGAAGGTTCACTCTTTTGTCCCTTTAACCTTTTTTCCTTCTTGTGTAAGCTAGTTGGGTTGTATAATAAAGTTTAATTGTTAAGAAACAGCCAGCAGTTGCTCTTAACCTCTGAGCCATCTCTCAAAAAAGCACAAGGCTTTAATCCCAGCAGAGGCAAGCAGATAGGCAGATCGCTATGAGTTCCAGGCCAGACTCGTCTTCAAAGCGAGTCTAGGACAGGCAGAAAAACCCTGTCTCAAAAAAACAAAACAACAAAAAAAAAGCTTACTAAAACATACTTTCTAGTCTTTCAAATTCTTTCTCTAGCCAAATTACCTGATGATGTAGGAAGATTGCATTGCTGTGAGAAAAGCCAAGGGCAAGCCAAATCCAAAGTAGTAAGGCCAATTCCTTTCTATGTTTGACAATCGCTGGTGCATTTCAATTCCTTTAAAAACAAAAAAAGCAGTCAGTACACTTAAGACTAATTTTATTTCTAAGACTAACTGGCAGACACAATTATTTAAGGCTTGGGTTTTAGGCACAGAGCTACCATTCAGAACACAAATACCCATACACATCTACCAGGTTTGTTATGGTACACACTCTCTGATCCCAGGAAGGCAATTTGGTCTACATAGGGAGTTAATGACCAGTCAGGTCTATATTCTAAGACCCTGTCTCAAAGAATTGTACAAATCTGATACAAAACCTCAATGCAGAGATTTTACAATAATCATAATTTCAAAGTAACATTAATTTTAGCATCAGCATCCTTTGTCAGGACAGTCTGTCTACAAAGCAAAGTAACAAAAAAGAAAGGCACCTCCAGTCCCAAACCACCACATGTGTTATTTAAGCCTACGCTAACTGCCAAGGGGTCCTCTATTGTAAAATACCTGTAAAGCATGACGTTCTAAACCCACCTTCTATTGCTTGCTTTCTTTTTTCTTTTTGGTTTTTGGAGACAGGGTTTCTCTGTGTAGCCTTGGCTGTCCTGGACTTGCTTTGTAAACCAGGCTGACCTCAAACTCACAGCGATCTGCTTGCCTCTGCCTCCTGAGTGCTGGGATTAAAGGTGTGCCTGTTTCTCAACAACTAGTTCCTCTGACAAATTGTTCAAACAACAATTGGTTTCCCTTAACCAGGTGTTCACCGCCTGCTCAGCTCTCCCTACCTCGGAACCACCAAGACTTTCTCTTCTTCTCTGACCCTACATCTGGTCTGCAGGAAGATTCAAACTCAAGAACCTCCCATCTCTACCTCAAAATGAGAGCAAGAATTACAAGTCCTGGACCCCACACAAACCTAAGGGTATGGTGACACACACCTGTAATCCCAGCATTCAAACAACAAGAGTATGGAAATTTGAAACTCTGGGCCAGAAAAAACATCAGGCCACCAAGAATATACACAGCAACACCTCTGCCCCACTTCAAAAAAATGGTGTGAGCCTATAATGTCAACATTCTGGAAGCGGGCAGAGGCAGATCAATTCAAGGTCACCCCTGCTCCATAGCAAGCTCATAGGCTACATGAGACCTTGACTTATAAAACTGAGCTGGACTTGATAGTGAACATATGTAATCCCAGCACTTGGGAGGCAGAAGCAGGAAGCTGGAAAACTGAAGGCAGCCTGAACTGTAAGAGTGATTGCTCAAGGCCAGCCTGGGCACATTGCAAGACCATGTCTTAAAATAAATTATTCTAAATGCAGTGGTATCTACTTAATTTTTCTGAAACAATATGTACTTTTTTTTTTTTTTTTTTTTGCCAACTTCTGGCCCAGATAGAACTACATCAAATACTAAAATGGTAATTCTACAATGCCACTTCCCCTGGCCCCAAAGGTTAATAAACGCACTAGGACAAATGTGATCTCCCTCTTGCCAATGAGCCAAAGTCCTTCCAAAACCTTGCTAAGAGCTTAAGTATTGAATAGCTTAGTCTGTGGAGCACCAGGATTTCTGAACAGGGCTTTTCTCTAGTCTGGGTGTCTTTACACGGACTTACCTTTATTGAACCAACGGTACTCAAAGCAGTACAGTGAGTAGAGAAGAGACATATGCAGCAAACTAACCAGCTGACCCACGAGATGGATGGGGAAGAGACTCACAAACATTCCCTAAGGAACAAATGCATCTTAATTCCAGAATGTCAGACGCTTCTCACCCACCACTCCAGAGACAGCCTTCCAGCTGCCTCAACCACTGTTTAACGATGAGACTGGAATCTCCAAGGGAGGAAGAGGTAAATCCATGGTTCTTATAATCTTACATTTAAACCTAGCTGTTTCTAGGGACAAGGCTTTTAAAGTCTCTTTCTCTCCTTTCATCCTCTTCCTCTCCCAATACCCATGCCTCAAGTAAGTACTGCCTATATGAGTATTCTGCCTGCATGTATGGATATACAGCATGTGTGCCTGGTACCCTCAGAGGTCATGAAGAAGCTGCATCAACTGGAGTTACAGATGGCTATGAGATACCGTCTGGGTAGTAGGAATCAAGCCTGGGTCCTCTGCAAGAGCAAGTACTCTCAACCCCTGAGCCATTTTTTCAGCCTCTGTTTTCCTTTTTTTTTTTTTAAAGATTTATTATGTATGCAGTGCTCTGCCTGCATGTACGCAGGCATGCCAGAAGAGGGCATTAGATCAAATTATAAATGGCTGTGAGCCACCAAGTGGTTGCTGAGAATTGAACTGAGGACATCTGGAAGAACAGCCAGTGCTCTTAACTGCTGAGCCATCTCTTTTGTCTCCATTTTCCTTTTCTTGAATGAGTTTGTATTTGTGTTATTCTGTGTGTCTGTGTGTGACCTCTTAAATCTCAAGTACATACCAATTCTCTCCAGCCCTACATACCAATTCTTATATCTACCTAATACACTTCACTTTAGCTTCGTAAAGAGAGGCTCACTGTGTAAAAGCGCTACTATGAAAGCAAGATGACTGAGTTCGAATCCCCAGCACCCACATAAATGCTAGGCATGGTGCAATGCCAGTAACCCCAATACATGACAGGAAGGAAGGACAGACAAATCCTAGGAGATGGTTGGCCAACAGTTACCCTAGCCAAAAAATAGTGATCTTCGGGTTCAGTGAGAGATCTCATCTCAAAAACTACAGTGTCTTCAATACTCCCCCACACAGAGCGCTTTAAAATTACATCCCACCAGGCATATATGCATACTCCCCATCTTTGTATAAATGCAAAAACCCATCTTTTTGAAATCCCTGCCCATTAACTAACTTATTTTTCTTTTCTTTTTAAAAATGGTCTCCGTGTGTCTCTCACCTGAATAAGGAAAAGCGCCTGTAGCAAAAGGTTGAAAAGCATGTCAGCAATTATTTTGCTGACACTGGGGAATGGATGAGGTTTCCTCCCCGATACCTCAAATGCCAAGTCAGCTATATCCTGAAAAGGAGAACAGCAGTGCAGTAAAATATGAGTTAAATGGTCCCAGTGTCCATCCTCACAGCTAACCAACAGGTCTGCCTACAACCACTTTAACTGCAGGTGAGAAAAGTCTACCTTAGTAACCTGAGACAGTAATTCCATTTTACAAAATCACAAAGATTATCCAACTGGCTACTTAGCTTAAACGATGTTAATGCCTGAAAATTATTTTGTGGGCCACTGACTTCAGAGGTTAAAATATGACCTCGTCAACCCACCATGCAGAACCCAGACTCCATTCTGCCCTTGACCTACTTGGAACCAAATGGCATTCACAACTTTGCTAAGCACAAACAGGGGGAGCACCCAGAGAGCACTGAAAACTGATGTGAGGAAGAATTCTAGCCATGACCAAACATCTCCATGTAGTGATGGATCACCTAAAACAAAGCAAAAAGTTATTAGTTTAATAATTAGGCAGATAGAAAACTGTAAGATTCAAAATAGAACTGTTTTGTGACTATTCTTTTGCTTCGTATTCTGATCAGTTCTTTTTTTTTTTTTTTTTAGTTTTATTTACTTATTTATTGTTATATATACCGTGTTCTGCCTGCATGTACACCTACAAGCCAGAAGAGGGCATCAGATCACATTAGAGATGGTTGTGAGCCACCATGTGGTTGCTGAGAATTGAAGTCAGGACCCTTGGAGGAGCACTCAGTGCTCTTAACCTCTGAGCCATCTCTCTAGCCCCTGGCCACAGTTCTTATTCAGAGTAATTACAGTTATGTTCTGTTCATCTTGAACTAAACCTGCTTACAAGGTGACCACTAAGATGTCTCAGGGCAGGGCTGGACAGATGATTCAGAGGTTAAAAGCACTGACTGCTCTTTCAGAGGTCCTGAGTTCAATTCCCAGAAACCACATGGTGGCTCACAGACATCGATAACATGCTCTGATGCCCTCTTCTGGCCTGCAGGTGTACTTGCAGGCAGAGCACTGTATAAAAATAATAAATAAATAAATCCTTTAAAAAAGTTGTCACAGGGCCTAACTCAGAGCTGGCAGGAAACCACCGGATTTAAATCTGTGCTGCTACTTACTAATGGCTTAACTAACTTCTATTTACTTATCCATAAAATGGACAGCCCAACAATGCCAATCTCAAAAAGTCATTGAGAAGTCTAGATTAAAATTGCTGGAATGTTATGAAGTGCTCAGGAAATTGAGGAAGACTAGAAACAACTATCTCAAACTTTTATCCCCAGTAGGAGCAAGATACACACATACTTACCAATAATCCGCGCTGTTACTGATTGAAGCACAGGAATAAACACCCGATAAAACAAGAGGAGACTGAACTGAAGGGAAAAGGCAATAAAAGTAATCAAAACCCTTTAGATTAAAACAAGGCATTAGATGGTGGCACACTTTAAGCCCAGCACTCAAGAGGCAGAGGCAGTTGGATTTCTGAGGCAGTCTGGTCTACAGAGTCCAGGACAGCCAGGGCTACAAAGAAATATCAGCTCAAAAACACAAAACAAAAGCCAAAAAGTTTAAAATTTTAATTAATTAATGAAAATAAGGCATTTCACCTTTCCATGTCATGACTTTCCAGTCAACACTGCTAGTTTATAAATCAGAAGCTGGGCGTGGTGGCACACACCTGTAATCCCAGCACTCAGTGAGGCAGACAGAGGTAGGGGAATCTCTGAGTTCGAGGCCAGCCTGGTCTATGGAGTCCAGGATAACCAAGGCTACACAGTGAAACCCTGTCTCAAAAACAAAACAAAACAAAACAAAAAAGTGATACTGTGTATCAGTGAGACTTTTGAGGGACAGAGAAAACATTTTTACTAACATTCCCACCAAAGTATAAAAATATATATACAAGGCTACACAGAGAAAGCCTGTCTTGGGGGGGGGGGGAGAAGATGTATGTATAACAAATATACCACCATGTTTATTAAGTAAATCTAAAGTTAACATCTGAAAATATTAGTGAAATGTTTATTCTAAGACACACTGAATTCCAGTGAATATCAAGTCAAAAGTAGTACTTACTCATTCTTGATACATCAGATTCCACTAAAGACTATAATAGTTCTCAATTAATTACAGGTATCTTTTTTTGATCTAGATTTCAAAAACATTATAACCAGAAACAAGGAGAATCTTGCTTATCTGGCCACATCTAGCCTTCTAAGATCCCAAAGATCTCCTAGCCAAAATGTCCAGTGTTAACCCAAGTTATTTATAAACAATACTAAAACCTGTCAATGGGTCATATACAGGACTCTCCCAAGACATCTGTTTACATGTAAGTGAGTAGGAATAAAAATTACTACAGATATATAGAATCCAAATTCATGCTTATTATTTTGGGGGTTTTGTTTGGTTATCCAGAAAGAATTTCTCCTTTAGCCCTAGCTATCTTGGAACTCGCTCTGTAGACCAGGCTGGCCTCAAACTCAAGAGATCCACCTCCCTGTCTCCTGAGCACTAGCATTAAAGGAACGTGCCACTTTACCTGGCTCATATGTGCTTTGTTTTTTGAGGCAAGGTCTCATGTATCTCAGTCTGATCTCAAACTCACTATGTAGCCAAGGATGACCTTGAACCTCTGATCTTCCTGCTTTAACCAACAAGTGCTGGCTTTTTTTTTTTTTTTTTTTTTTAAAGATTTATTTTTAGCCGAGCGGTGGTGGCACACACCTTTAATCCCAGCACTTGGGAGGCTGAGGCCAGTGGATCTCTGTGAGTTCGAGGCCAGCCTGGTCTACAAAAGTGGAGTCCGGGAAAGCCCAGACTGTTACACAAAGAAACCCTGTCTTGGGGAAAAAAATATATATATTTTTATTATTTTATATGTATCTGATTGTCTAAATGTGCAGCATATGCATACAGGTGCCA
>OU015749.1:93728100-93746641 GCA_907169655.1 Acomys percivali
ACCCCGCAGCCCTACTGCCGCGGCTCCGGCCCGGGCGCTCGCCCACCAAGGCTCGGCTCTCCTGCTCCGAGCCCGGCTGCCCGCTCCGCCCCGGCGCTCCCAGAGCCGGGGCTGCGCCCACACTGGGCATGCCCGGGCCGCACGGGGCAGCTGGGAAGTCGGGCGGGCACCTAGCCGGTCGCTGGGCTGGGGCGGGGCTAGCGAGGCAGGGCGGGGCCATTCAGGAGGGGCGTGGCCAGGGAGCTTGGGAATTGTAGTTGGCCGGACCCGAGAGTCCAGGCTCATTCTGAGTGTCTAGGTCCAGGCTTCAAGCCCGGCGCCTCCTGGTTAAACCCCTTCTTGCTATTTTGCTGTCCTGTTAGTCTCTTCAATCTACCTACACAGCAATGCTGGAAAGAAAGAAAGAAAGAAAGAAAGAAAGAAAGAGGTAAGAGTCCATAGGTCACACAGATAGCCGCTGCTGTTGAAGACCCAGACCCTTGACTTTGATCTTTGCCAATGAGCCCTTCTTCCCCGTTAGTTTAGGAACGTTTTCAATGGGATCTACTTCCATCACCTCCATCACACAGGTACCATGAAACACCACACTGAGAACTCTTCCACATCTCAGAAGTAGTGGTAGACACTGAGAGAGATTTCTGCTCTGAACAGGGTAAGCAAAAGGATTTAAGAGTGATTGCTTTTGTTTGAAGGCTGCTATTCGCAGGCTTGGGCAGAATATTTTCTAAGAGGTGATGCACGAGCATTTGTGTATTTTGTTTCTCATCTTGTCCTACTGCTCTACACAGTGAACAGACTCTTAGCCTGGAAAGAATCTGGATTTATTTGAATATGCAGATTTCAATGATAGATTGCCAAGTCTCCCAAAACTTCTGGCTTTCTATTCATTCTGTGCCCAGCTGCTTTGTGTGTCTCTAAGACAGCAGTGTGCAGCAAAGACTTCTCTCACGGTCCAGGCACCCAATCAACAGCCAGCAGTGAACTTTTCCTCTTAGAACTCTAAAAAACCCAGTTTCCATGCCATGCCATGTCAAGAATTTCACACAGCATCATTTGTGTTTCTCTCAGTGTTTCTCTGTCTCTGTCTCTGTCTGTCTGTCTGTCTGTCTGTCTGTCTGTCTCTCTCTCTCTCTCTCTCTCTCTCTCTCTGTGCATCCATCCCTCTATCTCTGATAATCTTTCTTCTCTCATAAGTTTTAAAAGAACTTAGACATTGTTAGGTTGATGAGATAGCTTAGCAGCTAGGTAAGGACATTGGTCTCCAATACTAATGACTCCTGCAGCTATATCCCTGGAATCTTCCCCAACCCCATCTAAAATTCAATGATATTTATTGCAGCACTTCTTAAAGGTAGAATTATTTTTAGGCCCATCATAATAGAGATTACAATAGCGGGGTTTCTACAGTAGGAGAAAAAGATTAATCTCACCCAACAAAATAACAAAGGCAAATAGGAATTTTTTTTCTAAGATAGGGCTTCTCTGTCTTGACTGTTCTGGATTCATTTGTAGACCAGGCTGGCCTTGAATTCACAGAAATCTGCCTACCTTTACCTTCCCAAGTGCTGGGATTATAGGCATGAGCCACTGTGCCCAGCTGCAAGTGGGGGTGTAAAGCTGGAAGCAGGGTGGGAGTCAGACAAAAGAGAGGGATGGATGGATGGATGGGTAGATGGGTGGATGGATGGGTGGGTGGGTGGGTGGATGGATGGGTGGATGGATGGATGGATGGATGGATGGATGGGTGGGTAGATGGATGGATGGGTGGATAGATGATGGATGGGTGGGTGTATGTATGTATATGTGTGTGTGTGTGTGTGTGTGTGTGTGTATGGATGGATGGGTGGGTGGGTGGGTGAATGGATGGATGGGTGGGTGGATGGTGCCCTAACAGGATTATTGCTAGAGATTAGTCATGGTGACCAGACAGCATCTTGTATAATGGAGAATGAGACACTTGTGTAAGTATCAACGGTATCCAGACATTAAAGATAAGGACCTCTGCAAAAATGACTTAACAAGATTTTTTGCTAAAACTAGTTTTTATAAGGAAATGCATAAACAGAGCTAAAGGAGGTTTAGGAGACTGGTAGGAGTTTGGTCAAACAGAGAATGTTTATCCAAGCAACCTTATTCATTACCTACTCAGAATACCTTTTCTTCAAGGCTTGGGGTTCAGTGCTGTTAACTTCTCACCTGATAGGATATGACAACCAGAAGCAGACTGGTCTGCTTAAATCGTGCCTGAAAGGACGGTGTGGGCAACGCTAACTGCTGCAAACGAGACTGTAGGGAAACTGAGAGTTCTCTTTTCATCATTTCCACAGTGCTCAACATTGTCCTGACTCAAAATTGAGGCCTTGAAGGGGACAGCTTTGGCCTTGGGCAGCATTTTCGTGGCATGCTGAGCTCTGAAAGGTTGGTTGGTGGTGAAGTGATTTTTATTTGGCTAGATGAGTGCATTGGAGTGGTAATATCCTATGCCATTTTCATTTCTTCAAGTTCATTTCTGAGTCATTACATTTCTTTCTTTCTTTCTTTTTTTTTTTTTTTTGGTTTTTCGAGACAGGGTTTCTCTGTGTAGCCTTGACTGTCCTGGACTCACTTTGTAGACCAGGCTGGCCTTGAACTCACAGCGATCCGCCTGCCTCTGCCTCCCGAGTGCTGGGATTAAAGGCGTGCGCCACCACGCCCGGCTCATTACATTTCTGATACCTGGGCATGTGGAAGGTAGCAGAAAATAGAGATGAGTCTAAGGCTGGAAATAGTGGGAGTTGGTCCTGAGGATTTAGTACAAATGAAATCTCTGCTTAAACCCAGTGTCTAAAGAGTCCTTTAAGGGACTATCCCATCTTTGCGACATTGCTGTGTAGGAACTCTTGTCTCTTATTCAGCCAGGGCACAGTCGAGTAGTAGCTACAAGAAATGGTAGACTGACTTTGCTTTTTTGACCACTATAAATCTAAAAGTTTCCTAAATAGTGGGAAACACATTTTCTTTTTCCCTGTTATTTTGCTTGTTTGATCCAGGGTTCTCAAAGCCTGACCAGACTGGAACTCTTGGTGGTCATTCCTTCCAGCCTCTTGCGCTAGAATTACAGGCACGGACCACCACTACCACCCTCACTATTCTCCATCTCACACTTCGCGGGATCAAACCCAGGGCTTTCTGCCTGCTTAGCAAACACTGTACGACTAAACTATATCTCTAACTCCAAATCCATAATAAGAGAGATGTGGCAGCAAATGCCTGAAATCCCAGCACTTGAGAGGCTGAGGCAAGAGGATCACTTTGAGTTCAAAGCCAGTTTGGGCTGCATAGTAAGTTCCAGCCAGCCTAGGAAAAATAGAGAAGGCCCATCTCAACAAACAAACAAACAAACAAACACTGTAAGCATGAGGTTATTGTGCAGTTTAAATTCTGATTTCCTGTCTAAATGTTGTATACATTTTGTTCCCCATTGTCCCCATAGGTCAAAAATGCAGTTTACAGCCAATTGATGGGCAGGGGAGAAAACAGGGCTGGACTTCCTGTCAGCCAGGGGAGGAGGAGTTAGGAGAGGAAGTAGGGACTGTGGAGGGGAAGGAGGAAAAGGGAGGGAGGGGAGGGGGGCCTGGGGGGGGGATTCCAAAGAAGATCAGGAGGAAGGAGCTGGAGCCAAAGAAGCTACAAAGTGCAAGTGTTGCTGAGATACTTACTGGTATCTCAAAATAACATAGATTATTCTTAGATAGTGTTATGAAGCCTTGTATTATAAAAGTCTCAATTATTTGTTGAAAGCTGGGTTAAGAAATAAGTTAAGAGAAACAAACACTGCTTTATAAAAGTAACCTTAACAAATGGTGTACCAAGGAGGGGCAGACTTTACAGTAATCTAGCAAGAATTTGTGTAGAAAGCAAAACTACAGAGCAGTTTCTTAGTTCTGCTATTAAAAAAAAAAAAAAAAAAAAAAAAAAAAAAAAAAAAGAGGATTGCAGTTTCTAAGGCTGGAGCTCACATTTGTTTGTTTTTCCTGAATAGACCCCCTGCAGAGCAGCAAGTCCTCCAATGAATGGGCTGCAGCAAAACAAAAGCTGATACATACAAACCCCAGAGAGGCAGTTTCTTTAGGTAGAAAGAGGCAGAGGCAGGCAGATCTCTGTGAGTTCAAGGCCAGCATGGTCTACAAAGTGAGTTCAGGACAACCAAGGCTGTTACACAGAGAAACCCTGTCTCAAAAAAACAAAACAAAACAAAAAACGTGGCTCTTTGAAATAAACCAGTTTCTCAAAGTCAGACTTTTCTGGCGAAGGCAGGAAGCTAAATTCCTTTGAGAAGGGGCTCTTGCTGGCCTGACTTTTGCTGGCTTGAAAAGCAAACATTTGTGGACCCAGTAACTTCCCAGAGTGGGGGTCGGTCAGGATCCAGTGAGGGAGGCAGAAAAATGGGCAGACTGAAAAGCTTCAAGCCTCTGAACTGGTGAGGTCTAAAAGGGAAGCTGGGTCTAAGAAAGTAAAGTCCTTAGGGAGAGGTTTTGGGGTTTTGTTGTTGTTGTTGTTGCTTTTGGTTTTTTTGAGACAGGGTTTCTCTGTGTAGCCTTGGCTGTCCTGGAGAGGTTTTAAGATTAAAGAAGAAGATTGTTTTTCTGTGTTGATACAGATGGAAGATACAGTAACACAGTGCTTCTGGATTCCATTTGAGTTTGTTTCTCTTAGTATATGAATAGTTTTTTTCAATGACAATTGCACTTTTGTATATTCTCTTTGGGGAAAAATCAGAATAAGACAGACTTGGAGAAGGAAGAGAAAAATCAAGAAGAACAAACACAACTCTACCTGCTAGAGATTAAAAAGCTGATAGCAGATGTTCCTGCTAGAGATTGGAAAACTGATAGCAGATGTTCCTGATAGAGATTAGAAAGCTGATAGCAGATGGAGCTCGAGGTTCTCTAGCTGCAAGATGCTTGTCAGCCAATTCCGGAAAAGGTCTGCCTGTACGTTTTTGTTTTGTTTTGTTTTGTTTTGTTTTTTTGGTTTTTCAAGACAGGGTTTCTCTGTGTAGCCTTGGCCATCCTGGACTCACTTTGTAGACCAGGCTGGCCTCAAACTCACAGCGATCCACCTGCCTCTGCCTCCCGAGTGCTGGGATTACAGGTGTGCGCCACCACGCCCAGCTTGCCTGTACGTTTTAACAACAACTAAATTTTTTAAAAATGTGATGAACAGGGCTTCACTTGTTGAACACTGAATTGGCACAACTTGCCCAAACCTTAAGAGTTTTTGTTTCTTTGCTTCATTTTTGTCTGAAGGCTTTGAGTTACAATAATATTGAACTGAGAGACAGATCTTTGAGTTCTGGATCAGCCTGATTTATACAGTAAAGTCTGGACAGGAGCTCCCTGCTGATAAGCCATGTACACAGACAGCCTGGGATTCAAAATGACATTTTTTTTCCTTAAAATTACTATGTAAGTGCTTTTTTCTTAATGATGGATGATATGTCCTTACTGACCTAAAAGATGGGTGCACATCAATCTTAGGATTCTTTTATATAAGGAGAAATGATGTCACACTTCTCTCAAAAGGCCAGCCAATCTCCTTAGAAGTGGAGCTCCCACAGGAGAACTGGTGCCAAAGGGCATTTTTGTCTTGAGAGATATGTTGGCTTGGTCAATGTAAGGACCCAAAGTTAGGCTGGAAAACAAACATGCAAGCTGTATGCCTCCCACGTCGATAAGATTTTGAATGCTGACTGAGTTGAGGTGTCACACTGGTCTGGCAGCCGGATTATCCCTTTAAACATGAGACATTTTCATGGGGTGGGGGGGGATGGGGGAGGCAAGTGACCATCATGCCTGATGCAGAAAGACACAGAGGACTATACAGATGGCAAAGAACATGCCAACCTAGTTAGGTCCCCAAAACTCAAAGGCTACAATCCATATGTTTAAAAGGCTGAACCATCCATCCCATATGGAGAAAAGGGGTGGGATAAAAATAGCCACAAGAATGGAAAAACCCATGTACAAGATGCCTAGGGTATGCTTAAACTCTAAAATTAAGAAACAAGAAGGAGGAGGAGGAGGAGAAGAAGAAGAAGGTACGCATGGTGGCACACACCTTCAATCCCAGCACTTGGGAGGCAGAGGCAAGTGGCTCGCTGTGAGTTCGAGGCCAGCCTGGTCTACAAAAGCAAGTCCAAGATAGCCAGGACTGTTACACAAAGAAACCCTGTCTTGAAAAACCTAAAAAAAAAAAAAGAGTGTATGTGTATATATACACACTATATATATATATATATATATATATATATATATATATATATATATATATATTGTATTTAAAACATATGCCTTTTCTATTGCTCCACAGGAGACAGGTAGCAGCTTGGCCAAATACAACAGGTGCCTGGGATCCCAAAAGAGCATATTTTGATCTATACAACCTTGCTTTGATTTTAACATGATAATGGTAATATATATCCCCTTTGAGAGAGGTCAAAATAAAACAGACCTAGGTAAAATGGAGACTGCTGAATTATATCATTCTATACTTATATGACTTCAAACTGCAAAACAAGCAGGTAAAATAACATAATTTGCTGTTCCCTCCACAGGGGAACAGCTCTGAGACTGACTTAGACATGAAAATGTCTCCAGCCAGGACTTCAGTTGTGCATGGCCAATAGATCTTTGGCTACAAATTCCTCAGGACTTATCATGCCGTTCTTTGAAATGGTATGGATAAAACTTTGGTGTGTGTGTGTATGTGTGTGTGTGTGTGTGTGTGTGTGTGTGTGTGTGTTTAAAGATTTATTTATTGGGTCTGGAGAGATGGCTCAGAGGTTAAGAGCACTGGCTGCTCTTCTAAAGGTCCTGAGTTCAATTCCCAGCAACCAAATAGTTACTCACAACCATCTATAATGAGGCCTGGTACCCTCTTCTGGATCTGGCATGCAGGAAGAACACTATACATATAATAAACCTTAAAAAAAGATTTATTTGTTTATTAAGTATACAGTTGTGCCAGGAAGTGGTGGTGCATGCCTTTAATCCCAGCATTCAGGAGGCAGAGGCAGGTGGATCTCTGTGAGTTCGAGGACAGCCTAGTCTACAAAGCAAGTCCAGGACAGCCAAGGCTACACAGAGAAACCCTGTCTAGAAAAAACAAACAAATAAAGTACACAGTGTTTTGCTTGCATGTATGCCTGCACACCAAAGAGGGCACCAGATCTCATTATAGATAGTTGTTAGCCACCCTGTGGTTGCTGGGAATTGAACTCAGGACCATGGAAGAGCAGGCAGTGCTCTTAACCTCTGAACCATCTCTTTAGCCCCCTAAAACTTTGTTAAACAAAGAATCATCTTTAACTAAACTGTGCTCAATGCTTAGCCCATACATATTTTAATACAAAAACGTATGATGCCTTTGAAAGTTTATATATTTTACAGAACAAGAGGACCAGACACCAAAAAAAGACAAGTAGCCCAGATGATCCTACCTCACAGATGGCCTCAATGACAGTGTTTCCTTGAAAATCTTCATCTTGGACAATTTCAAAACAGCTGTATAGTTTGTCCAGCATCACAGACTGTTCCAGTGACAGCTTCAATTAAGCTCTGAACTTTCTCAGCATTCAGAGACTGGACAGAAAAAGTCTCAGCTAGTTTTCTTTTTCTTTCTTTCATTTTTCTTTGTTTTTGTTTTGTTTTGTTTTGTTTTTGTTTTGTTTTGTTTTGTTTTTGTTTTTTGTTTGTTTTTTTGTTTGTTTGTTTTTTATGAGACAGGGTTTCTCTGTGTAGCCTTGGCTGTCCTTGACTTGCTTTTGTAGACTAAGCTGGCCTTGAACTCACAATGATCTGCCTGCCTCTGTCTCCCAAGTGCTGGGATTAAAGATGTGCACCACCACGCCCGGCATCAGCTAGTTTTCTTTTTTGTTTTTGTTTTTCAAGACAGGGTTTCTCTGTGTAGTCTTGGCTGTCCTGGACTCTCTTTGTAGACCAGGCAGGCCTTGAACTCACCACTGTAAGTTCCACCTGCTTCTGCCTCCAGAATGCTGGAATTAAAGGTATGCACCACCATGCCCGGTAGCTAGTTTTCTTAAGCCTGGACAATATTCCAATTTTCTTGGGCCCCCCCAAAAGAAGACTATGTGCCACTCTCATGGTGGTGGTGAGGTGGATGGTTTTCGGTTATTCTATAGGTAAGAGATGTTTGTTATTGTTTTAAAAGATTGGTTATAAGAATGACAAGGAGGGCAGATTATCGAATCTACTTTTAGACCAAAGAATATTAATAAGCAAAAAAAGTTTAATAGTATAAATCTTTGTATATTGGTATAGAATTAAGATTATATTCTGCTACAACATCATAAGGTATTGCACTTAAACATTCAGTGTTTAGCTCTAGTCATTTTGAAAACTGCTTTTAGAAACTGCTTAGGAGCCTAGTGTTGTGGTGCATGTCTTGAAAATAAACCAAACCAAACCAAACCAAACAAAAAACCCAAAAACCTGCTTAGAATAAGTAAGAAATGCATATTAGCAATCAGACAAACAAACTATTGCTTATGTTAGATACTAGTTTTGTTAATTACATAGGTGTGTTTCCTAGATTTACAGATAAAAATAGCCAGAAATGGGGCTGGAGAGATGGTTCAGAGGTTAAGAGCACTGCCTATCAAGTTGCAGGAAGAAGAGAGAGCAGAGATAAATATGTTCCTGAGGTCTTAGCCCTAGACCAGGAGATCACTGAGACGGATCCTGACACCAAGGAAATGCTAAATCTTCTGGACTTTGGCATCTCGCCAACCTGCGGGTCACTCAGCCCACAGCTGGGATGAATTTCAAAACACCATGTGGAGCTGTTTAAATCTGTTCTGTCATATTTTCAATAAACCTGAAAACAAGAAAAAAAAGATATTTTATTAACTTAAGGCTTTTTTTTTCTTTTGACAATGAGACAGGTCTGCTCTTGGCAGCATCTTCAAAGAGCATGAAAGGCTTCATATATGACAAGCTAGCCACTGGGTGAGTAAATGTCCTTGTGCCAATTACAGACAGAATACTGTCCAAACAGGATGCAGGAGAGTTGACTGCTGAGCTTTGCAAGGACAAGGTAGGCAAGTCCTTTATAATTCTTGCTTTATAGAAAGGTCTGTCAAATATTATGAGCCATAAGGCTGAAGATGATGCTCCAAGTCATGAGAAATTTTGAAGGACTGTCCAGGCAGCTAAATATCTCTGACGTTTCTATACTTTTGGAAGCTGCTTGCCTGCACTTCCTACATATTTAGGTAATATTTATTCTTATTAAATTTCTGATGAGGTTGAAGACTAGATAGTTATAGAATCACAGTTAAACTTAAATTGTTTAGGATGATAGAAATTGAGAGATAGGGGGCTAGAGAGATGGCTCAGAGCAGTGACTGTTCTTCCAGAGGACCAAGGTTCAATTCCCAGCACCCACATGGCAGCTCACAACTGTCTGTAACTCCAAGATCTGACACCCTCACATAGACATACATGAAGACAAAACACCAATGCACATTAAATAAATTAAATTAAAAAAAAAGAAATTGAGAGATAGTAAAATACTTTATCCAAATATTCCAAATATACAAATGTAAATCTTATCTAATAATTTTCATAATTGTTATTACATATAGTTTGTTATTGTAAGAAAGGGATCCTTTTGCTAGACTAAAGTGGGGAAAGTAAGCATAAGGTTATTGTGTAGCTTAAATTCTGATTTCCTGTCTCAATGCTTTGTAAACTCTGCTCCCTGTTGTCCCCCATGTGCCAAAAAAGCAACTTACAGCCAATCGATGAGCAGGGGAGAGAATAGCGCTGGACTTCCTGCCATCCAGGGGAGGAGGAGTTAGGAGAAGAAGTAGGGGATTCAGCCAAGGGTAGAGGTCCAAGGAAGATCGGGAGGAAGGAGCTGGAGCTGAGGAAAGCTACCAAGGGCAAGTATCACTGGGATGTTTGCTGGGAGTAAGACAAAATAGCATAGAGGGTTAAAAACAGACTTAAACTGCTCAGATTGTGTTGTGAAGCCTTGTATTATAAAAGAGTCTCAAAAGCCAGGCGTGGTGGCACACACCTTTAATCCCAGCACTCAGGAGGCAGAGGCAGGAGAGTCTCTATGAGTTTGAGACCAGCCTTTTCTACAAAGTGAGTCTAGGACAGCCAAGGCTACACAGAGAGACCCTGTCTCAAAAAACAAAACAATACAAACAAACAAAAAGAGTCTCAATTATTTGTGTTATAGCTGGGTTCAGAAATAAACTAAGAGAAATAAATATTATTTTATAAAAATAACTTCAACAAACAACAAAACACCTAAAACCAAGAGAAATAAATATTACCATGTTTGTATTATGGGAATTTTCATTCTCTTGAGGGATGTCACTTTGTCAGCTACTTTGTGTATGTTCCGGGGGTGTTGCTGCTGGTTTTTTCTTTTTCTTTTTTTGTCTTTTTTTAGTTTTAAGGTATGTTCTTATGTAACTAGATAGAAAAATTACTGTGTACCTGAGGATGACCTGGCCCTCCTGCTTCCAAAGCCCTGAGGACAGAGATCACAGGCTTGTATCATACACCCAGGCATCTTATGTTTTTATCAGATGGGTGTTCAGGAATGATTTGATATCAATTTCTGTCTATTGTTTTTAAAAGTAGTATGTCCTGGCTCCCAGCACGTGTGTTTTATGGTAGAGAGTAATTGCCTTCTGATGAGTTATCTAAGAATAAAATTTGAAACTTGGAAAATATTCTATTTCCCCAGTGATAATAAAACAGGAAATTTTGATCAGCACAAGTGATTAAGGGCAAGTTGATGTAGTGACTCATGCTTACAATCTCATATTGTGTGAATTTTCCTGGGGAGATGTGAACAAGGTCTATTCACCCAAGATAAGGCACCAACAATAGACCAGAGAAACAGTTTCACACACATCTAGCTCAGTGAGCCAGCATTATTATGGTTATTTGTTTATTGGGGGTATGAGAAAATGGTTATTTATAGGAACATGGATAACTCAAATGTCACGGAAAAGCCCACTCCCTCAATCACAGTCATAGGGGAGGGGAATAAGGGGAAAATGGGAGAGAGGGAGGAATGGGAGGATACAAGGGATGGGATAACCATTGAGATGTATAATATGAATAAACTAATAAAATTAAAAAAAATACAAGCTCACATTCCTTTCCACAAGGAATCTTTGGCAGATAAACTGGACACTGTCCTCTGAAAAGAAAACTCAAAAAGGATAGTGGGAAGAAATTCAAAACAATTTTGAAGTCATGTAGTCAAGTTCCAAGAAGCCATCACTGGTGCATCTCTTACTGATGTAATGGCTAAGACGTATCAGAAACCAGAAGCTAGGAAAGCTCATCAGTTATCAGGGCAGCCAAGGAAGCAGAAGAGGCCAAGCAGGCATCAAAGAAGACAGCAATGGCTGCTGCTAAGGCCCCCATGAGGGCAAACCTAAGCAAAAGCTTGTGAAGCTTGTGAAGGTCTCTGCTTCCTGGGTCACTGAAAAATGCTAATTTGGTAGAGGACAGTTTGAAATAAAGATGCATCTGTAACTCACTATATGAAAGCAATTGAGGCAGACACTCCATGTTGATCTCTGGCCTCCACATGGACACACACACACGTGCACACATACACATGCATGCAAGTACACCTATGTACACACTCAAAGGGATGCATACATATACTATATATATATATACACACACACATATATATTACATACATACATTTTAAATTTTAAAGATAAAAGAAATTTGTTTTTGTTTTTTTCTGAGACAAAGTTTCTCTATGTAGCCTTGGCTCACTTGGACTCGCTTTGTAGACCAGGCTGGCCTCCAAATCACAGAGATCCACCTGCCTCTGCCTCCTGTGTGTTGGGATTACAAGTGTGCTCTACCATGCCCACTTAAGAAATTTTAAAAAGAAAACAAAGTTTCCATTGGGGATGATGAAAACATCGTACAGATGGAGAATGATGATGACTGCATCTCTAGTACTAAAGTCTCAATACTCCTGAAGTGTTACAATCAAATTGTTAAACTTGTAAACTTTGTTATATATGTTTGTCATATAAAGTAATGCTGAAAGACTAACTTGGTTCATTCAGGTTCAGAACATTTTCACTCAGGCGTCTAGACCACCCGTCCTCATGTAGTTCCTTCAAATACTCACAAAACCAATACTAAAACAATTAATGTAGTGAATACTTATCATATTCCAGATATTGTATATTGTTTCACATCATTTGATATCTATGTAGCCCAGGCTAGCTTTGATGTCACAATCCTCCTGCTTTAGCATCTCGAGTGCTGGGTTTATAGACCTGTGCTACCACACTCAGCTTGGACCAAACTGTTTCTGTGTTCCAGTACTTTCCCACAAGCCTCTCTCATTCTCTGAACAGTGCAGATGTAGTCTTTTTGAAGGAGATATATTTATTTACTTGTGTAAAAACTATGTGTTTATGCCTGAGCATATATATACATATATATATATATATGCCCACCAGTTGACTTGCAGGGACACTTGGAAACCAGGGAGGGGTGTTGGATCTCCTGGAACTGGAATTATAGGCTTGTGAGCTGCCTGATACAAGTTCAAGAGCAGATAATACTCTTAACTGCTGAACCAGCTCTCTAGCTCTAAGAAATACTTTCTAGGGGTTGGGAAGGTAGCTCAGTTGGTAGAGTGCTTCCCTAGCATGCACAAAGTCCTGAGTTCAATCCCCAGCACCACATAAAAACCCAGGCACCAGCCATGATGGCACACATCTGTAATTTCAGCATGTGAGAAGTGAACGCAAGAGTATCAGAAGTTCAACATCACCCTTTGGCTACGTAGGGAGTTTGAGGCCACCCTACTCTATAGGGTACCCTGTACCACCATCACCAAGCAAGCAAACAAAACCAGCATAGTAGAGTACACTGAAGCTTCTGCTAAGGAAGAAAAGTAGCCGAGATACATAGTTCCTTCCTACCTGCCTAGAAGTGCTTTTCAGGAATTCACGACTGCCCTCAGGAATGGGAGCTCTGATCACCCTCATGGTGTAGATGAGTCTCAGTGAAGATAACTTTCCCAAGATCACAAAACCACGTATGGTACAAGAAACACAGACTTTAAAAGTCTACTGATTGTTTTGTATGTGTGTACACAGGTGCACTTACTACTGTCCCCTTGTGGAGGTCAGAGGACAACGGTGGACTTGGGTCTATCCTTCCATTATGTGCTTCCCAGGATTGAGTTCAGGCTTATCCAACAAGCCACTTTTCTGCTGAACCATTTCACTGCCTCTAGATTTAGGATCTTTTAACCACTTTTTTTTTTTCTAACAAGAAAAGTATCCTGTTTCTAATACCAGGAGGGCGGAATGGTGTACACGTCTTATTTCATCAGAGATAATGTGTCCTGCCTTGCCTTTCTCTCATGACTGAACTGTTTGTGATAAGAGTGCATAAGTAAGCAGGGTGGCAGTGGCTTGGGAGGCAGAGGCAGAGGCAGGCAGATCTCTGAGTTCAAGGCCAGCCTGGTCTACATATTGAGTTCCAGGACAGCCAGGGCTCTGTGTAACAGAGAAACCCTGTCTCAAACAAACAAACAAACAAACAAACAAAACAAACAGAGGGAAGACCCCTTCACCTCTCGGCTGCCATCCTTGGTTTGGCCTACTTACCATCTTTGCACTGCATCTTCTTAAATTTCTTGTAGAGAATATGTAAACACAGATTTGTACACAGCGCATCAACGCACGAGGTGTGTATTTTCACAAGGCCCCAGGGATGGTCCCTATTTCCATATCTTGAATTTTCCTCTATTGTCCGAAGTCTTTCTATTCCTGGAACCCCCTTATTCTAATATCTCCCTTACATTTTACGGTTTGGGGTGACAAAATTATTCCTTCCATCCTGCCCCTCACCTTGACCTTGAGCAATGAATGACTTTGGGGTAGGGCGCATCCCTTGGCTTGTCTATTTGAACCCCTAGAAGAATAGAAAGGAGAGTCCAGAAAGTACCAGAAGCTCTTTGAGTGTATCTACCTGCCCATCTACTCCATTTGCCTGACTTTTTATCCAAAACCTAGTGGTGGTCCCTCTGAAGAATCCATATTGGTAGCGATTGCACGTCCCCATCTCGGAGCTTCTGAATATTCATATGGGAAGCAGAAGGGCCAGTATCAAAGAAAGGACAAATGGTAATTCATAAATATTAATAAAGGCAGGTCCACGTGTTTCAAGAAAAGCTATGAATGTTCACGAGAGGATGACGTTCAGGTCCTGGGCGCGCCCGTTGGGCGGGTTCCCGAGTGCGGGCGCGCCTCCGGGAGCCCGTGTACGAGCGCGAAGACCGGGCGACGCCGGAGCTGTGGGGGACCGCTCGCTGGCTGGCTTGCCCGCTGCCGTCGCGCTGCGCCCGACCACCGCTAGCCGGTGGATGGGGATGTCCGGCTGAGCCCCGGGATCCGCTTCCCTCCTCCAGGACCCGTACAGGTGCGGTGGGGGATTGGGTGGGGAACGGCCTTAGTCCGGACTAGCCCCTGTGCCGGAGGACTCAAGCTTCTCTCATAGGACTCCTGTGGGTATGCGCGACTCTCATCTCCACTGGGTCCCATCCTCAGGCCGGAAAAAGAAGGGCCCGTCGCCCTGGTTGTGTCCAGTCTTGCGGGAGCCCGAAGTGAGATTCTGGGTACTGGAAGCATCATCTCAGAGCATCGTGTGTTTGTGTGTGTGTGTGTGTGTGTGTGTGTGTGTGTGTGTGTGTGTGTTCATGTGATTCACACTGCCGGGAAACCCTGCTTGCTGCTGCTGGAGCAATATGGACCCCATATACCATTCCAGGACCGTTATCTCAGGCGTCTCAGAGTCATATTTGACTCTAAGAATCTGACCCTGCAGTCTACGTGTGCCCCTCAGCGGGATGTGGAGCCTTCCCCAGGCCCTGCGTTCTCGCAGTGTCGGAACCTCTGGCTGCAGTCCTGGGGGCGGGGGGGGGGGCGATTGCTTTACTATACAGAGCAGGTCCGAGAAAGGAGGAGTGTGGCGGAGAGGAGTGGTGTGTGCAGAGCTAGCTGTTGTCCTCAGGGCCAAGGCTTTGCTGATTGGGGGCTCGGCAGAGGGGGTGTTATACAATCTGCTCTTCTGCCCTCTTGCCTTTCCCTTCGCATCCTGTCTCTCGGCACCGCTCACCATCCCAGCGTCCAGGTTTTATTTGGCAAAGGGAGGACAGTGGAGTATGTGCAGGGGCTGCGTGGGATGAGCTGGGCTTCCTTAGAGTGCCAGCCATTGTGCTGCCTAGAAGAGCCTTTCTTTACTCAGACAGAAGAGGGAGAGAGGGTCTGAAATAGAGGTGAATGGAACAGAAGAGAAGGGGGGAGGGTACGGAGACCGGTGAAGGGGTTACTGAGCCATGTGCAAATGAGTATTTATCCTTTCTGGCAAAATGGATAGCTTATACTAGTCATGTTTTGCAGAAGAGCAGTGGGAGCCTGGAAGTGGATAACTGGGGGCATTTTAGCGATCTATATGGGGAGGGGAAGCACAGAGTCAACTGGTCTATAAAGCAAGTGATGGAAAGAATGGGAAGATAGATTGGGCTTGTGTGGAGGTGCAAAGAGGCCCATTAGGGGAGACACAGTGAAATCTCTCATCCACCATTCACTCAGGTCGGTGGAGCAGGGACTGGTGGTTTATACTGCAAACCCAAGCTGCAGCTGCTGTACTGTTAGGCTGCAGGGAGAGGCTTACATGTTTCCTCCTGAGTGTCTGTTGAGTGCTGCGTGTGTGTGTGTGTGTGTGTGTGTGTGTGTGCGCGCGCGCGCATGCGCGCGCGCTCGTTTCCCTTCCAAATTACACCACGTATTTGGAGTCAAGATAGATGGAATAGATTGTATGAAACGCTTGAACTGTGGTCCTGTAAAAATAAAAAGGCGACTTTCCCATGATTCCCTCGCTGCCATTTTCGCACATTTATTTATTTTGGAAGCACAAAGAAGATGGCTATTCCTTGTATTAACGTTAAGTTTGTGTGTGGGGAGGAGAGGTAACGACAGAACCCCAGATGTCACACACCCTAAGCAAGTGCTGGGCAGTAGAGTTGCTCCTCAAGCCTTACCACTAGCGATAAGGGAGGAGGACTCGGAGAGAAGCTGAGGCTGAGGACTAGGCAAGCTTGCCAGGGTGGAAGGATGCAGGCTCACCTCAGACACTTCAGCTGGGATGTAAAGGCACCCTACCTAGAGGACTACAAACGAAGTTGGGTTAGAGCAGGAAGGTAGGAGTCCCCCCATTAAAAGGGACGTGTTAACAGCTCCAAGCCAGTGAACCCCTTCTTGAGGCTTGACCCTCATTTACTCTGTCACAGCCTGAGATGCAGTTGCTCCATTCAGGCTGGGTACTGTGTTAATACAGATTCTCCATTTGTGTCTCAGTTTTTAGCATCATCTGTGTGCTCACTCACATAGTGCTTTGTGGCTCCTGGGTAGTGAGTTGTTGAACACCAGTTAGGTTATATTATGGATTGTTTCAACAAACCATGTTTCTGGACTCTAAACCTTGATATTAGTCTCTTCTTTTATAATCTCTTTTTTAAGTTTTATTTGATTTTTTAAAAAGTATTAGCTGTGTGTATGTGATGTGTGAGCGTAGACATGAATGTGGCACACATCACAGTTTGGAGGCCAAATGCTAACCTCCAGGAGTTCCTCTGTGGGATCCAGGGTTCAAGTTTAGGTTGTCAGGTTTGCAGAGCGAGCCCTTTTAACCTACAGAGCCATCTAGAATGCCCATTTCTTTTATAATTTTGTAGGTGAATCTTTATTCCCTAGGGTTTGTCCAAGTCCCTTTTAAAGATTTATGTTTATTATTTTTAATTATGTGTCTGTGTCTGTGCACACAAGTGCAGGTACCCTTACAAGCCAGAGGCATCAGGTCTCCCGGAGCTGGAGAGAAGCAGTTGCGAGCCACACTACATGGGCACTGGGGGTTGACATTACTCTGTGCTCTTAACCACTGAGCCATCATCTTCCAGCTCCCAAGCGCTTAGATCTGTTTGATCTTCCAACATTCAGAGCTCAGTATGTTTGTTGGCTTGCTTGTTTGAGGCAGGCTTTCATGTAGTCTAAGTTATGGTGGAACTTGCTATGCAGCCAAGGAAGACTATCAATTCCTGATCTTTCTGCCACCACCAACCCAGTGTGCACCACTACAAACAGCCTCAAATTGTCTTAGTCCGGGATTCTGGTTGGCTTGGCTGTTGCTGCTGGTTGGTGGAATCAGCACCTCTGGTGACATCTCCTTCTTATCCTATATCCTCCATCACTCCCAGAGAGAAACAGACATTTCAAGGGAGTATAAATATCTGTACTTAACTGATCAGCTTCTGGATCTCTCTGAAATGGGACTGGTGGTCCGGGAAAAAATTTTGACCAAATGAATTTTTAAAAGCCTTGATGAAAAAGATTCCCAAATCCTTTCAGCATTTTCCACCATCATTTGATGCACATTTTGAAGCAGCACACGCCAAGCATAACGGCAGGGGTATTTTTTCTTTTGTTTGAAGCATGCTTATCCACATTTTTTGGTTGTTGTTTTGCTGTTAGTTGGCTTGTTTGAGACAAGGTATTACTATGCAACCCTCGGTAGCTTAGAACTCAGTCTGTAGACCAGGTTGGTCTTGAACTCACTCACAGAGATCTGCCTGTCTCTGTCACCTGAATGCTTGGATTAAAGCTGGGAGCCATCACTCCGGGCACCCACACTTTCATGTTAGATATTATATCCTGATTTTCTTA
This sequence comes from Acomys percivali, assembly GCA_907169655.1. Lineage (NCBI taxonomy): Eukaryota > Metazoa > Chordata > Mammalia > Rodentia > Muridae > Acomys > Acomys percivali. The sequence goes on from OU015749.1 coordinate 93,745,904, forward strand.
GAAAAGTCAAACAGCCTTCACTCGTAACTTTATTATTATTAAATTTTTTTAAAAATGTATTTACTTTGTATGTATGAGTGTTTTTCTTGCATGTAGGTCTGTGTACCACATGCATGCCTGGTGCCCTTGGAGGTCAGAAAAAGAGAGCTGGATCTCCTGGAAGTGGAGTTATGGAAAATTGTGAGCTGCCATGTGGGTCCTGGGAATCAAACCTGGGTTCAGCAAGCACACTAGATGCTTCTAACCACTGAGCCATCTCTTAAGTCCCTATTTATTATTATTTTTTAAATGTTTTCCTTATGTGTGTGTATGTGTACGTGTGTGTGGTGAGTCTTGGAGGCCAGAGAGAGCACCAGATTTCCTGAAACTGGAGTTACATGCAGTTATGAGCTGCCTGATGTGGTGTTGAGACTGAAATTTAGGTCCTCTGCAAAAGCATGTGCTCTTAACCACTGAGTCATCTTCCAGGATTATAAAACTAAATGCCATTTCTTCTTCTTCTTCTTCTTCTTCTTCTTCTTCTTCTTCTTCTTCTTCTTCTTCTTCTTCTTCTTCTTCTTCTTCTTCGGTTTTTTGAGACAGGGTTTCTCTGTGTGACCTTGGATGTCCTGGACTCACTTTGTAGACCAGGGGGGCCTCCAACTCACAGAGATCCACCTGCCTCTGCCTCCCCAAGTGCTGGGTTTACAGATGTGTACCACTGTGCCTGGCTATAATTTACCTTTTTTTTTTTTTTTC
>OU015749.1:93760673-93782909 GCA_907169655.1 Acomys percivali
ACACATAGAGGCTAAAGGCCTATGTTAGATATCTTCTTCCATTGCTCTCCACATTAAATTTTGAGCCAAGGTCTCTCACTGAACCTGGATTCTGGTAATTCTGGTAGATTGGCTGGCTGGGTGAGCCCGCTCTGTCACCGTCCCCTATCACTGAGATCACAGGTACACACAGCATGCCCAGCTTCTTACATGGATGCTGGGGATTTTAATCTGGGTCCTCCTGCTTTTACAGTGAAGCACATCTCCCACTGAGCTATCTCCCTGGACCCCTGAATCATAAGTCACATAGTTCAAGGAACTTATCCATTTAATCTATCATTGAAAGTATTAACCATGAATTTGTCTATAATCTTCTTTTATTTTAAACTTTAGTTTTACATTTGCTTATTTATTTTGTGTGTTGGGGTGGGACTGTGTGACATGGTGCATGTGTGGAGGCCAGAGAACAACTTGAGAGAATCTCTCCTTCCACCAAGTGGTTTCTGGGCGTTGAACTCAGGTCGTCACCGAGCTTGACTGTAAGAGCTTTTACTTGCTGAGCTCTTGCCTGCTGAGTAGTCAGACTTTCAGACTCTGTAATTTTCCATTTGTAGTCATGTTTGTGAGGTCTGTAATGAAGTTCCCTTCTTGTTCCTGACAGCACGAATTTGTGTTCTTTCTTTTCCTCTCTATGGGGCTTATCACTTCTATCAATTTTATTTAGGGAACAATTTTGGTTTCATTGGTTTTTCTATATTGTTTATATTTTTAGTTGATTTATTTTCTTAGTTTCCTTTTAATTTTTAAAAAGAATTGTTTATTTGTATGGCCGTTTTGCCTGCATGTTTGTTTGTGTCCTACTTAGGTGCCTGGTGCCTGCAGAGGCCAAAAAAAAAAAGCTATTAGATACCCTGGAACTGAAATTACAGTTGTCTGTTAGCTGCCATGTGGGTGCCTGGCATTGAACCTAGTGCTCTTAAACACTGAGCCATATCTCCAGCTTTCTTTCTTCCTTTATTTTGTTTTAAATTTTATTTATTTTTTATTGGTTTTTCAATACAGGGTCTCTCTGTGTAGCCTTGGCTGTCCTGAACTCATTTTGTAGACCAGGCTGGCCTCGAACTCACAGCGATCCGCCTGCCTCTGCCTCCCGAGTGCTGGGATTAAAAGCATGAGCCACCACGCCCGGCTTAAATTTTATTTTATATCTGTGCACCACTTGCATGTCTGGTGCCCAAGGAGGCCAGAAGAAGGTACTGATCCCTTAGAACTGGAGTTACAGGTGACTGTGAACCACATGTGGGTGCTGGGAATCAAACCTGGGTCCTCTGGAAGAACAACCAGTGCTCTGACCTGCTGAGCCATTTCTCCAGCCTCTTCTAGCTTTCCTAAGTTCTTTTCTCACTTTTCTTTGGCAATCCATTTTGTTCCTTGTAATGGACTTTTATCTATACCTCGTCACCTTTTTGTTTGTTTGTTTTGGGTTTTCAAGACAAGGTCTCGCTGGGTTCAGTGGTGCATGCCTGTAATCCCAGCACTCAGGGTAGCAGAAGCAGGTGAATCTCTGTGAGTTCAAGGCCAGCCTGGTCTACAAAGCGAGTCCAGGACAGCCAAGGCTATACAGAGAAACCCTGTCTCAGAAGAAGAAGAAGAAGAAGGAGAGGAGGAGGAGGAGGAGAAGGAGAAGAAGAAGAAGGAGAAGAAGAAGAAGAAAAAGACAAGGTCTTATTGTGTAGCATTGGCTGTCCTTGAACTCACAGAGATCCAAGTGACTCTGCCTCCTGAGTGCTGTGGTTTGGTTTGGTTTGATTTGAGAAGAAAGTAGAAGGGTTTCACTAAGGTGACAAGGCTATCTCAGGTGTTAAATTTCCCTGCTCAGCCTCTTAGGTCTCTGGAATTACAAGCCTGTGTGAGCATGTTCTTGGTATTCTTAGTGTTTCCCCAGACATCACATTGCACATTTTCAGTTATCATAGTCTATTTAGAAGACATATTTTGCCTCTTCAGATAAAATCTGAAACTTGAAATTTATTCCCTCCATTCTTGTGCTATTATCATGGTATTTTGTTTTGACTTATATTTTATACTCCACAACACAAAATGATATTTCTGACAGAAGAAAAAATAATAATTTTTCTGCCTCAGGCTGATCATTCTAACACTGTCAACCCAGCACTCAGGTGGCAAACGCAAGAGAAGGCTGAGAGTTCAAGGCCAGCCTGGCTAGCTAGCCTAGTGAGTTTCAGGATGTATAGACCTTATCTCAACATAGCAACAAAAACAATCAACCAAATAAAACTCCAAAGCAAGCAAATACATATTTTGCTACCTTAACCACTTCTAGTATTCTTAAACTTTTCGGTGAATCTGAATTTTTCTTGTTTCTTTCCAGTCTACACAGCCTTGCACTGCCTGCATCCAGTGCCTGGAAACAATTGCTTCATAGATTTTGTCCAGATGTGTAGTTGCTATGGCAAGAGGGGTGGAGCCCCTTATTGGGGAAGTTTTACATTTAAACCACAACAATATTGCTTTTGTTTTTGTGAGGCAGGGTCTTGCTGTGCAATCTAGGCTGGCTTGGAATTTACCATATAATTTAGGCTGGCCTCAAACCCCTGGCGATCCTCTTGCCTCAGTCTCCTGAGTGATGGGGATCACAGGCATGTGACACCAGGGCTGGCTTCATCTTTTTGTGTTTACTAGTGACTTTGTGAGTCACTAGAAGACTGAGCTCTTTCTGTGGGGTTAGAACTTGACTCTGTCCAGGCTACACTGAGTACATTTGAGTGGTCAAAGGATCCATCTTTTTGCTTGGAGAGCCTGAGAGCTGACATGTATCGGTGATTAGAAACTCCTCCAGTGTCTTGCATGGAGGCTGGACTCTCTCTGATGAGTGTGCAGATGGTCACTTCCTCTGTTTCTGTAAGACACCCTCCCCAACACACACTGCCTCCCCATGCCCCCCCCATTACTCTGTCAAGTTGTCAGTGGTCATCAATGAAGCCACCAGCACTGCTGAGGGGGACAGGATTGTAGCAGCTTTTCGACATGGCTGCCTCGAGGAAGCATCCAAGCTAGTTCTCATCATGTTAGCCCCACTCACACTGCCAATCTGAGGACTTCAGGTGCCCAGTTGCCAACGTCTTCAGTGTGAATCCTCTACCTTTGAAGCTCAACTTGCAGAGGGTAATGGCTCTCCAGCCCCTGGGCCAGAAGCTGCTTCCCAGCACCTTTTTCATTGCTCCCTTCCTCTACCTCACTTTGCCCCACGGGATAGTCTTTTCTTAAATCCATTTACTCTTATTTTGTTAGGGTCTAGGGAGGAAGAAGAAGTAGTTGTATGTATAACATTCTCCTGTGCCTTCCTTCTACTGCAAATAAATGGAAACAGGAAGTGGTTTAAATAGTTGTGTAATGTGGGAACTTCAGGAAAGACTGTGGGGCTCCACTTAGAGGCCCACCAGAGCTTAGCTGTACATAATTTGGTGAATAAGTGTGCACTTACAGTTTAGGTCAAGATGATATTCGTGAATTATATTAAAGATATCATTATTTAACAATTATCCACTCTGGTTGGGCTTTTAACGAATCACTCTATTCTGTTCTTGGCTATGACAGAGAAGACCATCTTTTGACCCCTGTAACCTTTACTCGATAGTGACTGACTCTAAGACAAGGGGACGCAGAAGTCCAGGACAGGGAGATCTACCTCTCTGTTCTTCAGGCAATGAAGAGACTGTGTTATCTGGAGGTAGGACTGAGGCTAGGACTCACTGCACTGTCCTTCAGTCCTCTCTTTGTCCTTTGCTCATTAATTCTTTCAGTAAGTGTTTGTTGACCAAATGCAGTAGAGCATCTTGCCACGAGAATACAGAGCCCTTGACTTAGCCCACACAGACGGTTCCTGGTTGTCCACAGTACAAAAGAGACACAGTGCCCTTTCCTTGGGCTGAGCACATACTGTTGGGTTTCTTTATTTTTTTTCTACCTTATTTATTTATTTTTTTGTCGTAGAGTTTAAAAAAATAAATATATCTTTGTTATCTTAATATTATTGCAACAACCACATGTTTGAGTCAGTGGAGGTAGGTTGGGGAATATGTGAAGCACTAAATATGAAGTAGACGTCCTTTATTTTCTAGGGACAGGATGGGCTGCAATTGCTTTAGTAGAAGGGCCTAGCTTATAGTTGTCAGACACAAGAACCTGACAGTCTCTGAATCCTCGCGGGGACTGCTGCACAACCAAATCTAAGTGTTACAGGCTCAACGTTAGTTTCCAGCTTTGTATTGCTTGGTGGCAGTCCTGACCCACACCTTTTCCTCCAAACAAGATGAAGAAAAGCTTGCTGTAGTCAGCTCCTGTTCTGGATCCAGGTCTTCTTGATTCTAGGAAGAAGGACCTTGGGTGGGTAGGTTTTTTTTTCCTCACAAGAGCCTCACCCACTTTGACAGAACAGAAATAACTGTCGGGTTTAGTTCACAAGGCAATGGACACCCAGTAACAAGCCTGTGGCTCATTTTGGCAAGTACCTTTCTCATTGCCACACGGCTAGCCAAGGAAGTGACTTTTTGGGGGTGGGGTGGGGGTTTGGTTTCTCGAGACAGGGTGTAACAGTCCTGTTAGTCCTGGACTCACTTTATAGACCAGGCTGGGCTTGAACTCAGAGATCTGTCTTGCCTCTCGAGTGCTGGGATTCCACACCAGGCGGAAGTGACTTTTATATCTGTGTCACAGCAGGAATAAGGGATGCCATTGCATTCAATGCTGTCGCTTTTCAAAATCCTTCTCCTCTCTTGTTCAGTTAAGCTTTTTGCTCTAGATACTATATTTGAGGGGTAAGTCTGGAGTCTGTAAACAGCCAGCATGAAAGAAAAGGATTTTTTGAGAAGTGACAGAAGCTGTCAGGGCAAAGCAGAGTCTGGAGGGTTGAAAAAATAACACAGACTTGATGGAACCAGGTCGAGGTGAGACAGGGTGGATGTGGTGAAGCCTGTGATTGGACAGAGATAGCAAGATGCAAAAGGAGGAGCCAAAGCTCTCGCTCTTGGGGTGCATTGTATGTGTTGAACTTTTTATTTATTTATTTATTTTCCCGTCGCAGATTTCTGAGAACAAAGAAAACAAACAACGACAATGCTCACGCAGTGGCTTCCAGAAGCCTGCGACTGACTTTCAGATCTCTTTACCTTATTCTAACAATTTAGCCCCACAAGTTTTGTGCCTGAAGGAGCAACAGCAAAGAGCAATCTAGGAGTGCCTCACTCAGGCTGCAGCTGGGCTCCCTTAACTGTTGAATAGCCATTTAGAGCCTCCCTTCCCTTACAATCCTTGCCCCCGACCTGGGGGAACCTTTGGGAAGGAGATGATCTAGGTCAAAGGTGCAATATTAAATCAGTGAAGTAGGTGGCCACAGTTCAGAAAGTGTAAGCACTCCCTTCTCGTGTGCTTGGCATTGGACTCCTGTGGCTCAAGCCTTGAATGTCCGTTGTAGAAATGATATGAAGATGACCTTGACGGTCCCATCTTCTGCCTCAGGAGAGCAATGTGCACTTCCTAGGCAAGTGCTCCACCACCAAACTGTAGTCCTGGTTCTTTCTTTTATTGCTGGTGATGGAATCCAGGCCTTTATCACTGAGCTACATCCATAATCTTTTATTTGTTTATTTTATTTTTATTTTTATTTTTGAGAGAGAGGGTCTCACTGTGTATCTCAGGCTAGCCTCCCTTAACCTCTTTAGTGTTGGGATTACAAGTATATAGCGCCAAACCTAACTACATATTTTGCTTTAATTGTTTTCATTTCAACCCTTCATACCCAAATTTAAGCTATGGACTAATGTTGCTGTCAGAGACAAAAATAACTCCAACAGAAAAGAAAATTCTCCGTTTCCCAATAAGAGACACGCTTCTCCCCCAGAAACTGCCTGACCCTTGGGAAGTTCTGCAGCGCGAATGTAGCAGTGAACAAAATGTGGCCCCAGGAGTTTTGTTCTGCCTGGTGGGGAGCTGTGGAAACAAGCGGCTGCCGCAGGTGGTAGTCTTGGCGGAGACACAAGCATATGGATTCCACCTTGGAAATGGATGATGCCATCTGCCCACCAGTTCCTCTGGTGATTCCCTCACCTCTATGCCTTGTCCCTTCTCCAGGTTGGAGAACAGATGGCATTCAAGATATGTTGAGTTTTTGCATAAGTTTTTAAATATATATATATATATATATATATATATATAATGTTTTAGTCAGAGATAAGAGGAGATGTGCATGGATCTGAGGGACAAGGAGGAAGTGGGCTGGGCCCTCAATGGAGTGTTTCCTGTTAGAATAGAAAGAGCTGTCCTGGGGATACAGACCAAAGAACAGGTTGGCTCTTAGAAACCAAGAACTGGGTTCTGCTTGAGAGGCGGCTCTGTGGGGGTGTTCCCTGAATTCCTCTTGCCAACCGCTGTATGATTATCAGCAAGATTTCTGCAAGGAAAGCTTCTTGGTTGGTTGGGTGATTGAATGTGTTCAGGATGTGAACATACCCCCTGGACCATCAACAGTTTACAATGTGGCTAGCAAAGCCAGAACTGTTACACATACCTTGTTGGATTTAAATATCGTCTAGAGTTTTGAAGGTTGTCAACTTTTAGACTCTTATTTAGAATTATAGAATTTAGGGAACCCAGGACAAAAGAATTAAACAGTTCTCCTTTCATTGTCTCTCTTGGACTTTGGTTTGTTCTTTTTTCTTTCTTTCCTTGTCTTCCTTCCCTTTCTCTCCCCTCCCTGCTGTCTTCTTTCCTTTCCTTCACCCGCCCTTTTTTTTTTTTTCCTTCCTACCTTTCTTTTTTTCTGCAAGGTCTCATCTGTGCTTTGGGCTAGCCTTGGACCTGCTGCCACTCTCCTGTCTCTGCCTCTGGAGAGCTGGGATTAAAGGCATGCGCCATCCGCATCTGGATTTTTCTATTGTTGCTTGGTTTTGAAATAGTATCACATGTAGCCCAGGCTGGGCTTGAAGTTGTTAGGTAGGGACAGGAGGAGGAAGAGGGGGAGGAGGAAGAGAAAGAGGAGGAGGATTTAAAATTCCTGATCACCCTGGGGCTACCTCCTAAGTGCTGGGATCTCAGGCACGAACCGTCATGCCTGGCTCAGTTTGCCCTTTAGCCCATGTGATCTAGCTCATGTCTTTGCATCCTCCATCAGCTATGAAACCACACTTGCATTCCCATGACAGGACAGCATTTATCCCGTTCTTAAAGCTGTCACTACTTGAACTGAAACAACCTACTCCTTAAAGTGCCCACTACAATAATAAATCTGCACAGCCTTTCCCCTTAAATCTGCGGTGGGAGCTGGCTGCGGCGCCACTCAGTGGGAGAAGGTTCCTGGTTGATCCAAGGAGAACCTGCCTGTGAGTTGAAGAGTACCTGCTGATGCCCTTGAGTCAGAATGGTGCTGCCCATTCCCACCCTATTGCCTTCTTCTGGCCCTGCTGGCAATGCCTGCAATGCCTGCTGGGTAATGGGGGCAGATTTGGAACAAGGTGGAATGCACACTCCTCTCCATATTCATTCCCTCTTTAGACAGTGGGGGGCGGGGCCTAAAATGACCTTTCAGTCAGAGACTCTCGCTGGTTAGGACATCACTTCCCCCTTGTCCCTCAGATCCATGAGAAGGAAGAAGAAGAGTTCAATGAGAAGAGTGAAAATGATTCTGGCATCAATGAGGAGCCTCTACTCACGGCTGATCAGGTATGAATGACAACCCCTCCCAGGTCCTGAGAGCCTTTTATTCTTCTAATGGAGAAGAGGCTGAAGAGGGTGTACTTGGTAGCATCCATCTTGACCCTCAACTTAGAGGGAGCTGAAGCCCCACTAACAATCAAGTTCAAGTTCAGAGCTGGGGTTCTTACCAGCTTTTTGCTTTCTGGATATTGGCTGTCCTTTTATTGTTTTCTTTAGTTTCACTTTTTCCTGGGCAGCTTCACTTCCCATTCAGGAGAATTCTCGAGAAACATCTGTTTTCCTCCCTAATTTGGGGTGGTGGTTCTAGGAATGTGTGTCCTCGTCCCCCCCTCCCACCCACCCATCCCATTATAAAAAGTGTGACAATTAATGGACTGGGTTCTGTGTTATAGTTGGGTAGATACAATATTTTTCCCACTTAGAAACAAAATGCTTAGCAAACTGAAGTAAATGTTTACTTCCTGGCAGCCCTGCCTCATTTCCTGAAAGAGTAGCTAGTTTCCAATAATGCACTCATCTAAATGGAGCTCTTGGAAGAGGCTTAGGTGAAAGTGCTTTACATTAAAGACAGAATATATGCAAGCTTTTGATCGGGTCTACTTTTATTATTATCCAATATTTATGAAGACTGAGAGCAAATGAGGAATGCCGTTGACCACTCAAATGAACCGGAACACCCCCTCCAGGAGAGAACAGAGTTTCTGCTTTATCCTTAGGTGATTGAGGAGATCGAAGAAATGATGCAGAATTCCCCAGATCCTGAGGAGGAGGAGGAGGAGGAGGTGCTGGAAGAGGAGGATGGAGGAGAAATCTCATCCCAGGCAGACTCAGTCCTGCTGCAAGAGATGCAGGCCTTGACACAGACCTTCAACAACAATTGGTCCTATGAAGGTGAGAGCCTCTGGTCAAGGCTTGACTGAGGACTAAACAGCTCCTTAGTGTCAGGCATTGGTTTTTTTGTTTTTGTTTTTGTGGCTGTTTTCCCTTCCTTCCTTTCTTTCTTTCTTTTTCTGGATAGGGTCTCACTATGAAGCCCTGACTGGCTTGGAGTGCACCATATAGACTAGGCTGGCCTCTAACTCACAGAGAGTTGCCTGCCTGAGATTATAAAAGATTGAGCCACTGTGACTGTGCCCTGCCCAGATACTGTTTGCTTATGGTTATCAGAACTTAATCTCTGCCCCAGAGCAGAGATTTGCAAATTCAGAAAAAAAGACAACACTTTCCCGATTTAGTATCAGGAGAAAAGTCAGCATTTTTGCAGGGGGGAAAAAAAAAAAAAAAAAAAAAAAAAAAGGTAGAATAAAATTTCAGTGCTAACGCTAACCAAACAAGACTAAAAAGTAGGACTCTGAACCACTGCCCAAATGTAATCAATATATATATGGTAGGACAAGGACTATAGTTCAGTGGCAGAGCGTGTGCCTTGCATTCAGGATACCCTAGTAGGTACAAGTCCTAGTCGTGTGTGTGTGTGTGTGTGTGTGTGTGTGTGTGTGTGTGTGTGTAAGAGAGAGAGAGAGAGAGAGAGAGAGAGAGAGAGAGAAATAGCATAAGAGCTAGAAGTCAGTGCTTTCCATGTGCCATCCTCAAACCAACTTCACACCGCACCCTCAGGACTGAGCTCTCTTCTGGAGGTTAAGTGACTTGTCCCAGCAACTCAATTGGAGAAACAGAATTATAAACAAGATCTCCTTGCCACTCAGAAAATCCTTTCCACAAAAGTATGGGGGGCGGGCAGTTTTATTACTGAGTAAGCACTAACTGGGAGCAGGCTACATGTCAAAGCCACTCTGGTTGTAACTAAGTGGGTGGAGCCCGGTACCTTAAGTAGGTTTTGCCACTTGGAGTCAGGTGGCTGACTTAGGCCCCTGTGCTTCCAGAACACTGGAGAGAAGGGCTTAGCTTCTTTCATGATTACATTTCAAAGCAGTGGCTCTCAGATAGATCCCTGAAGGAATGGCTTACTTAGCCATTAAAAATTTTAATATATGTGTGAAAAGGACAGACAGGGAAATTCTAAGAGAAAGGGGAGGTGGAGAAGAGGAAAATTCTCTCTCTCTCTCTCTCTCTCTCTCTCTCTCTCTCTCTCTCTCTCTCTCTGTGTGTGTGTGTGTGTGTGTGTGTGTATGTGTGTGTGTGTGTGTGTCTGTGTCTCTGTATGTGTGTGTATATGTGTGTGTGTGTCTGTGTCTTTGTGTATGTGTGCTGTTTGTTTGGAGCTGGGAACTAAACACAGGGCTAGTACACATGCTAACACTGAGCTACACCCTCAGCCCTCTTGCCTTTTTCTCAGTGGTGAGAATAAAGGTCTCATTTCCAATTTGTGTTTTCCCTCACACCTCCTGTCCATCATCAGGGGCAGTGCAGACAGCACTTGAAGTCAGGGAGATTAACTCCAGAGTCCAGTCTTTCAACGCCTGTCTTAACATTACCTGTGTAATGCACACTTATAGTCATGACTATCCAAAGAGTGGGTTGGATGAAGCGTGAAATGAAAACATAGTAAAAAAAAAAAAAAAATCAACAGCCATCTCAGGGATGACTATGTGCATCCATCTGCACTGCAGGAGGAAGTCTGCCTTCGAAGAGATGTTACTATGAACGAGGGTGGGTGGTGGGGCTGAAGCAGACGGTGTGTCTGGCAGGGTACCTTGGTTCAGATTTCAGGTGGAAGTGGGCAAAAATTGAGAGACAGAAATCAAGTGCCACATCCAGAAGGCCCTGAAGAGATGAGGCAGGCAAGGCTGTGCCACCGCAGGAAGCCAAGAGGGTGATGGAGTGGGTTTGGCTGCCTAGCTGCATTCACCACCCGCCCAGTCAGGCCATTCTCAGCCACACAAAGGGCCCAAACATAGAAGCCCTCAGCAGAGCAGAGTCAAATGGCAAAAAAACAGAAGAAGGAGGACAGCTTCAAAGAGCAAAACAAAGCAGGAGGAGCCAACTGAGTCAGCACACACCCAGGCTGGGCAGAAATGAGAAGGAAAGGCAGGCCTGGAGGTGAAATAAAAGGTGTTCCCTACATCTGTTACGTGTATTTTTACTAATATGCTTAATTGGCATGTGGTAAATGAATGCGTTTATGGGATACAATGTCATTTGAGACATTTCAATACATTGCATACAAAGTATAATGAATATATCCAGGTTATATCTTATCATTATCTAACACATAACATTTCTTTCTGGTGGAGGGGTCTCTCTGTGTCTCTGTGTCTCTCTGTCTCTCTCTCCGTCTCCATCTCTCCACCTCTCTCTCTCTCTCTCTCTCTCTCTCTCTCTCTCTCTCTCTCTGTCTCTCTGTCTCTCTCTGTCTCTGTCTCTCTGTCTCTATCTGCCTGTCTCTCTCTCTCTCTGTCTCTCTGTCTCTCTCTCTGTGTCTCTGTCTCTCTGTCTCTCTATATCTCTGTCTCTCTGTCTGTCTGTCTCTCTCTGTCTCTCTCTCTGTCTCTCTCTCTGTCTGTATCTCTGTGTGTGTCTGTCTGTCTGTCTCTCTCTCTGTCATGTGTGTGTGTGTCTAGGGTTTCTTGTACCCAGGGATTCTTCCATGCTAAGCAAATGTTCTGCCACTGACTCCATCCTTAGCCGTGTGTCAGGAAGACTTACACTCCTTTTTGCTCACTGGGGATGGTAGCACATACCTATAATACCAGCACTCAGGAGGCTGTAGCAGGAGGAGTGAGGCTATTCTTGGCTTCAAAGTGAGACCTTGTCTCAAAAACAAAACAGCAAGGGCTGGAGCATTTCAGAGGTCAGCATCTATGAGTAGCAGCTGTTCTAACAAAGGACCCAAGTTCAATTCCCAGCACCCATATGGCTACTTACCAGCATCTGTAACGCCAGTTCCAAGGGATCTGATTCCTTCTTCTGGCTTCTGTGGGTATCATTTACATACAAGGTACACAGACATACATGCAGGTAAAATGCTGCTGTCCTGGAACTCTCTATGTTAACCAAGCTATCTTTCAACTCACAGAGATCCACCTGCCTCTGCCACCCATGTGCTAGAATTACAGGCATGTGCCACCGTGCCTGGCTTTCCTACGCTTTTTGAAGTAGTCAACTAATTGACAATGACTTAAATCTATTATACATCATGCAGCCTTTTGAGACAAGATGTTAAAGGTGTCCCTTTCTTTGTCACAGGAAGTAGCCTGCTTGTTGATAAGGCTTCATTTTCCACTCCCCGTTCTCAGTCTTCCTGGGGTCTCCCATAGTTTAGAGTGTGGATTGCAGCACAGGACCATACACCCTCAGGTCATGTTCATTTTGATGTCTGCTCCGTCTCCACGCCTTCTTGGAAGAAAACACTGCCTCCTGTATCACTGCTCATCACAGATACCAAAGTCTCAACACTTCCTCCCTCAACCTAGTATTGTATGTAATATGTGAATATTACAGAGAGAGATAGAGGACAAGCCAGAACAAGGTGCCAAAGCCAGGCGTGTGCCACTTTTATTGGGTACAGCGTTTCCATGGTTCCTAGTAGACACTTCTTTCTTCCCAGCCTTTCAGATGGTCTTTATGAGGGTCTCTCAGAGAAACTCTAAGAGAAAGGAGACCCCCAACCCCCCCCCCCCCCACAAAGGCTCCATCTCTGGTAGGTTCACGCCTGTCTCTGTAGCTGTCACCTACCAAATGCATCTTCCTCTCTAGGGCTAAGACACATGTCTGGGTCTGAGCTGACAGAGCTGCTGGACCAGGTGGAGGGTGCCATCCGTGACTTCTCAGAGGAGCTGGTCCACCAGCTGGCCCGCCGAGACGAGCTGGAGTTTGAGAAGGAAGTGAAGAACTCGTTCATCACGGTGCTCATTGAGGTTCAGAACAAGCAGAAGGAGCAACGGGAGCTGATGAAAAAGAGGCGGAAAGAGAAGGGGCTAAGCCTGCAGAGCAGCCGAATAGAGAAGGGAAACCAGATGCCCCTCAAGGTATGTGAGCAACCGGAAGACAAGGCGCAGCCAGCCTTGAGCCCTAACCACCACGCGTCCTGATATCTACCCTGCAGCGGACCCCTAAACAGTTACTGGGTAATAGCCATGTGGCTAATAACCCTGTGAGAGGCAGCGGGGTCAGGAAGGGAGGGCGTGCCACCTAGCTCCCTGACTTCCCAGAAGGCCTCTGGTCTAAGTGGAGGACGTAGTGAGTAAACAATAAAAAGTAACTGAATATGACCTGTGTTCTCCGGGCTGGTCCTTGAAAAAATAGAGCTGGGTCAGGACCTCTACTATTGGCACAGATTATTACTGTTCAGCCTGGTTTCTTTGGGGGCAGGTGTAAAGGATTACTGGAATGTTTGATGGCTGACAATGATTAGATGGCTCATTGGTTCATGGTCAGGTGAAGTCCAGAGAACTATCTGAGTTGCTTTTTTTTCAACACACCTTTGCCTAACTCTATCACAGACCTATTGAATTAAGCCTGGGCCACGTACTTAGTGAAGAAAAGTTGTCTGTACCAAGCCACTTCTGGAAGCCTACCTTTCCCGACATGCTGCATGCTCTGTTTCCCCCTAAGATCTTTGCATCATAGTTCCCCAGAATTGCACGGCCCTGTCTTATTTTTCTGGTTACATGACACAGGATGAAATGAGGCCTGTACAAACTAATGACTTACACTGTCCGGTCATTGTGGCCATGTATCTTGGGCAGTGTGATAGCCGATGGGCACTCGAGCAAGGACACAAGTCCCTGGGGCGGTGACTTTGGGCAGGAAGGCTTTGCCCATCTTGACTGTGTTTCTTCCTCAGCGTTTCAGCATGGAAGGCATTTCCAACATCCTGCAGAGCGGCATCCGCCAGACCTTTGGCTCCCCAGGAGCTGACAGACAGGTATGTGCATCCAGTTGGCTCCTTTATCCCTTTAGACAGCTACCAGCTCATTTCTTCACCACAGACGAGGGTGATGGGCAAGCGTGAGGTGCCCTAAGATTTTCTTCCCCTTGTAAGGAAGACACAGAAAATGTCTGTCTGCCTTTTTCTTTTTTTTTTTTTTGTCTGGTTTTTCAAGTCAGGGTCTCTCTGTATAGCCGTGGCTGTCCTGGACTCCATTTGTAGACCAGGCTGGCTTCGAACTCACAGTGATCCGCCTGCCTCTGCCTCCCTGAGTGCTCAGATTAGAGGCGTGCACTATCGCCTTTTATGTCTTTCAAAGGTCAATTTTTAGGGGTTATTTTTTGATGTTTTGTTTTTTTTAAGGTCTTTTATCCCAGGACAAGGATAAAACTTAAAAATCAACACCAAATGTAGATCTAGGAATTAGTTTGCTTTAAGAATAAAGTGCATTGGGGGCTGGAGAGATGGCTCAGAGGTTAAGAGCACTGTCTGTTCTTTCAAAGGTCCTCAGTTCAATTCCCAGCAACCACATGGTGGCTCACAATCCTCTATAATGAGATCTGGTGCCCTCTTCTGGCATGAAGGCATACATACAAGCAGAATACTGTATAAATAATAAATAAATGTATCTTAAAAAAAAAAAAAGAATAAAGTGCATGGGGGGATTTGTTTCAGAATAGATCCCTTCTTAGAGCCTAGTCAGCTCTAACTTGTGGGCCAGTGGAGCCAGTGCCACCACTGCAGCCTCTTCATCCTCCAGCGCTGACTGTAAGTCACACTGTGACGTCTGTTTCTTGCCTCTAGTTTGTCAGTAACTTGTAGTCACCTTTGAAGTACTACAATGAACTACCTGAGACAATTAACTTTAGAAAGAGTAAAGTTATGCTTATTTATTTTTATTGGCTTGCCTCGCTGGTATGTTATTTGGTAAGGTGGGTACCATTGTGGGGGTGTCTGTAATAACAAGCAATACCATGTCAAACTTTATAGAGAGAAGAGAGACAGAGACAGAATAAGGTGGGCATATAAGAGTTCAAGAGAGAATACTCAATATCCTTTAAGAAACTGCATAAGGATCTCCTCCTGGGCCCTGCTTCTTAAAGGGCCATAGCACATCCCAGTACTATGATCTTGGGGATCAAGGCTTTGCATATAGACCTTTGGAAGACACATTACCTCCAAACTACAGCATCTGTGATGCAGCTTGCAGTTCTGGGTATTAAGGCTGAGTTCAACAACTTCGCCCGTTATGTGCTGTGACCTGTTGCTAGGTCCTCAAGGGGCTATGGTGAGAAGTCCTGGGCTTCCCTGCATGGAGTACAAAATTGAGTGGACTTGGCAGTGTGTGCACTGACAACTCTGAAACTGTGGAATAAGTCATCATGAAGTATATATGGTGGGGTCTGAATTCTAAGTGTTAGAATTGTATGACCACCGCCTGGAAAGACTAGGAACATCTAAGCAGCCCTTCCTGTTCCTGGGAGAACTGAGGCCCAGCGTCACAGGGCAGCGTTGTAGTGACAGCCTCAGTGACAGGGCCCACACTACAATTCCAGACCTGTTGGTCTTGTACTTAGTGCCTTGGGCTCCTTTGGAGCCTGACAAGAGCTCTCTGGTCTAGTGGTCTCTTTGATGCTCACTGGCTGGGTACCTCGGGGCTTCCTTTGTTGTAGGAGGGAGCCAATCTGACAGTCAAGATCTTGGATTTGACAAAAGAGAAATAATTTCTTCTCAAACTGCACTTTGAAAAATAAACCTTTACCTACTGCCCCAGCTACCATCCAGGAGGAGAAACCCTCCCCAGGATTTTGAGAAGCAAAAAGACTTTAGCAGATTAAGAACGTGGACATTGGGATAGTGGAAGTTTTCCCCACTGGATACAGGAAAGCCTACGTTAGAGAAGGACGTGAGTAGGACAGAGGAAGGTTCTGTGGTAGCAGTGCGTGGTGGCTGTGAGTGCTACCCAGCACATGAAGAAAAGCATGGTTCCTGTGCAAGTTGCCCACTGTGCCTCCACCCAGGAGGGACCATGTCTCAGGCTCTGCATGTCGTTTTGTCTTCACAGTATCTGAACACAGTCATCCCTTATGAGAAGAAATCCTCTCCTCCTTCCGTGGAAGACCTGCAGATGCTGACAAACAGTGAGTTCCTCGTCCTCAGCCCCGGGGCCTTGCATGTCATCCCTCCTTGGCTGTGTACCTCTGGTTCTCGGTTCCCAGATTCCTCTAGGATGGCTTTACATCGGACAAAATTTTTCCACGTACTGTATCCTCTTAAACAAGGCAAATTTAAAATGCTCTGCTGTGGCCCCCAGGTTGGGGAGGCACTAGATGGGTGGGGAAGAGTTTTCTCTTTTCCCTGCAGCTCCCTAGACTTTGCCTTCCCTACCTGGACCGTCCACACTTGGGTCCCCTGAAGCAGAGAGCTCTGTGGGCCCTGCTGTACTTTTTTTTTTTAAACAGAGACTACTCTTTTTAATTTATTTTTTATTTTTTAAAGATATATTTATTTATTATTAATACAGAAGAGGTACCATATCTCATTATAGATGGTTATGAGCCACCATGTGGTTGCTGGGAATTAAACTCAGGACCTTTGGTAGAGCAGACAGTGTCCTTAACCTCTGAGCCATTTCTCTAGCCCCCCCTGCTGTACTTTTGTTGTTGTTGTTGTTTATTTATTATGTATATCGTGCACATCAGATCACATTACAGATGATTGTGAGCCACCATGTGGTTGCTGGGAATTGAACTCAGGATCTCTGGAAGAGCAGTCGGTGCTCTTAACCACTGAGCCACCTCTCCAGTCCCCCCTGCTGTACTTTTAATGTGCAGCAAGGCCTTTTGGGTAGAGCAAGGCTGCTGGGAAAGAATGGAGTCTAGTTTTCCTTCCAGGAAGTGGCTGCCTCTTCTTCACGTTAGCTGCTTTGTTCTGGTTTTCTTTTTTTTCTTTGTTCTGTATTAATGTATATTCTGAGCTGTGGGGAGAAGCAACCTGCAATAAAGCGCTTTTTGTTTTCGTAGGCAGAATCCATCTACCTGTGGATGTGTGAGGCAGTACAACCCCCCACCCCCACCCCCAAAGGCTAGCTTCAGATAGCAGTGCCCGCTAGGCTCTCTTAGGGGAAAACTTCTAGACTGAGACTTGGTGACATGCTCAGTGGATTAGAAAGAAATCCCATTTTTCCTTCCTTCCTTCTTTCTTTCTTTTTGTTTTTGTTTGATTTTCTGAGACAGGGTTTCACTGCATAACCTTGGCTGTCCTGGACTCACTTTGTAGCCCAGACTGGCCTTGAATTCACAGCGATCCACCTACCTTTGCCTCCCAAGTCTGGGATTAAAGGTGTGCACCGCCATACCTGGTGAAATTCCATTTATCCAGGCATCTAGGTGTGTCGAATGACAGCTCACAAGGCTGCTGGATGCACTGTGGCTGCTCTGGAGGGAATGGGCCCAAGGGATATAGGTATTGCTAGAGGAAGGGGGGAGGGGCTTCTGATCTTCAGATATTCCCCCCCACCACCACCACACACCATTCCCAAGTTAAGGGTGAAGAAATGCTTCCTTTTTTAATCTGTCTAGAGAACAAAAGCAGGGTGTGCTGCAAACAGATCTTGCCAACATCCATAGACACCACGTCCTTGAAAATCAGGAATTTTAACTTCAAAGTACAGGCAGATGCTCAGATTTCTGTATTTGCATAAATATGCACTGAGATTTGATTTTCAGTACTATGGACTGAACCTAGGGAACTGGCACTTGCTACCCCAGAGCTATGCAGTCTGCCTCTTAACTTTTGAGACATTAGTAGCCCAGGCTGGCCTGGACTCATTACGTAACCCAGGTGGCTTCAAATTGGCTATCCTCCTGCCTCAGCCTCTGGGATTACAAATTTGTACTATCAGGCTCAGCTTTTATTTTAAATTTTATGTGTACGAATGGTTTACCTGCATGCATGTATGTGCACTACTTGCATATCTGGTGCCCATGGAGGTCAGAAGAAGGTGTTAGATGCCCTTGAATTGGAGTTACAGTCAGTTGTGAGCTGTGCTGATGTTGGTGCTGGGAACTGAATCTGGGTCCTCTGCAAGAGCTGCAAGTACTCTTAACCACTGAGCCATCTCTCTAGCTGCCTTTGTTGGTTTGGTTTGCAGCAGAGTCTCTCTATTTAGCCCTGGCTACCCTGGAACTCACGGAGATCCACCTGCCTCTGCCTCCTGAGTACTGGAATTAAGGGTGTGTGCTACCATGTGTGGCCTGTGGCCTGCCCTTTTTTTTTTTTTTTGAGACCTGTTTCTTTTTACATTTCTTTTTCCTTTCCTTTATTTCTTCCTTCCTTTCTTTTTTCTTTCTTCTCTTTTTTCTTTTTGAGATACGTTCTTAATATACAGCTCAAGCTAGATAATGAACTCTATTGGCCTAACCAGTCTCCCAAGTTTTGGATTATAGGTGCAGACAATATGCCCAGCCATAGCTTCTATCTATCTATCTATCTATCTTGGTTTTTCAAGACAGGGTTTCTCTGTGTAGCCTTGGATGTCCTAGACTCGCTTAATAGCCCAGGCTGACCTCAAACTCACAGAGATCCTGGGATTAAAGGCATGTGCCATCGTGCCCGGCTAGGCTTTGTTTTTTAATTAACTATGGTTTTTTGGTTTTTGTTTTTTGCTTTTTGTTTTTTCGAGATAGGGTTTATCTGTGTGACAGAGCCCTGGCTGTCCTGGACTCTCTTTGTAGACCAAGCTGGGCTTGAACTCACAGAGATCTGCCTGCCTCTGCCTCCACCTCTCAATTGCTGGGATTAAATGCATGTGCCACCACCTACTGGCAAAATTCTGCCTGCATGTGTGCCTTCCCGCCAGAAGAGGGCAGTAGATCTCATTACAGATGCTTGAGAGCAACCAAGTTGTTGCTGGGAATGGAATTCAGGACCTCTGGAAGAGTAGACAGTGTTCTTAACCTCTGAGCCACCTGTCCAGCCCATGCTTAATTAATTAATTATAAAGATTTCTTATTAGTTTATGTGTATGAGTGTTTTTGCTCACATCTGAGTGTACCATATGTACAATGCAGAGGTCAGAAGAGAATCCTATGGAATTTAAGTTACAGGAAGTTGTGAGTTGCCATAAGGGTGCTGGAAACCCAACCTGGGTCTTCTACAAGAGCAGCAAGTACTCTTAACCTCTTTTTGGCTCAGTGGAGAGTACTTGCACAGCATTCACAAGGTTCTGCATTCGGTGTTCAGTATCACACCACATGCACACAGACACACAGCAACGCACACACACACCCCAGATCTCTTGAAACTGAAGTTTCAGATGGTTGTGAGCCAACATGTGGGTGCTGAGAATTGAACTTGAATATTCATTCTGGAAAAGTAGTCAGTACTCTTAACTGCTGAGCCATCTCTCCAGCCCAAAGTTACAAAATTTTGTAACCTAGTTTTAAAGACTTATTTTTATGTATGCATATGTGCCACATGTGTGCTGTTGCCAGAGGAGGCCACCCTTGGAGCTGCAGTTTCAGGTGGTTGTGAGCATGGGTGCTGGGAAAGGCTGTGGTCCTCTGCCAGAACCTTACTCACCGAGCAATCAATCCCTCCAGCTCTTCTTCATCCAGTGTTTGATTTCACCAGCTAACATTGTGTTAGCATTCTTTCTCTTCTACAAGTGGACATTTCACGTCTAAAGTCTTACTAAAAAGAGTCTTACACATCTATCTTTCTGAATACTGATTCACCTATAGGTCATGATTCTGAATACTGATTCTTCTATAGGTTATGATTCTGGATACTGATTCTCCTGTAGGATATGATTCTGGATACTGATTCTTATATAGGTTATGTAGGTACTAACTTTTGCAGATCCTTGTATGAGTTCACGAATAATGGCTGCTCTCTGTTCTCTGTTCCGTAAATCAAGGACCCAGGCCAAAGTCTAGCTCATGTGACTGGACCATATAGATGCTTCAGTTTAGAGATCAACTCAGATACACGCTGTGTAAGTCAGGTTATTGCATCTTTAACACACTCTTCTTGGAATGGCATCTGGTCTGCCCAGGCTCAGTTGCAAAATACTTAACCAACTAATTGGCCTGAATTTGCATTTAAATAAACCACAGAGCCAGCAGGTAAAGGCACTTGCCACCAAGCTAGGGGGCCTGAGTTCCATCTCTGAGACCACATGGTAGAAAGAGAGAACCACCTTCTTCGGCACGGTTCCTCTAGCTTCTACACGCGTGCCCTGGTGTACACATCCACCTACCACAACATGTAATTCAAACATTTTAGATCTACCCTTAAACAAATCAAAGATGCCAGGATCCCCAGCATCTAATTCAGTTGTAATGACTATCTATCCAAGAATATAAAGAAAACAAGAACTCTGATAGACTATAGGTCCAGTCTTTCTGCCTGGCCATGGCTGGTGAGTTATAGCATCATGTTGGGTTGCATTCTTCACCTGGACCTGACTCTGTTCCAAGTTTCATTACCCAGCCTCAAAAGCAGGAGAACACGGAAGTGCATCTGGGATCCCACCTTTGTCACAGTTGCCTCCTGACTGAGTGAGGGCCCACTGTTCTTCACGGCTCACTCTGCTTATACAAGTGAAATACGTTCATTAAGGAGAATTAGTATAGAAACATCCTCTGTGGTCTCACACTCAGAACTGCTTAGTGGTTCCTTGCACTGTCCTAGATTTTTCTATTTTAGGATGCATTTGTTACGAAGCTAATATATGCTCTTTGGCCTTCTTTATTGATAAGTCTGTTTTAGGCATGTAAATCTCCTAGTTTCATAAGTTGGTGTAAGACTATTTAAAGAAGCTTACTGGTGAAGGAACCTACTGTTGGATGCTTTTGTTCATGTCATAAATAAGCTCAGAGACTTTTTAAAATTGAATTTTCCTTAAAGTTGACTTCAGCAATGGAAGTCGTGAATATGAGATAACAGAAAGTATTCATTTGTTTGAAGATGAAACATGGGCCTTATATTTGCTAGATCAGTGTCCTATCACTGAGTTGCACTCTCACCCTAGAAAATGCAATTTAAAAACTTTATAAAACATAATCCTTAAAAGCCTGTAGGCTTTAAAACTTTTCCTATTGTTTGTTTCTTGTATGAGTCAAGGAAGTATTTCGGCAAGAGCTGTGTAGGCTCCCTGAGAGACCACAGTTGTTTTTGACAGGGTTTCTCTGTGTAGCCCTGGCTGTCCTGGACTCACTTTGTACACCAGGCTGTCCTCGAACTCACGGAGATCCGCTTGCCTCTGCCTCCGGAGTGCTGGGATTAAAGGCGTACGCCACCACACCCAGCTGAGCCCACAGTTCTTAAACTCTACATAGTCTAACACTGTAATGTTCCTTGCCATGACCTGCATGGTTTGGGGTTGACCTGACTTGGGTCACGAGGAAAAAAGAAAGGACAGACACACAGACAGAAAAGCTAATATTGGGTGGACCATGTGAACTAATGGAGATGTCACACAGAAGCCTGGAAACTCAGTGCATTAATTTTATACATCTGAATCAAGGGGGTGGGTTTAGCTGATCTCTGTAGCATAGCGGTTTCAGGTATTAGTCAAGGGAAGGGGAAGGGGGAAAGATGTGGTTGCCAGTTGCTGCATACACTGGTTTTAGCTAAGGGTCAATGATTTCTAACATCCATACTTGGGCCAGAGTAAGGCTTTGCCATCCCTTATGAGCCTCACCTGGGGAAGGCTCTGTCATTTTCCTGGGTCTGAGGCATCAGGGTCCTTTACCTGGCTGTACTTGTGTCAACAATACACATTCACTCAGGACTTCATATCCTCCCCATAGGATAGAACATAAAGATTTGTTAGATAAACTTCATTTGTGGCCAGTGAATTGAAGGTGAGGATTATTGCAATAACTGTTTTTGTTTGGTTGGTTTTTTGAGACAGGGTTTCTCTGTGTAGCCTTGGCTGTCCTGGACTTAATCTGTAGACCAGGCTGACCTTGAACTCATGGTGATCCGTTGGCCTCTACCTCCTGAGTGCTGGAATTAAAGGCATGTGCCACCATGCCCAGCTGCAATAACATTTTTTTAAAATGTGAGTAGAATATCCTTAAAGACAGGTTCATAGCTGGGCATGGTGGGGCATTCCCTTCATTCTAGCACTTCAAAAGGCTGGAGTCGGCTGGTCTCTGTGAATTTGAGGCCATCCTGGTCTACATGGTGAGTTCCAGGCCAGCCAGGGCTATAAAGTGAGACCCTGTCTCAAAACCCAAAACAAACAGCACAGTTCTATTAGTGATTCAGGGATTAATATTAACATTTAGGTTGACTGTATCCCAAAGCTGATTTTATCGTAGTTGGCAATTGCTTCATTTATTTTTGTTAAAGATATGTACTTGGTAAACGGTATGGAAATTACAGATGAGCCAAAAGGGGAGAATTGGAAGAAGTCACAGGTGGGTCCACTTGGCAGAGACAACCCTGTGGCTTTCTGGGTGTATTCTCTCTCACCCCAAGACTGCTGACTTTTGACAGAGATTGTAGAGGGACGCAGCTAGGCCATACCCACTCAGCGAATGCCAGGTTTCCTCAAATCGCTTCTCTCCTGCTTAGCTAGCCTTAGAAGCAAGCTCCACATTCTGGTAGTATCTTGGCCCATCTCTCTCTCTCTCTCTCTCTCTCTCTCTCTCTCTCTCTCTCTCTCTCTCTCTCTCTCTCTC
>OU015749.1:93789247-93814003 GCA_907169655.1 Acomys percivali
CTCTCTCTCTCTCTCTCTCTCTCTCTCTCTCTCTCTCTCTCTCTCTCCCTCTCCTCTCTTGTCCTCCCTCCACTTTCAGAACTGTCCCTACTCTTGCTGCCCCCACATGTCCCAGAACAGGAAAAATGAATCATAGGTTGGAAGAAGTGAGGGCCAGGTGTTTGTATTCCTCCGGTCCAACTTCTCTCATGCCATGCTTTGTCTTCTCTTTCCCTCGAACAGAATCATTTTATTATCCTCCAGCACCAGTGTGGCTGGGTCTGACAGTGCCCCAGGGCCCTGGGCCAGTCCTCTGCTCTCAGCTGAGTGCCCTTTCTGTGTGGGCACCTGTTCTATGCCAGTTTGTGCAAAAGTTCCTAGAGCTTTGTTCCTCTTCTGTCTTGTGCCCAGTGTCAGCCCCAAAAGCTGCCCCAGCAACCAGGAGAGAAGTTAGCTTCCTACACAGGTCAGGGAGGAGGCTTGGCTGTCACTGCCACATCACTTGGACTCAGTACACACGGCTCTCTAAACCTCATCTGTGCTACCATCATCAGCAAGGGGCTCTGCCCACTTCTCCACCCCAGGCAGTTTCTCCATCAAAAATCAGCTCCTTGACTCTCCCTCCCAACCACCCCTACCACTCAGCAGAGATATGTAGAAAGCAATTTCGTAAGTTCAGAGGGCATGGGTGAGTGCTGAGGGAAGGCAGATGGAGACTGCAGCCAACATCTCTGAGCGCTGTCTCATCCAAGGGCCTGTCTTTGTAGGGCACAGGTGAGGGCACTCTCAGAGAAGCAAACACCTCCTAGGATTTCAGGGATGAAAAGTCTCCTCCCTCAGCCCTGAAGGCTGGTTCTGGTCAAGCCAAGGTTTACGGAGGCAGATTATCTCACAAAAGGAGTGTGGGTTTGACCTTGGACTCACTTCTTAGCTGCACTACATATTGGCTTTGGTTTTCGTTTGGTTTTTCGAGCACAGGATTCTCTGTGTAGTCTTGGCTGTCCTGGACTCACTTTGTAGACCAGGATGGCCTCGAACTCACAGTAATCCACCTGCCTCTGCCTCCCGAGTGCTGGGATTAAAGGCGTGCGTCACCACGCCCAGGCCTTGCACTACATATTGGGTTAAATAATTTTATTTTCAGTGCTGGGATTGAGCCCAAGGTCTAACGAAGGCTACACATTTTGCTCTTGCACTGAGCCACACTCACAACCTAAAAACTAATTTCTATGTAGCTCTGGCTGGTCTGGAACTTGTTATGTAGAGGAAGTTGGTCTTGAATTCACACAATATCACTGCCTCTAATGTTGGAATTAAAGGTGTATAACACCATGCCTGGCTAAAAACTGATTTTTGAGATATGGTCTCATGTAGTCCAGGCTACCCTCAAACTTGTATGTAACCAAGGCTAGCACTGAATTACTGATCCTCCTGCCTATGCCTCCTAAGTGCTGGGATTACAGGTTTGAACAATGATGGTCAACTCTATCATATTAAATCTTGCTTGGTGAGAGGCCAGGGAGGCCTGGGGCTGAGTGTAGAACTCCTGAACCCTATGTTTGGGGAAGAGGAGGAGATGGAACAGTAGGCAGGAAGGTCATGTGTTCTGATTCCTCAGCAGGTTCACTCCAAGAAGAGGTGGAAGAGAAAGGTGTCAGGTCAGTTATTTTGAGCTTAGAGAATAGGTTCTATTTTCACTGGTAAAGAGACACATGGAGTGGCAGTGAAGGAAAGAGACAAAGCAGTGCAGAGACACTCAGAGATGCTGCCAGGAGTTAGGATCCAGTGTCAGGACTGGGTGGAACAGCTAGAAACCAGGGATGAAGTCAGGACACCCCCAAACACTCCTGTAGCAGGTGAGCCCTAGAGCTAGGCAGCATTCCTGCCCCTGTACCCTTAACTCTTCCCACCTCAGCTCTCGCTTCTAGGGTAGAGGACCGAGGGATGGGCATTCTTGGCCTTGGAAGGCAATGGGCGCTGTGAGGGGGAGAGGAGACAATGCTTAGTTTGTAGACCTGAGGTTCCCAATATGCCACAGGTGAGCAGGTACACTGGCCCACAGGTCTCTGTCTGGGGTTCTGTTTATTCATTGTGACTCTTGTTCAGTTGCTAACACTAACTTGGTAGGACAATGCTGAAAGCACCCAGCATTGTCAGCCCCAGGTTACAGCCTGGAAGATTTTTTTTTTTGTGAACCGAGTTTAGAAGTTGAGACTCTCAGAGGTGCCATTAAAAGTGCAGCTCCTGGTCCAGATTCTGAAATGCTTTGATTTGCAACTCCAAAAACTCCTGCTGAGACATTCTAAGGTGCACTCCAGCTGAGAATCCCCAGCATAGGGTTGGAAAAGAGCTGTCAAAAGCTACTAGGCCTGGAAGGAGACTCCAACAGGTGTCCCCATGTGGATACACACTCCATTTAGTCTAAAGGGGAACATGGGTTGGGGGTGTAGCTCAGTGGTAGAGCATCTGCCTGGAGATGGAGCTCATATTCCGTGCCCTGGGTGAATGTATGGATGTGTGTGGTCTTCTAGATGTTGGGAGCTGGATTGTAGTGTTCATCTAATTCCCCAGTTGGGGTGGGTATCTGTGCAGCTTCTTCAGGAGGTGCTAAGAACTGTTGAGCCATCGTCTACAGCACTGCAGTTTTGTGGGTATCAACCAAAGGGGAACTTAGATACCATCCACCTCCTCAGTGTGCAACCCAGGACAATTGATTTTGATGGTCTCTGTGTAATAGGGGAGATTATTGTCAGCGTCCCGACTAAACCCAGAGAAGCCAGTCATTCTTCCTGTCAGTGCCACCGTAAGAGGCCCAGAAGATGGCATAGCTGGCCTTCAAGAAGTTTGATAGAATAAACATTTTACAATGCAATGACGTGAACAACCACTCAGAAATCCACATGAATAACAGGTGGAGATGAGGTACATACGCACCTAAAGTGAGTTCTCCGAATAAATAACATGAAAAAAAAAATCAGAAACTGAAAAGGTATAATGAGATCCATACAACTGAAGGGAATTGTCTTAAATGGCTGATTGTAATGAGATGTACATAAATTGTAAGGCTTGTAATGAAACGAAAAAAAATATCATATTCTTGCCTGGTAATTCTGGGTGTAATGTCTACACCTGAAATAAGTCATCTCAGTGTGCTGAGTGTAATGAGATGCACATAATTTTAAAGCATTTAATGAGATGAAAATAAATCAAACACTTGTCTTAAAATGAAAGATGTACGAAGATGCACACACCTGAAGGGCATTGTCCTAAATGGGTTCAGTTTAATGAGATGCATTTAATTTGCAAAGGGGCTAAATGAGATCGGCCCAGAGAGAGGCTGAGAAATATAAAAGTAGAAGATACACTTGAAAGTGATGTAATAAAACTTGCCTTGTTTGTGGGCTAGGAATAAGATGCCAAGAGGCACACAGCATAATCCAACCAGCACTCTGTGCCGGCCTTGGTACTTATCCCCTGGCCTGTGATGCTGTGCAAAGCTGACCTTTGACTGCAGGTGGATCCTGAACATAGTAGGCACCTATGAAAGCTTAGTGAGTGACTGATTGGATTTGAGGTTGGAATCTGTACAGAAAGAAGAAGGAAGGAAGATACGTAGGAAACTTGAAAGAGGATCTGAAGACTCTTCTCCCTAAACCCCCCGCCCCTTCCCTTCCATGTTCCTGCTGTCCTTTGCCCTTCCCCGGTGGAACTTCTTTATATAAACTAAACCGGGTCTCAAACTCTTCCATCCTCTTGCCCCTGTCTCTTAGGTGCTTGGAGTACAGGTGTGTGCATATGCCTAGCTCTGAAATGTGTTTTCTTTAACAAAACAAAAGCAAACTTGATTTGTGTGGGAGGCATGTATGCCAAAGTATGGTGCGTGGAGGGCAGAAGACAACGTAAAAGTCTCAGTTCTCACTTCCCAGGGTGAGAACTCAGATGGTCAGGTTTGGTGGCAAGTTCCTTTACTCACTGAGCCATTTCAAGGGCCCCTGAAGTCTATTTTCCATGGGCAATCTTCCTGAGGAAACACTGGTCATGGGAGTTTTTGTTTCCCCAAATCCCATTATTACCTCTCAAGGCCAGAATGGCAGGGACACATGAGTGAAGGTATCTGGGTGTGATATAGGTATAAAGTGTAAGAAAAGACAGGGCTATCTGCTTTTCCACAAATATATTCTCTCTGATATTTTGTTTACAAGGCAGAGTCCTATTGGACCATCTTGCTTTCTTATTCTTGATGGAGAAATAGGTTTCGAGAAATAGTTCCCTTCTTATAAACATCCATTTAGTTCTTCACATTTTTAATCCCAGCACTAGAGTCTGAAATAGGAGGATGAAGAGGTAAAGGTTGCCTGTACTGCACAGTGAGTTTGGGGCTAGCCTGGTGTACATAACTAGTTCTAGTCCAGCCTGTGTTACACAGGAAGACACCACCACCACCAATAAAATAAAGCAAATTGGGCCTGGTGGTATAGGCTTGTGATTCCAGCTACTTGGCAGGATGAGGCAACAGGGTCACAAAGGTACAAGTGCAAACCCAGACTGGACACATTACTGAGACTTAAAAAAAAAAAGCCAAAAATTAAACACACACACACACACACACACACACACACACACAGAGAGAGAGAGAGAGAGAGAGAGAGAGAGAGAGAGAGAGAGAGAGAGAGAGAGAGAGAGAGAAGGAATTGGGATGTAGCTCAGTGGTAGAACATTGGCCTAGCATTTTCAAGGCCCTGGGTTCAATCCCCAATACCACCTGACTAAATAGAAACACACAAACCAAAACATTCTAACCCAATTAGATATCAGACAGAAGAGAGAATATGCAACTACGCAACCACATAAGTACAGTCCTAGGGTAGCCACAGCTCACCTCAGCCTCAGTGTTGGGGTACCACAGGAGTGGGAATGCCAGAGACACGGGTCATTCAGTTGCCCCAATCATGTTCATGCAGGAATGTAGGTCCCAAATTGCCTGACTTTCAGGATAGACTAGGAATCTCATTTGTTTAAATATGTAATCCTCCAATTTCTAAGTGTTGGTGCAAGAATCTTAAAAGCAACAGATCTGAGCAACACGTATGTCTGTGAGCAGAATATTATCTCAACATCATACTTGACCTGAGCAGCTCTTGTTGGCAATTCTGTCCCAGATGATCAGATTGTGGCTCTAACCCAGGCTTTTAGAATTCAAACCCCACTGGAAGGGCTTCACTGACCACAGTTATATCTTTGGTGTGTGGAACAGAGCCCAGGACAGAGTGAGGGTTTAACAAAACGTGTGCTGAAACAACAGTGAGCTCCTTAGGATTCAGACTGAGCAGGTTGCAGGCTGTGAGTCATTGGCATCATCTGGCCTATGTAAATCAGTAGAGGGGCTTCTGGGTCAAGGATGTCTAAATCTTCAGCAGGATTTGCAAGCCTGAAAGGGCTTTCCTGATGGACTGAGTATCACGGGCAGACGCTAGACTGAACAGTTTCTTGGACCCTGATATCAGAGTTTAGTTTTGAGCTAAGGAAACCCATTCTCCTTTGTCCCCAGCATTCCCTTTCGGTCATTACCCACAGGGGACATTTCTTTGGCTTTGTTAGCATCTGGATTATGCAATGCACTTGCTGCCTCCGGAGCAAGCAACCAGCCACACCACAAACCCCTTTAGTTGGCAGCATGGTTGAAAAGATGGCACCCAGATGAAAAACCTTGGAGAGGAGAGCTAAGCTAGTCTAATTTCTTTGGGATGTAGTTCCTGAGGTGTGTTTTGCATCCTTGGCCTGACTTTAGGGAGTGCAGAGATGACCCCTGGGATCCCCTGGACACAGTGCCGGGATACAGCTGCAGCCCGGGCTGCACCTCCCTCCTTCCAGGTTTCAGGACTTTCCACCTGTGGAACAAAGGAAGGTGGCATATGAGAGGGAAGTGTAGGCCATGGATGATAAAGTCCTAGGGACACAGTGGGAAATACAAAGATCTGAAAGGGAGGACTGTGATGGAAGTTAGGTCTTGACTGCAGTGCAGAAATCTGTCAGAAGAGGGCAGCACAGAGCTTCCTCTGTCTTCTCTATGGTCTGACTTAGACACTCTAAAGGCAAAGTGGACCATGTTTCCCTTCAGACAGGCTAACAAAGGTCACCCCAAGAGCCCTCTACTTTGTCCTTTCCTGAGAGAGGTCATTTCAATACGGTAGATGCTGGGCCTTCAGTTTCTGTCTGGCCCAGAGTCCCACTGAAGGCACTAGGGACCTCTAAGGCAATCACAGGAAGAGAGAATTGTGCACCAGCAGTTCGATAGGTGATAAGGTTTACTGAAAACTTTGCGGCCACATTCAGTTCTGGTTTGGTGGATACATCAGAAGAAGGTTGCATAACATTAGGCAGGTGGACGGGTCTGGGAGGGAGATGTAGTAGGCATGTGTATCCATGTGCACGTTCGCACACATGTCCGTGCTGAGTAGGGTGCATGTCACGGTGCTGAGTGGAAGAAGTCATGTGTGGATGTATGTATTTTAACAAGAAAAATGGACCAGGAGAGGAAATATGTTTTATCCCATTGTGTGTTGCAAAAGTCTCAGGCCAAAAAGCTTGCTTTTCCTCTACGTATGGCATCAAAAGGGAGTAAAAAAATGATTGGATCACCCAGATTATAAATAAGGTTATTTGTTTCTCAAAAATCCCTAGTAAAACATTAAATATCAGCTCTTTTGGGGGGGGAGAAATACATTCATTTCCGGGAGACCTCAGAAAAAGTGACTATCCTTTTGCTCCAACCCAACCAGGCAGAGGAGGGGAAAGCCCAGAAGGCCCCAAGTTTTCCCTCTGGTTGAGCCAGATAGCCACTCACATCCTACCACTGAAGGAGATGGCCAATGCACATTTACAAATGAAACTGCACATCCACCACATTACACCCAATGGAAAACACACGCGTGATCAGTCCTGTCTTTCACAGCCATAGGGTGGGAGGGGACAGGAGGATTGGGTGCCAATCGTGGGCCCTCCAAGCCTAGATGTGTGTGAGGGCAGATGGTATGAAGCCTCCTCCCAGTTCCTCCAGTGCCAAGCACAACGGTGTGTGCAGACCAGGTGTGCGCTAGTCCCCTGCCATGTTGGGTACTGAAGGTAAGAGCAATAGCACCTTCTTCAGACCCTGGCTTCCCATTGGGATAATACTTCTTCCCAACGTCTCTTCTGCCTTCTCTGGAGAGCAGAATGAAGAAGGAGGCTAGAAGCTGGTGGCGCCAGCTTGAGAGCAGAGGGATACCGCGGGGACCCGTGGAGTGGGAAGAAACCCCGCCCCTCCCCCCCCCAGTCCCACCACTTTAAAGGTTTACGGAGTGGGCTGGGGTATCTGAAGAGCTCCATCTGAGGGTAGGAGGAGCATCTAGGGGAAGATACCATGGTCCTATTGTTACAGGAGCTATGATGTGTGACAACCTAGGGACAGCTGTGGTCCCCAAAGTCATCTTAATATGGCTCCTGATCCAGGCTCTGCCACCTGCTTGGTCCTAGAGCTGACCCAGATGGAGAGTTTGCTCTTAACCTCTTCAGGTTGGACCCACCGACAGTGTGTTTCTAAGAGAGGAAGGAGGAGGAGTCTCTTTTGGCTTCCTTCCCACTCTCCTACGTCCATGGCTGCTGTGCCAGGAGACAGGGCCCTGATGGGGCAAGCTGGAGCCCTTGTGGTCCGTGTCCCACTCTGATCTGCATGATGTTGCCTCTGGCCACCCGTTATGCATTTGGGCTCCCTCCTGTCCTTGAGTCTTTCAAGGGAGCTCAGATTCTTCCGGGGGGGGGGCAGGGGAGAATGTTAGCCCCCTCTGTCTCATCTTTCCCTCCCAAGTCTGCCCCTTAGCAAAGGTCCACTCTGCAAACAGCACCTGTTCACCTCACAGGGCAGGGCTCGGAAACAACTCAAGTCCTCTTCCGGGTGGAGGCACCGGCGTCATCTGTCGTCGCGGAATTTGGTGAGTCCAGATCTCAGTGTCTTTCTTCACAGGCTGTTTGACTGGCCCCAGCAATGGAGTGCTCTGCAGTCTGAGGGTCTGGGACTAGGTTTTCACTGAAGCTTGGTGGTTGGAAAGGAACGGGGCATCTCCTCTGCATTTCTTCAAGCTGTGATTCCGGGAAGCTAGGGCCCAACTTCTTTAGTGCTGCCTGCCCGTATCCCCTCCCTCCCACCCTGAGCCCTCCCGATGACACTCATTTTCTGCTCGGTGACCAGTGCTGTCTGGGCTGCCTGACTACTCCAGGGAGTCACTGTGTTCCAAGCCCAGGTCGCTGACATTCGTGGTCTGCAGCTCATCAGCTTCCTCCTCTAGCTCCTCCTCTTCCTCCTCCTCCTCCTCCTCCATATCATCTTCATCCTCTTCTTCGGTCCCATCCAACGAGTCATCGTGTGCCGCCATCATGACCTGCTGCATGGCCATGGTGGCGTTGTCTGAGGACAAGGACTGCAGGTTGTCCAAGCTGATGGAACCTGCATGGGACAGGACAAAGGTTAGGACTAGGCAAGGGCTCATGGTTGGGCCCGGAAACCTTACTGATGAACAGGGTGGGTGGGCTGGGTCGTGGGATGGTGGGGCCTCTTGTTTGTTAAGAGCACCAAACGCTGACTCAGAGAACTCACTGGCACAGGGCTTCCCGTCCACCTATTCTTCAACTTCTGCATCATCCCAGGCAGCAACACTCTAGGCTACTACATGCCCCGTATCCTATATGTAAGTCTAGGAAGCACTTATTTATTTGTTTGTTTGTCTTTCTAATGACTCTGTAAGACAGGTGTCCTGATCCACTTTCTGAAGGAGGAAACTGAGTCTCAGACAGCTAAGTCGTGGTTCTAAGAAGCTGTGTCAGCGCTGACAGAGCTGAGATTTTTCTGCCAGCTTGTTCATAACTACCTCTATTTATTCCTATTCAACCTTGACAGATGGTGACCCATCACATAGGAACCTATATACAGCCGTCTGCGGGAAGATATGCATGCACACGGGTGTCTCCCCGCTACTGCCCACACGGTGACCTTCTTCTCCCCTCAACCTCAGAAATCTCTCGCCGATTAAATCATGCATTTTTCCCAAGGAGACACGCAATTTGGAGAGCATATATGGAGGGTGTGATGGAGAAATCTGGAAGAACAAAGCTTCTCTTGGCCTCTGTTCACAAGCCAGCTGCCTGCTTTGGTATTTATAGATGGCCTTGGCTTTGGAGAGCTAAGCAAATACAGACTGTATGGGGAAACCCAGGGACACAAGGAATGATGAGGGGCTTTGCTGAGCAGCCACTGGCTCCAGGGACCACCATCTCCCGCTCCTTTGTGAGCTTGCTTTAGGTTTGTTAAAATGTATATGAGAACTGGGTGCCATGGCTCATACTTGTAAGCACCAAGAAGGCAGAGGCAGGAGGATCAGAAATACAAGGATTGTCTTAGCTATAGAGTGTGTTTGAGGTCAGACTACATGAGATCCTGTCTCAAACAAAGCACAAACAACAACAACAAAAACAAACAAACAAACAAAAGTGCACAAAACAGCCCTTCTTAGTTAGCTTTATAGAAAATAAGCCTAGTGAAGAAGTAACGGCAGGACTCTGGGTAAGGAGACACTCAGCCTTTGAATCTTTGCTTCCCAGGAGCTTTGCCAGCTTCCAATCTAGGGCATCATTAGTTCTGGTCTTACCGTCAGGGTTCGTCCCTGTGGTGCCACCCTGCTGCTGCAGGACCCCAGCAGCAATGGAATTGGGCCAGAATCTTTGGGTGGGCCGGTGCTGAGACTTGATTTTCTTGGCTTTGGGAGCAGGATCTGGGTTGCTGGCATCAAGCATAGGCTGTAGGATGCGCCTCCGGGCATTGATGAACCTGCCGAGGGGTGTTGGTGAAGATCCGGTTAGCCACCACCTGGATCACATGGGTGGTGTTGGGGGTGGGGAGGATGAAAGTTAAACTGCCCCCAGGTGTTAGTAGGCAGGTAGGTGTACCAGTCTGGGACGGGTGGGGGGGGGGGGGGGGGGATGCCCTTTATGGCTGAGGAGGAGTTTGTAAATAACCTGAGGCTCGGTGACCAAAGGCAGGATGGGAAGAATGCATGAGGAGGTATCAGAAACCCCTACTCAAGATCCCTCAGAAGTGAAGAGAGAAGGGAAGAGCTGTTGTCACAGTCATCAGCTTCTGTACTTATAACAGGGGCCAAGCTTTAGGGTCTAGTACCCTCCATCCAGGCTGGGCAGAAGCTGACAAGGGCTCTGACATCTCTGTGGGCTCAGCAAGGCATCTCTCCCTCCTCCTTCCCACCTTACTTTGTAAAGTTTTTTGGTAGACCAGATAGCCACTGCTGCTTGTACCTTTGGTACTTGAGGCAAAACCCTCCAGGCTGTCTCCACCAGGCTGGTGGGCCCAGATTGTCTTTTCTGAAGTCAGTAAGTTTCCAGAGATGTGCTTGACTTACTTTCCCAGCAGAGGGCGCTGAGAAGCTGCAGTTGAATAGCCTTACTCCTGCTCCCTGGATCTAGGCCACAAGGGAAGAGGACTGGCTGGGCAGTGCAGCTGAGGCTGAGGTAGGTCTGGGCATTCTGTCTGTTCTCCCTGCTCTGCAGTCCCTTGCCAAGCATGTGCCCCTGGATCTGAGAGCCTGTGGGCAGGTGATGCCAACTCACCAGTTGTTTACTTGCAGGAGAGTGAGGTTTGTTTGGGCTGCAATCTGCCTCTTCTCATCCTCTGTGGGGTAGGGGTGCTGCAATGAGAGAAAGGCTGGGTAATGAGTAGTGTAGGCACATAGGGGCCGGGCCATCCTGGAGGTCAGTCCCAAGACACGGACACAGCTCATGGCTTGGTAGCCAAAACCTCATGGCTTGGTAGCCAAAACTGGGGAAAGGGTAATGTTTGTTTTAGAGGACAATAGGTCTGGAGTGTACACAGAGGCTCCCCCAACACAGTGCCACAATGGGGTCCAGGGTGGGTCCCAGAGTCAGTTCAGTATTGATTGCAAGGCACTTTCCCCTGACTCTCACCTGATCCCTCAGGAAGGCAGGCATTCTCAGAGCTGGGATCAATAATGATCTCCAAAGACCCCAGTAAGTGGGGCGGGGGGAGGGGGCATGGTGAATCAATGCAATCGAAATTAATTGTTATTTATATCTACTATGTGTCCAGATTTATACTGGGCGTTTGGAGAGACAGGATAAATGCAATGGTACGCCATTGCCCTAGGGCTTTTTAACCCTTTAAAATGGTTCCATGTATTTAAGTTTGTTTAATCAAACCAATTCAGACTGTGAGGTGGCCTGGGCAAGTGGTGACGCGCTCTGGAGGCAGAGACAGGTGGATCTCTGAGTTTGAGGCCAGCCTGCTTTACAGAGTGAGTTCCAGGGCACCAAGGCTACACTGTCACTCAAATGGCAGTACCAACTCAGTTCTTCAGGCTGAGGCTCTGTGTTCCCGGGGAGGGGGGACCCCAAGTAGTAGAGATCTCTCCTGTGGTCTTGCACATGTTGGTCCAGCCTTGATTACATGTTTGCTCTCACACTTCACGTGGACACAGTACGCACCTAATAACGTGTCCCCACTGCCTCCCCACACAGATGACCAACGATGGAGGAAGACAATGGCGAAGTTAGACACACTGTGGTTTTGGGTTTCGGCACTGAGTACTGTGGAAGCTGAGAGGAAGGGAACAGGTAGTGGCCAGAGTCACAGGAGAATGATTGAGCTGAGGGGCATTAAACTAAGCCTGGGTGTGGTGGCTCATGTTTTTAATCCCACACTTCAGAGGTGAAAGCAGGGGACCAGCCTGGTCTACAAGAGATTCTCAAAACAAAAAACCAAAAACCGTGCCCTGCCCCTCTGACCATGTACAGTGTGTTATAATATTAACCTTTGTGCATATGTGTCATACATCAACAGTTTCTGTAAAGAAAGGACACTATTACATATGAAAATATCTCTTCTTTATATAAAAGAAGTTATTCCACCCAGAAGAACCTAGAAGCCTGTGTTTTCTTTCTAAACTTTTAAATCAGTTTTTATGAAGCTGTTCAAATAAATGTCACTGTTTTCCAACACACAAAAAAAACCAAAAACAAAAAACAAAAAAAACCAAAAAACCAAAAACAACAACAAAAACCAAAACACCATAAATACAATCCTAACAAGGAAACAAAATTCAAAGAAAGGGAGAGTCTGGGGACCAATGTGTGTGGAGCCAGACAGCACTGAGCTAATGTATTTCTAGGGCTTTCTGGGGCTCTAGCACAAATTCCTGACATCTAGTAGGCATCAGGAGAGTTTAAAGGGACCATAGGTTCATCCTAGAAGTAAAGGAGACCTGGAGGTCTAGGGGGCAGAGGACCAAGCCGTCTAGCATTCTCAGACCAGGATCATTCCTTCTGTTTGTGTTGCTAGCAGAAAAGAAATGCTTGGGGCTCTCGAAAATCCCAGAGATTGGGGCTCTCAAGCTAGCGCTACTGTAACAAGCTATGAGACCTCAGGCACGGCATTTAATGAGGCATTATTAAGTTATGTAATGATTAAATACTTGTAAGGAGTTTGCACTATGAGGATGGGGTGACATGGGCAAGCTGTATAAAGCTCACAGAGGGAGGACTTGGAGCGTTGGAGCCTTCAAAGTGCTGACATTGGCCGTGACAAAGGAAAGCAGCCTCTTCAGCCGGCCTCCATGTCCCCAGACTAAAGCAATCAGAACCATGTGTTGTTTTAATTCACACCTCTGACCCTGACCGCCACACCAGGGCATGCGACTCATACAATATTAAGAGTCTAACAGGAAGGAACGCACAACAGTGTCACCAGAGCCAATTTCATACTAATTGGGAGGGAGCAGAGGAAGGCCAGAAGGGGAGATGTCAGGCCCTGTAAGGGTGGACAGGCAGGGACTCTGGGACCCTGATAATGCTCCCACCATACTTCACAAGGGTCACAGGAGGAAGCCAAGCAGCTTACATGGCTGGCAGATCTGTGAACAAAACAGAATCTTCCTTTGTTATCCATGGAGGATAACAAAACCTTCCTAGACAGCAATATCTGGATGATCCAGTCTCATTCCTTAACGTGGCACAGTATTTACATTATATCCTATACATCCTCTGCAGAGCTGGCACTGAGTAATATGGAAACTCAGAGAAAAGGACTATGTGGTAGCCATATTCTCCTGGGTGCAGAATATTCTGGATTACTCACATGCCTCAGACAATTACGTGGAAACAGACATTATAGGAAGATACTTAAGAAAATAATCTGTACATGCTTAGTGAATTTTTTTCCAAATATTTTTAATCCATACTTAGTTATATCTGCAGCCTATAGGTATGTGAGTTGACCACATAACAACAACAACAACAACAACAACAACAACAAAAGCCTTTAGGGCTCCATGTCCTTTATTACTGTCCTACTATTGAGGTCTCTTCTCTCAACTTCCCACTGTGGGCATTTCTGAGTGTCACTGAAAATTTGTCATGGGTCAAATTTTCAGGGAGGCCTTTTCCAGCTCCCTGAGGCTAAGGCCTCTCAATAAGT
Source organism: Acomys percivali (assembly GCA_907169655.1). Lineage (NCBI taxonomy): Eukaryota > Metazoa > Chordata > Mammalia > Rodentia > Muridae > Acomys > Acomys percivali. Next base: position 93,802,755 of record OU015749.1, read on the forward strand.
GCATTATGCTCATCATGCGGGGACATAAGTAGCCACCAGGAAGCTCTGGGCTGCTCTTGGGCGGGAACTCTGGCTCATTAGATGTTATCTCACCAGTGCCCATACCAGTCACAGGGATGGTGTTCATGTCCAGTGATGGTGCATGAGTGTATGAGTCAGTGGACATAAGATGCAGTAGTGGATGAGGCTGGTTCTGGAGCACAGCTGGGCCATCAGCTTACACAGGCTGCATAACGCCTGCTGCTTCCTGAGTGCCGGATGTCAGAGACACCTGAAATTAGGCATTCACAGCTGAAGTGAAAGATGTGGTGACGGTCGGGGGGGGGGGGGGGGGGGGGGGGGGGGGGGGGGCACCTCTACTTAAGGCTCTTAGGGTCGTAGGAGAAAGGTGGTCTGGCTTTGTTGGGGGAGGCTGCCTAGGGAGGTGGGGCCTCAACTGGACTTTGAAGAATAGCCAAGCTACTCCAGTAAGGGAGAAATGGGCCTTCAAGGCAGGAAGCTTACATCATGACTTACATTAAGGCAGACAGATGAGCATCTCCATGGAAGGATGATGCTTCCTGTCTCTAAGAAGACCCTGCCACCGGCACTCAAGGATTGAATATCTTAGACACAGGTTGACATACTTCCATCTTACTCGAAGAATGAGTGTTGCCCAATACTTACTGATAGTTCTGTGGATAAGGATATTAGACCCTTTGCTATCACCCTCTACTACTAGGTCCCACAACCTCTCCTTCCCAGAGTAGCACCACAGGAGGCCCAGGGTGGAGACTGTGGATGAGTAGAAACACTTAGCCCAGCTTTGGGAACAGGTGTGTGGGCCAGAACATTCCTGGCACCGCAGCTGCGTGCCAGGGGAGCAGCAGTCCAGCTTGTACACGCCCCAGACCACATGATCCCCAAGGGCAGAGTCAAAATAGTCTTGGCTCCTGGACAGACCATGATTGAGTCAATGCTACTTTTAGCACAACTGGAAAGGCTTGGGGCCAAGGACAAGAGAGGGAGAGATACGAGATCTTGGGAGGTAAGCACTGTGCTATGGAAGCTGGAGGAAGTTCTCTGGAGGCAGAAGGCAGGGCCCAAGCTACCACTCCCTACCAGCGAATGACTCTTCCTTGAGAAAGGTATAGAATTGACTAGCAAATTCCAGATCCTTCACAGTACCAGCCTAAACACTTCGACAACTGGGCTAGGCTGCTTGGTGGTGAAGAGCCACTGAGGTGAGGGTGGAGTCTTGCCCCACCATCTGGTGACTGTAGGGCCTCAGCTACTTGTTCTGTGTCTTTCATCCTTTCTCCGATTAATGTGGAAGTAGAAAAGGCACCTACCTCTTGGAACTTCAGAGGGATATAATGGGCTGACCGAACAAGCATGTTGCCCTTACAGATGCACAGAGGCCTCCCAGACACCTCCAGGTAAACACTCAAGCCAAGGGGCTTGAAGTATATGCATTAAGTAGGTGTTTTATTGGTTCCCTCTGTAACCTAAACTAAAAAAACAAAAAAACAAAAAACCTCCTCGGCAGTTCTCCCCAACTCTGTCCTTTATACCTCCACAGCTCTTGTCTTCTTGGGCTCCAAGGACATTGAAGGGGCCTTTACTTTGAAGATTGAGCTCTGGCCAGAAGGAACTAATTGATTACTGATTTTTTGTATCTCTGGCAACATCTTTCATTCAAGGCCACCCTTCGAGACCCTTCTACTTCCCTAGGACATGTGGCTCTCACCATGTGGTTGACTGGGTCACAGAGGGACCTGTTGCATGGGGAACGTCAGCCTGTGGGTTTCAGCCGAGCCCACGCTACCACTACACGTTAGTAGGGAGCTAGGCTTCCCTTTCCCCAGACCAGCTCTGGAGCCCACCCAACCTTTCTTGCTTTCCCAGCTCCTGACAATCATGAGGCAGGAGCTTGTGTTGGGGTCTTCATTTTCTTGGGAATGCCACTGCTCAGGAGGGCCTGTGGCACAAAGGGAGGCAGGCAGTAGAGTCAGATGACCATGTGGCATCACATCTAGCATGCCACTGATGCCAGATGCACCCTGATTTCAGAGTGGACAGAACAAGCGAGCAAGCACGCAGGCCTTGCTTGACAGAGGCAAGGACAATGGGCAATGGGCTTTCCAGTCTGCACTCCCCCACTTAGAAGGCCCATTCTTTCTTGATCTGACTCCTCCCCCCTCCTTAAAAACACAAAGAGAGGCACAGAGAGCTAAGCAGCACAGTGTCACCTACTGCCACAAAGCAAGTATCCTATCCTCTAACACAATGGCTCAGTTTTGCCTCGTTTTCTTTCTTTGGTTGGTTGGTTTGTTTTGTTTTGTTTTGTTTGTTTGTTTGTTTGTTTCTAAGACAGGGTCTCATGTAGCTCAGCCTGAACTCACTGCATAACTGAAAGTGGTCTTGAACTTCTGATCCTCCTGCCTCCATCTCCTGAGCATTGGGATTACAGCCAAGTGCAACATTTTGTCTGGTCTTTGAACATTCTATTAATGAGATCATTTGCTCATCCACGGTTTTGAGTGGCTGTAGCTCTTTGTTCTTGCTGCTGTATAGTTTTCTGTTGTGAAACAGCCTATCTCCTGTTTTGAGTCTCTAAGCTATTCTTTCTGCATTTCAGCCCATTCATCACACTGCAATAACTTGCTCCTACCCCCACTCCTGCTCACCTTAAGCCCACCCAGTCTCCTACCTCCAAGTTCAAGTGAGCCCCTAGATTTCCTCCCACTATGGGGGTGACTTAATCCCTGACACCCCAAAGAGATGGGTGTCAGTGTTTTTGAGAAAACGGTCATATGTTTCTCTTTATCTCCTTCCTTATCTGCACAGAGATTGCCTGGCCCACTGTGCGTGTGTGGTATGTACTTGATGAGTGAATTTATGTGGAGGCTTGGGGTGGGGGGCCTGCAGGTATGAAGGAGGATGGGTGGTGACTTACTGATTCAGATGACAGGAATTCTTCTTGGAGGCAAGTCACCCAACTGCTACTCCTTGATTGACTGTTGAATATTTGGGGGGGCAATCAGGAGGGGGTACCTAAGAGACTATCAAGACATCCTCCATCTCTAGAGGGGTCAGATGTGGCCCTGGGAGTCTGAGTGAGAGCATAGTTTCTAAATGGTTTGAATCCTGGACTTGCCTCTCAGTGGCCCCAGACCTTGGGCAATTGTGCGTGTGTATGTGTGTTAAAAAGAGTTGAGAGAGGGAAAGAGCAATTTTTGGCTCAGCACATGCGCTCTAGCTCTGAAAAGGCTGCATTGCTCCTGTTTCCTGAAGGGCCTCTTTTCCTGCATCCTTGAGGACTGCCCTAGGTCCTATATGCGTGTGTGTTTTCTCCTAAGCTGTGTCTCAGGTTTCTTAGAGATGCTGTGAGGTTGTATATCTCTTAAGACATTTTTGGAGGGTACCTCTGGAAGCCACCAGTCTCCTGTGGAATGCTCTGGGCCTCTCCTGCTCCGACACTCTGCCACCCCTCCCCAGGGAGTCAGAAGGCAGCTTCTCTTTGGTACAATGAACAGTGGGTGGGAGAACATTTGAAGCTGAAGTTTCCTTGGCATCAAGAGATAAGTGTAGCCAAGAACACAACAGGCTGCTTTCTGCCTCCCATTTCTGCCATGCTAAGGTACCATGTGGGTCATCATACTCCAAGGCCAGAACAGGGATAAAGAGAATTTCATGACGAGAGGATTTTGGAGGGATGGTTTAGTCCCTTCTGTCAGCAACAATTAAAATGTTAAAACACAGTTAAAGATGATCACTTGAAAGATGATTGTCATTCAAAATGACCACCCCACCAATCCCAAGCCATTCTTAAAGTCTACCCTAAATTCTAGATCCTCTCCCCGAGCCATATAAATAAACACCCCAAATTGCCCAGAGACCAAAGAGTCCTATAAACCAGCTTGTCCACCAGAGCCCAAGATGGTCCAGGTGAATAAAGACAGTGATGTCTTACCTCAGCCTTGGCTTGGAGGCCTGGATTGGCCAAAGGTCCCTGATTGGTCTCCACTTTTTATTTTATTTTATTTTATTTTTAAATTTTATTTTATGTGCATTGGTGTGAGGATGTCAGATCCCTTGGAATTGGAGTTACAGACACTTGTAAGCTGTCATGTGGGTGCTGGAGATTGAACCCGGGTCCTTCGGAAGAGCAGGAAGTGCTCTTAACCATGGAGCCATCTCTCTAACCTCCCAAACAAATATTTTGTTGTTGTTGTTTTTTGTTTTTCTGAGATAGGGTTTCTCTGTTACACAGAGACCTGACGGTCCTGGAATCTCTTTGTAAACCAGGGTAGCCTCGAACTCACAGTGCTGGTAGTAAAGGCTCAGCTGGTCTCCATTTCAGGTTAACCAGTGACTTAACAATTCTGAGAAGACTGGTTTAGATTGTCCTTCTGTTGAGCTCCATCAGACTCCTATGAAGTTACACAGAAGTCTGTAGGAACACTTTCTACCAGGTGATGAAAGTTACTACCCCTGTGTGATGTCCACAGCAGCTGCCTACCTTTGAATACTTACAGTGTGTAGAACGCTCTGCTAGAGTGCTCACTATATACTGTCAGGGCACCGAGGAGCTAGGTTTTGTTCACATGTCACATATGAGGGGAAAAAAAAAGTCTCAGAAGAGCATAACAACTAGCTGTAGTCATGCAAGTAGTAAGGGGCAGGTCAGTAGCAGGGTCTGTATCCCCTGTACCCCCGGACCAGTCTAGGCCATCTCTGCTGCTAGCCATGTGTCAGGCAGTCACTGCAGTTTAGAATACATTATCAGTCATCTTAAACACATGCCAACTTGATTCAATCTAGAATGACCTGGGAAGAGAGTCTCAATTGAGGATTGTCTAGTTGAGGTTGGCTGTGGGCATATGTGCGTGTGCGCGTGCGCATGCGCACACATGGGAGGGGGCGTGTGGTGTGTAAGTGTGTGTAAGTGGGGTTGTTCTCTTAATTGTCTTGGTAGGGAATTCCCATACAACTTTGGGCAGTACCCATTCCCTGGGCACGGGGCCCTAGACTGTTTAATAAAGGAGAAAGCTAAAAAGCAAGCAAGCTCCCTCATCATTTTCTCTCTGCTTTTGACTGAGAGGATGTCAGCTGTTTGAAGTTCTTGCCTTGACTTCCCCACAAGACGAACTGTAACCTGGAGTCATAAGCTGAAATAAGCCCCTTTCTCCCCTAGGTAGTTTTGTTTTGTTTGTTTCCATAATATTTAATCACAGCAACAGAAACAAAATTAACACCGCAGGCACTGCTCTATCTGCTTTAGGAAGAGGAACTCGGAGCCAGGGAAGCTAGCTGACTGACCTGTGGAAAGCCACAGAGCAGGTGCACATGGGGCCTAAGCAGGAGCTTTTCAGGTCCCCCTGCCTCCCAAGCTCAGGTCCTGATGCTCTGGCACCTGCCTTACTTGAACAAGCTGGTTCTATGTTTGAATGGCTCAGATATCCATAGCCTTTCTCATCCATTCCCCAGAAGACGCGTCTCCTGTTGGTCACTTTAACAGACATCCTGCCTCTTTGGCTGGGGCAAGTCTCTGAATACGTGTAACCCCATAGGTGGTTCTAGGCATGCTTTTCTCTGTCTGACTAGCAGAGGCAGCCAGTGTTTCTCACCTTTACCAGCTCTGCATTCCTGACTCTTCTGAGCGGTTGCTTTGTGTACATACTGTTGTGTTTGCTTTTGAGACAGGGTCTCATATAGCCCAAGCTGGCTTTGAGCTTACTAATTGGCTAAGGGTAGCCTTGAGTCCCTGTCTCTCCTGCCTCTATCTCTGAGGTGCCTATATTATAGACATGAACTGTCATATCTTGGCTCTTGGCGTTTTAAAAAAGATTACTACTACTACTACTACTATTGTATGTGCACATGTGTATGTGTCTCTCTGTGTGTAGGTGTGGTGGTCAGATGACAACCTGTGGGAGCTGGTTCTCTCATTCTACCCTGTAGCTTCTGGGATTGGCCAACTCAGGCTGTCAGGCTTGGTGGTGAGCACCATACGTGCTAAGCCATCTTGTTGCCCCAAGTATGTCCTTTTTGAAGTCTCCCATTCACTGGCCAGCACTTGTCATACATCCTAGTTTCCCGTGTCACCACGCAGACAGGATTCTGCATCCAGGATATTCAGGCCCCTAGGGCGTCAAGGTCAAATTCCCCGAATGTGTTTTTGATGATATAAATAAAGCATCCCTTGGAGCATTAAAAGAGACAGGACCTAGGAAATGTAACACAACTTCTAGCTCCTCCTCTAGCACCCCATTCTAGCTTGACTTCTCAAGACATCATGCTGAAATGTTCCCCAACAAGACGGGTCTTCTTCACATGCAACTATCCTCTGTTGAGTGGGCAGGAGAGTAGAGAATCTGACTTTAACTAAAGCCTTGTGGCCTTTCCACAGGCACCTGCTTCTCACAGTGTGATTTAAAATAGATAGCTGACCCGTGAAACGTCAGACAAAAAGAGCAAGAGGATAAAGAAGCAGAAAACAAGAATGTATCAGGTCCTTGTGTCACGTTATTTTTCAGAGGCCAGTAATTCCCTCCACAGATTCTCTCAAAGTTCTGTCAAAAATGTCTAAGACAAGTCACGTGATAAGGGCCTCCAGGGAGACAATGGAAGAGTCTGAAGCCGAAGCTGATCCTCTGTCAACTGAAGTATTTCACACTTGTCACGTCCTATGCTCACTTACAACCCACTCAAGTTGGATGTTTTATTCGCATTTTTCATCAGAGGAAATAGGCTTAGAGGGGTCAAAGAACCCATGTCACGTCCTCTAGCCACCAAGGGTTGTGCCCTCCTTAAGGGACTGCAGTCTCTCTGTAGAACGCGTTGCTGTGTCTAGATCTGGGGAACAGATGGGTCCTGCCAGTGAGCTGGTGACAAGACCCCATCTCCGTAATTCCTTCAAGGCGGTGGGGAACACAGTGAACATCTGTGGCGCGGTTGACAGCATCATCAGAGTGTGGAGGGAACTGGCTGACTTCCACCTTCATTGCCCTTCTTGGCTAGGAATCCTGCACAGGGCATGAGCTACACCTGGAGGTGTAGCTGGTTTCTCCCAGCCCCTGGGTCTAGCATGCAAGGCACTAGGGATGCAGGTAAACTGGGAAGCTGACAAAGACTATCAGGAATCCTGCTAGATCTGCAAACATCCAGAGCAGTGTGCCTCAGAGTCCAAGATGGAAACAGCCTAAGTGTCTCTCATTGAGAAGGAATAAACAGAATGTGATCTAGACACACAGTGCTGTGATCCCAAGATAGAATGACGTGCTTACTGCAGGGATAGATCTTGACAACATGATGCTAATCAGGCAAGTGGTCTACCACTGGGCTATGCCTCTAGCCTCGTGATGCTAATTAAAAGAACACAGTCCCAAAGACCATCTTATGATCTACTTGAGTGAGATTTCAAGAGCTGATTCGAAGAAACACACAGTGGAGTCCAGGTTGTTAGAGGCTTGGGGTGTTGGCTGATGGCTGTGGGATTTCTTTTGGAGTAAGGAGACTATGTGGAGTTAAGTAGATGTGATGATTATGCAAGAGTATAAATATACTAAGACCTATGTTGTTTTTATTTTGGAGACAGATTATTTCTAGGCCAGGCTGAGCTTGAACTTGTGTAGATTAAATTTGCCTTGATCTAAAACTTCAGATGTGCCTGCCTCCACTTTTTGGGTGCTGCCATTACATGCACATGCTATGTTGCTCCATACATTCTACGCTGAGGATCTATCTTGCTAGGCAAGCACTCTACCAATTGTGCCACACACGCTTACTGTAGAATCATATATTTTGAAGGGCAAATTTTATGGTACATGATGTTTCCATTTAAAAAGTCATATAGAGGAAGCCCCTGGTGCCTCTTCTGCCCTCTGTTTTTTTTTTTTTCTTTTTTCTTTTTAACCAAAAAAGCCGGGTTCATAAGAGGGCCTGGAACAAGGCCCTGGTCTCTGTGTGGCTGGGGTGGAGGTGGGGGTGCATGGAGCTCAGCTGGGTCCTGGCTTCGAGCCATAGCAGCACAGCTGGGCCCTGGCTTCGAGCCACACCATCCTGATAAAACAGATGGGTGGGGAAGGGTGTGTATGCAGCAGCTGTACCGTGAGGTTTAAAACCTGAGCTCGGATGCATAAAAATGCCCAAACTCTTGCACAACAGGTCTCTGGCTGAAAGGATAGGGACTCGGCTTTGCCTTGCCCAGGCTTTGCTGTGAGCCTTGCCTATCTGCTTCCTGAGGTCATGTGAAGGCAGTAGAGCTGAATGATACTAAAGCCTTGGGTCATGCTGCTGTGGGTTCATTTCTGGCATGGCCTTACTATCTGTGTGCTCTTGGGGAACATGCGTCTTCTCTGAGCCTCACTTTTGCCACTGGTACCACAGGGCAGCAGACCGACCCGCTAGGTTGCTTGTGTAGTAAGTTCAATGAGATGATGTACTAAAGTGCTGAGCACAGCCCAGCAGCTGTGGGGCATGGTGGTCCTGCTGGGCCTTGGGCTCTTCTCCAAGACCTCCTGGCACACAGACGATCATCAAGTTTAGCAATGGAAATGGGTAGAATTGCTGACACCTCAGGGTGACAGTTATGGGGAGTAGAAGGAGTGGTGTTACCGCTGAGGAGGAGGAAGGGTGACTTTCCCTCCTCCGTGGAGAAGATCCTCTCCCAGGGCTTCCTGCATGACCTGGGTTTCTGTGGACCTATTGTTCCCAGATGGAGTTTAGCCTCTTTTGGCCATGAAGAAATAGCAAGAAAATGTCACCAGATTCTTCAGGGACTGGAAGCCGTCAGCTAAGCATGACAACGGACCCCCGTCTCATTTCAGCCCTGTAGCTAAGAAGGCCCTGGGAGTTAACCTCCCACCTCGGGACTCTCTATCACTTCAGTGCATCTCTGCAACTGCTCATGGCACAGAACAGTGCAAACAAGAGGCCTGTGACAGGGCACAAAAGCAAAAAGGAAGTACAACTTCTGCCTGATGGAATAGCGACAGGAAAAGCTAGTGTTTATAGAAGGGCTCAGAATCACCTGTTAGCCAAAGTGGCAGATTAAGGGGATGCTCTGTGCATCTCCTGAAAAGCATGGGCTGGCTTCAGACCCAGGCTGGGGGTGAATAGAGTGCTTTGTGGAAGCTTCGCCAGCCACATGTACTACTTATCAGGAAGTCAGCTGCTCTTGTCTTCAGACTGGTACACGCCAGTCACACATGAGCCTGTGATTCTGTGACTTAATGAACGAAATACAGTGCAAAAGGAAGGAATGGTTGTTGCTGAGAAAACTAGGTAGAAACCTTTGGAAATGCTGAGACTCAAATTTGCTTTTAAAAACGCTAACTATCTCAGTTGGGTGGGACACACAAGGGAGACTGGAATGAAGATCTAGAAAGATCCTGTAACCAGACTCGATCCCCAGAGTCAATGTTCTTATTCCACTTGACGTGGAATTGGGATTCAAGGTTGTTTTATTATAAGAAAGGTTTAAGCAAGTAAAATGAGGAAGTTTAGTCAGGAAAAAAAAATGATGTTGGCTCTCTACCAAAAGATTAGCAAATGAATACATGTATATACTTTTTAATTAACATAAAACATGTCTTTTGGGTGGCTGTTCCCTTTTTTAGCTAGCCTTTCAAATTAACCGACCCATAAGCTAGCTGTGCTAACTGAGACAGAACATTTACAGTGCCTGGATGTCTGTTGCTCCTTCACACCTTCTCCTGTCTCTTAAAGCTGGGCAGCCAGGACCTGCCCAATGTGTGCAAGCACGAGGGTTCCCAACCACTGCGGTCCCCGAGTTGGTCCTCGGAGCCACAATGATGTCATCACAGGTAATTTAGAGCTCAGCTGTTGGAGTAGGTCTCAAACGCTTTCCTTCTTGCAGTCCACCACGTGACCTGGGGCACTAAGAATAAAGAAGTAGGGTTGTGGAGATGAAACAGTGGGTGAAGGGGACGAGGCCCTGAATCTGGATCCCTGGGACCCTTGGAAGAGCTGGGTGCTGTGCAGATGCAACCGCAGCACTGAGTGGCTCTTTGCAGACAGGAGCTCACTCTGCTGCCCTGGCTGGCCTGGGACTTGCTACATAAACTAGGCTGGCTTTCAATTCACAGAACTCTGCCTGCCTCTGCCCTTGAGTAGTGAGGTTAAATGTGTGTACTCCAACACCTGGCTTATCATCCTAGCACTGTGGGGTTGTAGATAGGGGGACCCTGGGGATTCCCTAGCCAGCCAGTCTAGGTGAAACTGCCAGCTGCAGGTTCTGTGAGGGACTGTGTTTCAAAAGCCAACGTGAAGAGGTGAAGAGTGATAGAAGAAGACACTGGACGTAGGCCTTCGTCTCTAGGTGCATGCAATATGGAGTGTATCCCACCCCCTAGGCAACACACACACACACACACACACACACACACACACACACACACACAGGCACATTTTTTAAAAATAACTATAGACAGGTAGACAAAACTTTGTAGAACCCAAATATGCCCAAAGAGCTCATTATGGAATGACATTTTAGAAAACCCAGTAAGTCCCAAGAAGGTCTATACACTGTAAATCAAGGCTGTAGGGTTCATAGAATGATGCCTAATCGCTACTCTTGGGAGACTTGCCAAAGCTGGAGAGACTATGTATTTAGAAGGATATTCCCACACCTCCAACAAACACTGTAGGAAGTTTACTCTCACTGTCAGAGAATGACAAAATCAGCAGGTTCCTTAAATCAAAACAACCAATCAGCTGCTCACCTCTAGATTCCACAAATACTGGGAGTCAGCCTTAAACCCCTCTTCTGAGCTCAGTATAGTGGCACACAGCTGTAACTCTAGCATTTGGGGGAGACCGTAGCAGGAGGATCATGAGTTTGAAGCCAGCCAGGTCTCATAGGAAGACCCTACCTCAAAAGCAAACCCTGCAGAACCAGACCGTATACAACTTTGCTCTTCATTCATTGTAGTAGAAAGTTCAAAGGGGAAGAGCTTCTTTTTGTTGTCTTTAGGGAGGGTCTTGCTATCTATCGCAGGCCAGTCTCTGCCTCAGCCTACCAAGTACTAGGATATGGGCCACCACCATGCCCAACGAACAGTTAGCTAAGGTCTGACCTTATAACTCTGGATATTGGTCCTCTCTTTCAACTCTCACCACTCTGAGAAGTAAACGCCCTTGGAATTATGACACAACTAGTAGAAGAAACAGTCCACACCCTGCTGTACCTGTCTTCAAGCCTGTCATCCCTCTACTGTGTCTGATCACTAGGAGCTTTTCAG
>OU015749.1:93821027-93833354 GCA_907169655.1 Acomys percivali
CACACACACACACACACACACACACACACACACACACACACACACACGCATACATGCACACACACGGCTAAAAAAATTAAAGTATGAAGGAAAGAAACGACGGAAACATTTCTCTTGAAGATATTTTAAAATATTTGGAATTTTCATATTATTACATTAGCCCCAAAGATACACTGGATGACCATGCAAAATTCCTTGCACCTGAGGATTAGGGATAAACAAAACAAAACAATGGAAAATAAAACCCACCCTATGATTCCCGTGGAAGGATTAAAGGACAGGCCCAGCAATCTGCCATCCTTGCCCTGGCCACTAGAGGTCTCTGCAGATCCATAGCCTCCGACCAGCTCCCCAACCCCTCCCAGAAGGCTACCTCAGGCTTATTTGCCTGGTCTGAGAGGAGAGTGGGGTGCGTTTCAGTGTCTCACCACCACTGGAGATCTTGTCCCGCCTTGCTAGTGTGAGCATGGACAGTCCTCCTAACTCGTCATTACTTTCTATCACTGTACACGGGGCACACGGAGAGGTCCGCTCTTGGACAGATGTCTGTTGCTTAACTTGGGAATAGGTTTTTGAGGAAAAGAAGGCTGGCTCTTCCTTGGACACTGTGCCAAGTGCACCCTGTTGAGTGCAGGCTAAGCACTTTAGGTCTGAGGCCCGACTGGGCTGTCCGGTCAGGTGGTTGAGAGGATTGCCTCTGTCCCCAGACACCCTTTCCGGAAGAGTCCCCCTGTTTTATCACAGTCGCACTCCCGCCTTAGACCAAGAAGAGCTAGGTTTGCAACCGCAAGGAAGCCAAGCTCATATAAACAATCCACCTAATCCTGTCCTGTTCCATCCCAGCTGGGGGCTTTGGCCTCAAGGGAAAGGCAGCCCAGGCCTGCGGGGACAAGCAGCAGCTGCTGCTCTTAAGGAACATTCCTTCCCGGAAGGAGCAGGGGTCTCGGGTTTCGCTCACCCGGCGGGGAACTACACACTGAAGACCAACAGCAGCCGCAGCCCTACTGCTAAGGCGGAATCAGACAGCATAAAGCCACTTCTTGTCTCCTTGGTCTGGGGTGTTGCCTTCCTGTCTAAGTGGTGATCCTCCCGAGGTGGACCACCTCTTCCTCTGTCCCCACTTGACCTGAAAAGTCACAGGTCACATCCTCAGGACGTTCAGAATGGGACAGAAGTCCTAGGCCCTTGGTAGGGATCACTGGAGCACGCACAGTGCCTTCAAGCCTCTGTCAACTTTGGAAAAGCAATGCAATGGGAGCTGCATGCCAGAGAGAAGCCCACCTTTATAAGGAGGAGATGGGCCGCCAGGGTCTTCCATGGGCTGCCAGGGAGTACAGCGCTAAGAGCTAGTTCCTTAGGCTGCTAAGCCTTCAGGGTTCTGCTCCCTTCCTACCTCTTTCCCACTCTTCCCATGCTTTGCAGTAACCCATTACATCACCTCTAGTCTCTGTGTCCCTGAGCTAGGGTCACTCCCACCCCTAGGGTCACTCCCATCCCTAACCTGGGACTGGAGTCTTGCTCTCCTTTCCATGTGTAACAGGATGTCATCACACTGTAGGAATATAGGCTCTGTAGTAACCTCACACACACACTCACTACTTGGTGTATGGTGTTGGGCCAGAGTCTTTACTTTTCATCTCTTTTCTTGGGTGTAAAAAGGAGAAAATAATGTCCATGTGAAGTCTTGTGAGGAATAAAGAAAATATTATGCATAAGATACCTAGTTCATAGCATGTTTGAGACAAGGAGAGGTCAACCAATGCTGCAAGGGCCCCTCTGTCACCAGTTCATGTTGTAGCCATAAAAACTCAATTAATTTGTCCTGCAACATCTCTCTAGCCCTGTCCTTATTGCTTATATCTCTATTTTTTTTTTTTTTTAATATTTAGCAGTTGGCTATAATAGTCAACATCAAAATGTATCTCCCTCAGGGCTGGAAAAAGTGGTTTAGTGGTAAAGAGTACAGGCTGTGGGCTGGAGAGATGGCTCAGAGGTTAAGAGCACTAACTGCTCTTCCAGAGGTTCTGAGTTCAATTGCTGACAACCACATGGTGGCTCACAACCATCTGTAATGTGATTTTGATGCCCTCTTCTGGCATTTGGGTGTACATGCAAATAGAGTGCTCATATACATTAAATAAATAAACCTAAAAAAAAAAAAAAAAAAAAAAAAGCACAGGCTGCTCTTCCAGAGGACCTGGGTTCAATTCCTAGCACACACATGGCATCTCTCAACTACGTATAACTCCAGTTCCAGGGGCCCTAACAACCTCTTTTGGCCTCTGTGAGTACTATACACATCTGATACACAGGCACGCATGCAGGCAAAATAATCACATAAAGTAATTTTTTAAAAATACACATTTTAAATATCACCCTCATAAAGTTAGTTTCAAGATAGTCCATCATTTCCGTTCCAAGGTCAGAGGCTGTGTCATGGTCCATCTTTATGACCTCAGAGCGCAACAGCTTCCATGAGTGCTTGAAGGAATATACGATGCACGAACGAAGGACTGTTCCTTTCTCTCCAGGGATTCTAAAAGGCTGCTCCCTAGCCTCTCTCAGACTTCTTTCTGTCCTAGCCACATAGGCTACTAACTCTTCCAAGCCTGTCTAAAAGGCTACACCCCCACTACCCCCATCCCCCCACTCCCCACCCCCAACCAGGAAGCCTGGCCAATGAATCTGCAGCTTCTCCCACCAAAATCCCCCATCCTTAGATTTGTTCTGCTTGTTTCGGGGCAGAAATGGACCTGGCCATGAGCCCTGTGCTGGCTGGGCTCCAGGCTCTGTTGGGGAAGAAGGCAGATCTCAAGCCATATATGTGGTGTGCTCCTCCCAGGACCCCTACACTTAGCCCCCTCCCCCTCTCCTCAGCTTTTCTTTTCCTGTCATTCTCAGGCCCTGAGCATTCTACGCCTGTCAGACTTCATTCTAGACTCATAGCTCACCCCCACCTCCTGGAATTAGGAGATCCCTGTGAAAGTCACCTGGGTTCTCACAGGACCTAAAAGGGCATACAGTAAGCATCCTCCAATGACTGGCAACTCAGTGAGAACTGTGTCCCAGTCCCTGTACTAGGGATGACTCTAAATCTCCATGGAGACAGAGGGGAGGATTTACAGATCAAATTAGCCTGAGTGAGGCAAGAGTTGGGTTCTCTCTAGTGGGGTGGTTTAGTTAGCACTCTCTAAGGACAGGAGAACCCAGAGCTGAGGTTAGAGTATGTGGGGGTGGGGGAAGCTGCCCCCTCCCCCATAGCATGGCTGGCTGTAACATGTTGTCTTGGAACAAGATGGATTAGCTTCCAGGGGAGGTGGAAGCAGCCAAGTGTGCTGTGCTGGTTTTAGCCCTTGAAACTGCTCCCCACCCCATCCCAGCACCAGTGTGGTAAAAACAGTATCCCCACACCCCTACCTTCATCTTACCCACTCAGAGAAAACTGATAGATAGAAATGGAAGACCAAGATGAGACTAGGCCAAACCCCACAGAGTGAGTGAAAGACACTTAGCATCTGGCAATGGGGCCCCCGTTCCGTGGAAAACAAAAATGTCTTCTACTTTGCCACACAAGGCATTGTGATCAGCACTCAGGGAAAACTATGAGCCAGCAGTTTAAAACAAAGCTGGCAAGCAGCTGGGATGTTGAGCTTGGGGATCCTGTTGGTGGTGGTAGTTGGGGGTGGGTGGGTGACACCTTTCCTCAAGTCAGACTAGCATTTGGGGCAGCTATTTCAGGCTGGAGGGGATTAAGGTTGGAGCATGTGGAATGAATATATTCCCTCTCTGTCTTTCTCATCCCTCACCCACGCCCCCACCCCCACCCCCAAGTCACTCAGTTTCCTCTTTCATGCTGGCTCCTAATATCTCCCACTTATGTTGACTAAGGCTCTCATCCTAGTCCTTAGGAAGCAGAAGGTTTCTTTCCTAAATGAGTTCAGGCAAGACCCCACCCATCCTGCCTCAGGGAGACAGTGATGGGAGCCTGATGAGAGGACAGCACACAGCAAGCCTCAGTCACTCTCTTCTCTCTTTGTATCCAGACAGTGCACAAGCTCAAGTTCATTTAAGTGCTAATTCCTTCAAGCTGGACCACCTCCCCTTAACCCCACCTGGTCTGAAGTCACAGGTGACAGTCTCAGGATGCTCAGTCCCAAGGTCTCAGTGTTGTGTATGTGGTGGTGGTGGGGCTGGGGGTACTTGGGGGGGTAATGAAGGGGGAGGGGAGGGGAAAGGGGCATGTATGAGCACACTGCCTCATCCCCCCTGACAACTTTGGAAAGGCAGAAGACTGAGCTTGTGTCACATCAGAAAGAAGGCCACACTTCTGAGGGAGAGTTGGACTATCAGCATCCTCCATAGGCTGCTGGGGAGTCCCAGGCCAAGAGCCGGTTCCTTAGTAGGCCACTAACTTAAGAATTGTGCTCCCTTCTTACCTCTTGTTCCCTTTTCCACAGTCTTACTTCCCAGCCATTCATTTCTTTATTCTGTTCATGGTCTTTGGCTCACCACGGCCACCATTCCGCTTCCTACTTTCTTTCAGCCTTGGCCTCACATTGCCTGCTTTTGCCTCTATCAGTGTCTCTCTGTCTCTTCCTCTTCGCTGCTCTGTTCTGAAAATGCTCCAGCCTCTCCCTGCTCATCTCCTGAACGATGCTAACAGCCTCTGTTTGTCTTTGCCTCCCCTTTCCTTAGCTCTTCCATTCCCTCCTCTTCCTCCTCCTCCCTTCCTGCACACCACCCACCTCCGCCACATTACTTCTTCAAACCAAGGCCCATTGGCCCCTGACCTTTCAGAAGACATCGTGGCCACAGCTGGCATTGCAAGGCAACAATACTGAAGGAACGAGTCTATTTCGATATACTATTAGCAAGCATTAGCGTGGGTAGCTGTTTTTAGATCTACAATAAAGTGGTTTGGTGATTTCAAATATACAAAATGCTGTGTCAATGCAAACAACATGTGTTTTCTAGGAGAAGAAAGCAAGAGACACAATTTCTCATTTAACATCCTGTGTTAAATTTGCTGCATTGACAGTAGGCTGTCAGCTAAGAGAAGGAAAAGCCTGTAACAGAAGGGGGTCGGAGAGATCTCTGTGGGAAAGCAGCCTTGCCACTGGCCCTGGGAAAGGCTGGTTTGGCCTTGTAGAGAGGAGAAGGTCAGTGTGGAGAGGTGTCCCCTTCAACATATAGGCATGAAAAAATGGTTATGAGACCAAGGTCAGAGTCTACAGACCACCACTCAGGCTCCAGGACACAGGTGTGGAGCGGGACTGAGGGATGGTGGTGGTGGTGGTGGGGCAGACAGGTGGGAAGGAGGCGGTGGCAACCATCTGAGTGTCACTAAATAGGAATATCTCACTATTCGTATTCCGCCCCGCCCCGCCCCACCACGCCCCATTCCCCTCCGGGTGTCTTTGTTTTCACCCAACTGCCTGCGTTCCTCTTTCTCTGAGATCAGAGCCTTTCTGCAAGGGTTACCCCCAGGGCCAGTCTCACTGTCAGGCAGGGATCTGATGTTGATTCCTTCCTCAGAGGCACAGAGCCAGCGTGCCTCAGAGGTCTGGCTTTTGCAGTAAGTAGGCGGTTCCAACACCTGGATCATCCAGAGCCCAGGTTCCCTTTCCCCACAAACTCCACTTCCCTGCAAACCCCTGCTTCCTTGAGCTTCGCTTGTCAACCTCAGACAGACCTCTAACCCTGAGGGGCCACTGTGGTTGCTGAGCCTCCAGCCCCTCCTTCCTTGCCTTTCTACCCCCCCCCACCTCGGTACACCCCCAACTCCAGAGCTCAAGGTAGAGTCGGAGGGCCCAGGAGGGGAAATCCAGGGCCTCTCCAAGGACCTGATTATTTCCAAAGACTTGTGCTAATTTTCTGATATGATCCTCACATCTCTGTGAGGCACTAAATCCTCATTACTTTTCCTGACCGATGCATTCTAATTAGATCAACACTTAAAAAAAATTCACAATAGCCACAGGATGGCTTTCCATCTCATTAACTCCTCACTTATTATTTTCATGAAAATTACTGATAAAAATGTGCATCTCCATTTGGTGAGGCCTCACAGCCTCCTCAGCTCCTATCTTACATCTCTCCCGTCACCGGGGCTGCGCAGCATCACCATGGTAACCCACAATAATAGAAACTAATAAATTACAAACGAGATGCTCGTTGAGCAATTATTGTCCTCTTTTATGCAAGTTTCTTGCTAATTTCGATCATAAGGGAAAGTACAATAAGACTCTGAAGGAATGAGTCTATTTCAAGAGAATATTAGCAAGCAGAAGCCAAGGCTGCTGTTTTTAGATCTATAATAAAGTGATTTGATGATTTTTAAGCCATACAAGGAGGAAATAAACTTCTTGCCCCATGTCCTATGTTGTTTTTAGTGTTAAGTCCCAAAGAGACGCCGCCCCACAATCCCCCCCCAATGGGCTGAACATGATGCAATTCAGAGTGTACCTGTGGAGGTGGGTCACAACGTGCAAAGTGTGTCCCTCCACTTGCCTCTGCCAACCTGAGTCCTTACATACCTAAAGTGAAAATGGTACAGCCTCTCAGGTAGCCTTAACAGTAGAGCCCATCACTCACCCTTAGAAAGTTAACGTGTATCCCTATCCACGTGTTTCTAAGGGGAGGGGCTACTGTGAGCCTCCCAGGGGCATATGTATGTGTGTTCTGGACTTGAGGAGCTTGGTGACAGGAAAAGGAAGTTGGGAGCCTATAGTCTATGCAGATGTCAGCAAGTGCACTGTACAGGAATAATCAGGTAGCTTTCTGAGTTTGTAGATTTGGAGAACACATTCTGTCCTGGAGAGAGGTGCCCATCCTTTCCTATGGTGTAGACTAGGCACCATTTCCTAGGATGAAGGTGGCAGGGGAATCTTGAAAGGAGTTTGGTTGAGGTGACTTTTACAGTGGCCTTGAACCTTTGTGGGGGGCAGAGTACCAGGTAGAGAGAGCACACAGGTAGAAGATGAGCTGTGAAAAGCCGTCCTGTGGAATCTGTCTTTATCTACTTGGAGGGAAGAATTTGGGGGAGAAGAACCAGTTCCCCTGGACCCTTCTTCCACGACTGCCAAGACCCACTTCATGCCCTTCAAAAGAGACTGCCTGGAGACCGGCCTACCATTCCCAGCTGTCAGTGAGGCAAGTGTCTTTTCTCCATTAAAGGGCAGGGCTCACCTACTTACCATGTCTTGGTAAATCTTAGGGTCGGAAGCCAGGGATTTCTTTGGGGACTGGCTTTCTTAGATATGGTCATTCAGAGGATGCTCATATCCTGGCATGTGGGAGTCTATGTGTAAAAGGGGCTATGCTAGCAAAGTCTGGTGGTTAAGGCAACAGGATCAAGAGTTTGAGGCCAGTCTAGGCTGCAATCAATCAAACAAACAAACAAATAAAAATAAGGGTCTGTGCTGTCTGATGGAGAGGAGGGCCTACTTGTAAAAGGATCTGATGATCCAAATGGCTTTGCCCAGGCCATTGGGACGCTCAGACCTTTCTGCATGCCTGGCTGAGGGGATAAAGACCATCCCTGTGTGTTACCTGTGAGTGAAGGTTTATGGAGGGCTGGTTGGGGGAGTAGGGCCCCCCGAGGTCATTCCTGAGCAGGTTATCGCTGTGCATCTTGGTTTTGAGGCAGGTGATGTAACGGTTGCAGAAGTCCTTGCAGAGCTCATTGACTTTCTCCAACTCCAGCAGGTGGATTCGCAGGACCTGGATTGCCTTCACCATCTGGGGAGAGGAAGAGCTGTAAGCCTAGGTGTCCATATCACACACCCCTCCCTCCCCATCAAGCCCCCGGCAGAGGAGGGGAGCCATTCTTGCTGTGGCTCCTGTTTCCAACCCACATGGTTTAAACTCTCCATGTGAGCCTGTTGGTTAGTCACCTGCTTTGAGCCAACTGTTAACACAGGTGTTCTGGATGCACCTGTGGGTCTGAGAACAGCACTGACTTTAGAAATAGAAGTCCAGGTTCAAGCTCCAGGTCTGCCACAGATTGTCTCTGTGGCCTTGGGCGACTTGCCTAAGCTCTCTATGCCCCCCTAGTGTCTAATAAATGGGGCTATTATATCCTCCCCCATCAACTTTACAGGTTTGCTGTGGGCTCATGAGAAAGGACCATAGCACACCATAAATCATGAAGTACTAAGTGAATACAAGGAAGACAGAGGTCAGAGTTTCTTGGAAATATCCCAGAGGTCAGACATTGTCTATTCTTAAATTTATGAATAGACATGTGCTTCATGTGATATGGGCTGCCTTACTCTGATGATACCTGCTGATGGACTGGATAATCCACCATGACTTAGCTGGGCACTGGGTACCAACTGTCTGCCTTCCATGCCCTTCGGGATACTGCACAAGGGCCTCTTCAAATGGACATCCCTGATCCTAATGTGGCTTGAGCTACTTTGCATTTGAAGCTTTCTCCTGTGTTATTGTCATTGTTTTCACTGGGACTTGTTTCATTTACATTATTTCATCAGCTTTTTTGTTTTTTGTTTTTGTTTTGTTTTGTTTTGTTCATCAAGACAGGGTCTCTCTGTGTAGCCTTGGCTGTCCTGGACTCACTTTGTAGACCAGGCTGTCCTCGAACTCACAGAGATCCGCCTGCCTCTGCCTCCAGAGTGCTGGGATTAAAGGCGTGCGCCATCACTGCCCGGCTCAATTTCATCAGCTTTTAAGAAGGGTTTTGTATAGCCCAAGCTAGTCTCCAACTCACTATGTAGCTGAGCATGACCTTGAACTCATAATTCTCCTGCATCTACCTCCCTAGGCACTAGGATTACAGGCATGGACTGCCAAACCCAGCTTGTTGCTCCTACTGTCGTAAGAAGAAAATATAATGAAAGTATGGGAAACACAGGATGAAAAAACAACTGTCTTTATCTGATTACCCTAAAAGAAAAGTTTCAGTTTTCCCCTCATATATTTTAAACATTTATTTATTTCTGTGTGTGCACATGTGCCACGGTGCTCACGTGGAGGTCAGAGGACAACTTCTGAGAATCGGGTCTCCCCTTCCACTGTGCAGGTCCACAGGACTGAGCTCAAATCTGTCAGGCTTGGCAGCAAGTGCTTTGACCTGCTGAGCCATCTCGCTGGCCTGCATGTATATATTTTAACCAATCGCCAATAAACATTACACATAGAATTTTGCTTTCTGATTTTTCCCTTCTCATCAGATAGGCTTTTCTAAGTGTCATACTTGTGTTCTCTATCTCTCTTCTGGACTGAGAGCCGAGAGAAGGGCAGGGGGTGATGTCTAATTGGCTCACAGCATTATCTTATTTACACAGAATAATTATTGAGTGGATGAGAATAAATTTCAATTGTCACATATGAGTCTATATGTGCACTTTATTTAACAAGTTCCTTGTTGCTGGCCACTTATAGTTCATCCAAATTTTCCGTTTTTTTTAGAAAAAAGTTACACAACGAGGCTAGAAAACAAAGTGGATCTAACTCAATAGTACAACACTTGCCTAAGCGTACATAGACACACACACACACACACACACACACACACACACACACACACCAGAAACACTATTGTCTAAGTGTGTGGTTTCCATTTCTGCATTATTTTCTGTATGAATTCTGTATGAATTTCCAAGAGTGATAGGAAAAAAAATCTATGTGTATTATTATGAATCATGACAAATAAACCCAAATTGCTTTTCAACAGGGGCTCGTTCAAACAATACTAGAATAACCAAACACCTATAAACAGGCAAACAAACAAACAAACAAAAACCCTAAAGCTTAATATAAACTCCACATCTAACACGATGATTAATTCCAATGGAAGAGTAGATGTAAATATAAGATGAAAAATTGTAACATTTTTAGAAAAAAAAAAAGAAAGAAAGAAAATGGATCCAGGCATGATAACCCATTCCTCAGAGGCAATAGTAAGCATATCTCTGAGTTGGAGCCAGTGTGGTCTACAGAGAAAGTTCCAGGACAGCCAGGGCTACACAGAGAAACCTTGTCTTGAAAAACAAAACAAAAACAAAAACAAAAACAAAAACAAAAACAAACAAACAACAAAAAAAGAGAGAACAAAAGAAAGAGGGAAAGCAGAAAACTTCGTGTATAGGGTTTAGCAAAGAAATCTTAGATTTTGATACCAAAACCGTAATATTGAAATGGAAAATGACTTGCTTGCTAAATTTAAAAATGTTTCTTCTTTAAAAGAACCTGCCAGGCATGGTGGTGCATATCTTTTATCCCAGCTATGGGCAGGGCTGGGGTTGGGGGGTAGACAGAGCCAGGTAGAACTCTTTGAGTTCGAGACCAGCCTGGTCTATATAGTGCGTTCCAGCATAGCCAGGGATACATAGAGGGAACCTGTCTTAAAAAAATAAAAAATAAAAATAAATAAATAAATAAATAAATAAATAAATAAATAAATAAATCTACACCAACAGAGAAGATGAAAAGGCTGTGGACTGGGAGCGAATATTTATAGACCACATATCTAACAGAGGACTTGTACATAGAATATGTAAAGAAAACTAAACAGCAAAATAACAAGCAGTTAATTAGAACAAGGGCAAAAGATGTGATCAGACCTTGTGCAGAAGAGGATACACAGATGGCAAATAAGCACATGGAAAGATGTTCAATGTCATTAGCCATTAGGGAGATGCCAATTGAAACCACAGTGAGGCATCTCTGCACACACACACACACACACACACACATATGCATAATTACAGTTAGGAAGTGACGACACCAAACACTGCCAGAAGAACTGGACTCTCGATTGCCACGTGTTGCTGATGGGAAGGTAAGACAGGGTGGTCACTGCAAACAGTGTGACAATCCGTTACAGAATTAAACATACTTTCTGGGTGTTGTGCATCCCAGCTGAGAGGTAGAGGCAGGCAGATCTCTGTGAGATCAAGTCCAGCCTAGGCTATATAGTGAGAGAGCCTGCCTCAAAAACAATTGAACAAAACAAAAAACCCCACCCAAACTGAATATGTACTCGTCAGATGACCCGGCAGCTTGTGGGCATTTATTCCAGAGTAATAAAAATGTACGTTCACACACACACACACACACACACACACACACCCCTATACATGAACAACTAGATGTTCATGGCGGCTTTATTTCAAGTGACCTCAAACTAGAAACAGATGAATGAATGAAGTAACTATGGTACATCCATATCACAGACTACAGCTTGGCAATAAAAAGGAATGAACTATTTTTTTTTTTTAAAGATTTATTTATTTATTATGTATACAGTATTTTGCCTGCATGTACACCTCCACACCAGAAGAGGGCACCAGATCTCATTATAGATGGTTGTGCGCCACCATGTGGTTGCTGGGAATTGAACTCAGGACCTTTGGAAGAACAGTCAGTGCTCTTAACCTCTGAGCCATCTTTCCAGCTCCAGGAATGAACTATTAATATGCTCAACAACCTGGTTATATCACAAGGAATTATGCTACAAAGGAAAAAAACAGTCTTAAAAGGATATATACTAATAGCCCACTGCCATTTGCAGGACATCCTTGAAATGACAAAAACAGAGACAGAACAGAATAGCAGTTGCTGGTAGAGTGAAGGAAAGAGGGAAGAACCGTTGTGTGCCTTGACTATAATATGTTTACATGAACCTAAATGCAACAAGTTCGAATGGAACTTAGCACACACATATGTACATACAAGTGAATGCATGTAAAATTGACAAACTCTGGATAAGGTTGGTAGGTTGCTCCCGCCTCTGGAATTGTGCTCTAGTTATACAAGGAGGGAGTCGGGATCTCTCATACTAATTCTAACAATCGTGTGTAAATTTATCAATATGCCAAAATAAAAGGACAAATGCAGATGGGGTTACTGCCTTTCCACATCTGCAGATGTGCTAACATGGGCAATGTGTGGGAGATTCTAATGCCAGCCTCCCAGTCTTTGGTAGCATTGTGATGCCTAGGGACAAACTCAGACAATACCAAGTGACAGAAGAAGCCTGAGGTGGTAGCTCGGTCGCTAAAACTCTGCTGCACGGGTTTGATCTCCTGGTCACAGCTTCAAAGCTGGGTGTGCTGGGTAGTGTTAATATTAACAGTCAGTGATAGGGGGGCAGAAACAGGAGGAGCCCTCAGATGGCTGGCCAGCCAGCCAAACCGGCTGAATGGGCAAGCTTCAGGACAATGAGACATCCTGTCTCAAGACAGACACCTTCCGAGTGACTCCTGAGGAGGTTGTCCTCGGGCCTTTATATGCACGTACACTTATGTACAATACACACGAACACACACACACACACACACACACACACACACACACACACAC
>OU015749.1:93836516-93865912 GCA_907169655.1 Acomys percivali
CACACACACACACACACACACACACACACACACACACACACACCACATACAGAGACAGGGACAGAGAGACTGAGAAAGACTGAGAGAGAGGGGAGTGTTCTGAACTAAATGCCTCCAGCAAAATGGGCATAATATTATTAATATTAATATTAAACTTGGTGAGTTTTAAATAAAATAATAGATACAAATAATTTAGAATAGCACTTGGTACCTGTAAGTGGTCTATAAATGTTAATTATTATTATCATTGATATTCTGATTCCCTTCCCTTTTCTCGGTGTCTGTGAGGTTTTCAGTTCCTTTCTAGGCAAAGAGCCTGGACTGGAGGCTGAGGTGAGTAACTCTCAGATCAGGGCTGGCCAAGGTCTCTGTGGGCCTGCAGCTCTGGGCTGCCTCCTTCATCTGACTCCTCACTCCTAGCCTCTGGCCTCCAGGCCTGCCTCTTTAGAGTAGGCCAAGGGGCCTGGAAGGCCCCATTTTGGAACTGGCTTTGCGGTCAGGCAGCTATAATCTGTCCCTGGAGCCACACCAGAGTCTCATTAAAACGTGCCCCATAAATGTTAAAAAATTTACACATAAAAAAATTCCATGCATGAAACTGAAACCGTACGTTTTACAGCCTTAGTTTGAAATCTTGCATAATATATAAAACCTTGGCCTTGCACCGGGGGCCCATAAATCAGATTTTATAAAACAAAAAGCTTTTACCTTTCAAAGGGGTTTGGGGAACTTGCAAATTTTACAAACTTTACCAAGTGCCAGTCAGAGGCTGCTGAGGGGATCGGATCTGCAGGCCAGGTAAGAAAGGGCCTGGCGCAGGAATTGTAGCAGATCCCGGAGGGCTCACCAGGGATTCGACACCAAGCACCTGACAGTAGAAAGAAAGCTGCTCCCATGGCACGGAAATGGACACAGGAAAGTCCTAGTTGGGGCTCTATTGGTGTCATTCTCTACTTGCAAGTGAGGGCTTTACTGTCACCAGGGTGGAGTGCCAGTGGGAGGCCCACAAAGTCAGGAGCCAAAGAGCTGGGCTCTTCTGTGGATAGGAAGATTGCTGCCTGTGAAAGGCGATGGGAGTGGACGCCTGTCTAAGGCTGGGTTTTAACCCCAACCTTTTTGTAATTACGTTTTCCTCCCAGTAGAGGCGCTGTGGAGCAGCGAGCTCACGGACTCCCCCTCCCCCAGAAATCTATAACTGGGATCCTCTCTTGGATATTTGGGGCGGCTCTGGGAGAGCTGACTCAGCTGTTTCCATGGAGATTTGTCTGGAAAAGCAGCTCTGGGAGGAGCACAGGAGGGTGCGACAGGCAAAGAGCTACGGGGAGGAAGGAAGAACAGTTAGGGGCAGTCCAAGAGGTGGGAGAAAGTAGGAAAGAGTCAGGGAGAGGCTGGAAGGAGGGGGTTCGGAGAGGATCTTCTGATGGGCAAGAGTTGGGGGGACCCAAGTGCCCTCCTGACAATCCCATCTATGAAAGTCAGTATTCAAGGGCAAAGAAAAGCTGCCCTCACACACACATATATAAAAAATAAATCTCTCAATTATCTCAGCTCATTTGCTTGGGGTCCCTCATTTTATGTCCCTGCTCGGCTGCGCAGTATATCTGTCCGGAGAAAGAGTTACAGTCCGTTGGGCTACGTGTGCGGGGTTGTAAAAAATACAGATGCCAAATTAACTGGCTGTGGCACTCGGCAGCTGATTGAGCTGGTAATAACGGGATCTGACCTTTTTCTAATTTCTAATTATGTGCATCTCGGCTGTGCTGGTGACATGATTCTTGTCCTAATGATGGCTCCTGTGCTTGGCCCCTGAGTCTCCTCCTCCTTTTGACATAGGGCTAGGAACCAGAGGCAAGGGGCACTGTTGGATTACCCTACCCTACCCCCAAAATTTCAGGCTCCTGACGAACCTGCGAGTTTCTTTGACAGCTAGGAGGTAAGGTTGTGCTTAGAACATTGTACGACACTGG
Organism: Acomys percivali; assembly: GCA_907169655.1. Lineage (NCBI taxonomy): Eukaryota > Metazoa > Chordata > Mammalia > Rodentia > Muridae > Acomys > Acomys percivali. The sequence goes on from OU015749.1 coordinate 93,838,484, forward strand.
GAGTAATTTTCAGATGCAGAGCATTTTTAAAGGCCAAGTGTATGAGCCATCCCATTAATTTATTTGAGTCACATGAGATAGGTGCAGTTAGCTGTATAGATGAGTAAACTGAGCTCCAAAGGGGTTCAGTCATCAAGATGATACAGACAATAAATGGTGATGCTAGGCTCATTATGTGTGCGCATGCGCAGTGGGACCTGTCCCCAAGAGTAGACCAACTTTTAGAAAGACCTGTCCTGATTCCATAGCTGCCGGAGGCCGGATTTTGAGGATTTCTTTTCCAATTACAGACTCTTCTGATTCTGACTAGCTGAAGAGCAGGGCAGGACTAAGTCAGCCTGGCCCCCAGTCACCAACCAGCCGGACGACCAACACAATGGAAGTTTTCTGGGGATTTTAGCGACTGCATCCGGGGTTCAAGGCCTGCTAGGGAAGAGGGAGGGCCAGAGATAGGCAGAGGTTGATTTGGGGGTTCCAGTGCTTCCAGTAATATTCCTGGCAGCCAATACATAGTTTCTCTCATGTCTGAGGCCGGCTTCCGTTCTTAAATCAGAGCTACGCCACAAAATTCCAGGCCAGGGTAGGTTCTCCTATTGCTGTCGCCACAAGGCCCTGTACTGAACACCAAGAGAGGCAGCGGTGCAAATCATTTTCAGCCCAGAACAACACCAGCGTCCCTCATCTGCTCCGTAGATGCACTGAATATGTGTGTCTGCGTACACATATGTACTCATGCAGGTGTGTGCACGTGTGTGTAAGAACATGTAGTTATATTTTCTTTCTGTAGTCATGTTTAGTCCCCTAATTCTGTTCTCTTTTGGGGAGCAGAAATCAGCTAAACTCGGGGCTGAAGAGGTTAGCGGCACTGCCACTGCTCATTGGGTGTTTTGGAGGCAAGCTTTGCAGAGTTTCCAAATTCACTGTGGTAACCGGGCCCTGAGGGTAATAATTCCAGGAGACTACTCAGCATGCTGGGCAAGTACAGTGGCCTCTCCAACACCCTCCTTCCGTGGAACTCCCTGGCTAGAAGAGGATTTCAGATGCCCTTCAACCTGGCAGTTGCCTTGGAAATATAATATGTAGATTCACAGGCTCCCTTTGAATCTACACATCACAGTTCCATAGTGCAGCCCAGGAGCTTGCTTGCATTTTAGAGGATGCAGTGCTTATCTGAGTGGCAAACTATTAGGAGGCATGATCTACTGTGTCCAATCGGAGGGCAGAAGCTCTGTTAAATCTTCTGGCAGGACCAGCTCTTTCTCTGTATTGACATGCTTACACATGCCGATGACCATCACACATCTGCCTCCTTTGCTAGCCACGGCAGCACGCAGCCGCCAGCTCTTCCTGCAGACTCAGAATAGTTACCAGTGGCATCCTCGCTGCCACTTCCTCTTCTTCACTTGTTTGGACTGTAAGATAGCAGATGGGCAGGTGCTGGTGCCACCAGAGGTAGAGGTGGAGAAAACTCTGGCAGCAAAGCCTACAGCTAGAATCTTGGTTAAAAAAAAATACTAGGCTCTCAACTACGAAATAGTATACATAGGGCCTGTTCCATAGTGGATGCTCAAAGCTTCCTGTGGAATTGATTAATGAGAGGAACACTTTTAGGACATTTGGGATGGGGTCAGGGTAGGAAGACTCGAGTCAGAATGTAGGGTAGAGGGCATTTACCAGATTGTCCAGTTCGGGGTCGTCGCTGAAGAAGGGTTTGTGTTCCTGCTCCTGCTGGTGGACAAAGTTCTCGATGTCCACGTCAAAGCTGGCGGAGGTGATGCACTCAGAGCCCTGGGTGGCCTGTTCACATTTCTCAAACAGCAGCGTCAGGAGCGGGAAAAGAGGGTGCCTGCGGGGGGGAGGGGACATCAAGAGCTCACACATGCGCACACAGAGACCAGGCTGCTGCTGGGGCTAAGAAGCCACCAGGTTCCCTTTCCAGCAGTTTCAACACTTCTTCTCCCAGGGTTCAATTCCTTGACATTGTCCCCAGTCCCCAGGGTCTGCCAAGGTGGCAACGTTTTGTTCCATGGCATGGAGGACCCACTCGTGGGACCTCAGAGGGCTCCCTTTGGCCAGATACACTGCTTGGAGAGGTCATAACTCTTCAAAGAGGTTGATGTTCATTTTAGACTCAACATGAGTCCAGGAAGGAAGTGTGGGAGCTATCCAGGTGACGTGCAAGCTAAGATCCATAGTGCTATCTAGGTCCTTTATCTTGCATATGCCTATTACACACACACACACACACACACACACACACACACACACACATGCAATTTGAAGCCAGCTGAAGGCAACAGATGTGTATAAACACTTGTGTGTTTGCAACTAAATACAAGGTGAAACATATGAGCCCCAAACTCACCCACATATGCCTAGGTCTGTTGGCAGACTCCATTTTTGTCGAATACTCCAGTTGCATTTCTACCATCTCATCTCTCTCATCTCTCTGCGCTTCCATCACAGAATCCTTAGCACAGTTGTAATTAAATGGCTATTTGCATCATTATATGTGTTTCTCCAGGACAGCCTCTGGGTAAATGATTGACATATCCAAAAATCTTGCCATGTGTAGCCGTAGAAGGCACTTAAAAAATAGCTGGTGATCCAATCAATGAATAAATTGTGTGTGTGTGTGGTATGGGATGTATGTGTGTGTGTGTGTGTGTGTGTGTGTTTCTAAGATATGACTGTATGAGCATAAATACTTAACCAAATGGTTATGTGGGTCTTAGTGGAGAGATCACCATCACTTGGAAACTTCCCCGACCACCCACTGTTTCCACACTTCTCTCCCAAATCTCCGAGTTTTTGTTTTATTATCTGGCTACCCACCTAGACTTTAATCAGCAATTAAACCTATCTATCCACTCTTAAATATCGAGTGAATCTTCACAAACATTTGTTGAACATGGATGTTATATGTTTGCATGCTTATTTGCACACATAAGCACACATCACACTTATTTTTTACAGCACACACTCCCATGTGTGCCTGGGCTATTGACTCTGGAATGGAAAGAGCCCCAATCCCTTCCCTTGTTCTTCCAAGAAAGCATCCGCACACCCTGGTCTGGGTCCTCAGCATCTGCTTCTTTCTTTTCTATGCAGCACTGTTTCATGGAAGAGGAAGAGGAGCAAGTGCTGGATCTGGCTGTTGGTCTTCTGCCACAGGGATGTTTTGGCTAGCATTGTCCAACAGAACTTTCTGCAAGTGATGCAAATGTTCTGCAGTTTGCACCACCCAACACAGAGCCACTAGCCACTTGAGGCCAATGAATACTTGAAAGATGGCCAGTGCAACTAAGATAGTGAATTTTAATTAACTCAAATTTAAATGGTCATGTGAGGCTAATGGCCACCATATTGAACTACAGTAAGTCCCAAAAAGGAGAATAGTCATTGCTCCCTCCCCAAGTGGGTGCACTTAAAGCATTAAGCCAGGACAGTATGTTTAACATCGGTCAGTGCAATGGGGGAAGCTCTGATGTCTGCCCTACCGCAGAATCCTAACAGTTCTGGGCAGAGGCAGACTGGGAGAGGTTAGCCTCATGAACGCACTCACCCTGCCTAGGTCTTTCCACTTAAGTGCAGGACCGGCTGATCCTTGTTTAGCGAGCTGATGCATAAACTACTGGGCCCCAAGGCTGTGTACTGGGCTTAGTGCAGGCCAGGAAGAGGGCCAATATTTAAGGCTTCCTCTTGTGCATCCCAGAATTGCCAGCAGCTCTGTTGTACCCAGTAAAGAGCTGACAGGGAAACACAATGGGCGAATTTAGCTGCCCAGCTGAAGACAAAGAGAACAGCAGGTGAAGGGGTTAAATTCCAGTATAAGTCTTCATTTGCAGCCTCCAATACTGCAGCATATTATAGTCTAATCTAACCTGATCCCAGTTTAATGCAAGATTCTCCTGGCCCTGAGTGGAATACCAAAGAAAGCCTCAGTGGCTGTAATTTAAGCAGAGCCCTGCAGTGGTTTAGCTGAGGGCCATGAAAGGCAAATTCCAGACGGTGTTATGAATTATTGCGCCTTATGAACCTTCCTACTCTCAACAGATGCCTGCTGCCATTTAAACAGCCACTAGATCAATTAGGAATGAAAGGCACAAATCGACTCTGTACAAGGGCACTAAATTACCAGGAACTAATAATCCGAAGCATCGTGCCAGGTGGTGGGGGTGCAGCCCATGCCCTAACCCACAGCAGCCGTGCGGTCACTGCACATTCCTTCCTTACTGGCTGGAGGGAGGGTGGGCAGCTGCCAACCAGATAGAGATGTGTGTGTGTGTGTGTGTGTGTGTGTGTCTGGAGTTGAGTGCAAGCTCTCCATAGAGCAAGTGTTTGTCCTATGCCAGAGTGTTTATTTCACTATGTGTGCAACGAGATGTTGGGCTTATGCAGTACATGTACACCTAGGGCTGTGTACATGCAACTGGGGGATGCGTTTTGTATGCCACGAGTCTAGTATGTGGTTTATCTGTATGTAAGGTGTATGCAGGGTTGTGTTTTCTGTGTCCACAGCATGAGTAACATGTGGGATGGGTGGGTGGGGCTTGGTGAGAGTCAGGGCTCCAGCTCCAGGCATACTGAGGAGAAGAGGTTTCCTGGACTCTCACTCTTGCCTCTGCAGGGAGGAGCAAGCAGCTTTTCTTAGACTAGTCAGGGAGGGCCTCTCTGAGGAGGTGACATTTAAGTTAAGCCTGGAATGATGGAGGGGCAGCCATGCAGAAAAGCTGAGGAGAGGTGTTACCAGCAAGGGCGGGGGGCGGGGGGAGGGAAAGCAAGGCACTCTGAGGTGGCTGACACAGCTAAGCATGATAGTGTGAGAGGCAGGCAGAGGAGGAGTGGAGGGGAGTCAGGTTATGAGGTACTTAGTGGGCCCAAGACAGAGACACAGAGGCAGGTCTGCAGGGGTGGGGGTGGGACAGGAGGTGGTGTCAAACACATTGGGGAAGTACAAACCCGTCCTCTGCAGAGCCACTGAGTGGACCTGTATCACAAACCTTCCACTTGCTGGTGTCAGGTCTCCTTAGAATGGATGTGGGGGGAAAGGCATGTCTGTGTCTCTTTTGTTTCCTTTGGGAGTATATTCTTTCCATCTTTCATTACATTTGTTAGTTTACTTATTTATTTAGTCATTTGTTTATTTATTGGGTGTGTAGATGGAGGTCAAAGGACAACATGCAGAGTGTTCTCCATCTACTATGTGGAAGCCTGGGGACTGAACTCAGGTGGCCAGGCTTGGCAGTAAATGCCTTAACTCCCGGAGCCATCTTGTTGGCCCACATTTTGGTATTTCCTGTGCGTTTTTGTGTTGCCTTATGTTCAGGATAGACTCCATGGGAACATCCTGGCTCCTGCTCCCTACCTGGGCTGAGCGCTGGGCAGTCAAGCAGCATTGTCAGCACCCCAAACCTTCCTTCTCTATCCCAGCCTCCCCTGGCTCCTGTGAATGCTTCATCCCGTGGACACAGGAGCCTATCCTTAGGAACCACGCCAGGCCAGTGGGGGTGATGCGCGGACCCCACACACTCTCCTTCTAGATCACTCAGGGTGCTAACTAAGTCCCCTATTTGCATGGAGACAACAAAGACTACATTACCTCCAAGACAGGTGCAAGTAACCAGTGACCATGATGGGCTTCGGGGCTGCAGCCACAGCGTTGGGCTTCCCTAAGCCTGTCCCCAGAGCGGTTACAGATGAGCTCCTCTCCCGTCTGCAGTTGCCTGCCTAAAATCTGACCTTGTATTTTCTAAGCTTCTCTTCCTGATCCTTGTGTAAGTGGAGAAGAGGCCACGGCCCCCACTGGGCTCAGCTGAGGGGTACTCTGCAGCAGCTTCTGCTCTCGGTCAGCGTAAATATGGAAGGGTCCATGGGACCTGACAGCTAAGCAGCCTGGGATGAAAATGGCTCTGGGATGGAGTAGGGGAAAGAATTTCTCATAAACAGAACCTTGGTTCCAGCACATCAGTTTTCCCAGCTAGAATATTTGTTTGTTTGTTTGTTTGTTTGTTTGTTTTAGTGCTGGTGATCATGCACAGGGTCTCATGCATAGCAGACCAGTGCTTTATTAATGAGCTACATGCCCAGTTCAAAAACATGGGCTTTAAGGAGCCCTCCTCCCAGCTGCCCAGGCCCATTTGGCTGTGGATCAACAGCCTTCGGAAGCTTGAAGCAGCAGTGTGGGAACTTAGTCCCCAGGGTCCAGAAGACGAACAAGGTGTGAGAGATGGTCATTAGATTTTATTTCCAAAGAGCAGAGGACATTTGACCTCCACAGGAGCTCACCTTCTCCCTCCTCATCCCTTCCCAACTCTGTTCCCCACAGGCCACCTCCCTCCTGACCGCCCCCCGCCACCCCAATCTCTCTTAAGCCGTTCAAAATTTGGAGGAAATAAATCTCGCTGCACTAATTCAGTGAGAGTTTGAGCCTCGTCGGTGCAGAACAAATAAAAGGAGTGAACTGGCATGACATTTTACTGCAGAAGAGAGGTCGTTTCCAGCCACTAATAAAAAGGATTTGACACAGACTAATAAAGAGAAATGAATTTCTCTAATGGCCTAATTTAGCACATTCAGCACTGTGCCTCTCTCCGCCTGGGTGCTGGGAGCGTGGACAGAGGCAGGCAGGAGGGTGGGAGAGACAAGGCTAGTCTCAGGCAGGCAGAGGGGAAGAAGGGATGATCTCAAATAACATTTTATTATTTCTTTTCTCTTTTCTGAGCCACCCCCCCCCCAAGCCCCACCCCCACCCTCATCACCTCTCCCCAGGAGCATCTGCGCTAAAATCAAGCTCAAGGTATGCAGTTCCTGTTAACGATCTGAAGAAATAAAGAAGCGCTCTCCATAGAATTGCAGCCTTGTGCTAGCTTAAGAAGGTGATTAAACCGGATGTGTTGATTTCTACCGGGGTTTAAGTCATCGTTTGGTTTAATTACTTCTGACACTTCTGCCTTCGTGTTTTCTACATCACCCAAATAGCCTGGTCAAGAGGGCCCCTTGTGGGACTGCTGTTCCCAGGGATGGCGGATAGATCAGACATGGACAGTGTGCTGGCTGAAGCCCTTTGCAGAAGTGTCCACCACTTCGTTCAGCAACCGTGAAAGGCTCCAAGCCCTGGGATCCACATAACTCCCCCTGCCAAGACCAAGAGCGTTTTGCAGGGTCAGAAGTTGCTTCCCTCACTCCAGCGAGACTTCTGAGAGCCAGCAGGAAAGTTCACAAAGCCCTTCCCTTTCCCCCACTTCAAGACAGGTTCTTAGGAAAGATTGGGCTGATGTGAGTTTCTTTAAAGTTTGCAAAGACCTGGAACAGAGACCACAGCTTTCCTGGCAGTCTTTCACACTCTAGTCTGACTTGAAGCTCCCTTCTGTGGCTGCAGCGCATGCCTCTTTATGAAAAGGACTCAAGGAAAGACAATTGGGTCCTTTCCTGCTTCCTTTTCTTCCTCCTTTGACAACTTGGCTGTGCTGGTTTCTTTTTTGTTTTTAATGTAAAACTTTCCCCCCTACTCAGTGGAAGAGTAGAAACAGAATGAGAAAGAATGCAAACGTCTTCAGGGAGGCTGGGATACAAAAATGAAGAACAACCGTGTCAGTGTCAGGCCACTACAGATTGGGAGGAGCTTAGGGATGGTCCCAGGCCTGTAGACAGCAGTATCAGTGTTCTTTCTGGGTGATAAATTCTGTGATTCGCCATCAAGCTCTGTCCCTTCTGAGTGTCTCAGTCATCTCTTTCCCTGTGACACTGGCCAGGCCACAGGCCTCAATTAAGGGTCCAGCCTAAAATGTGGCCACTTGACTGGGCTGTCCACCTCCTCCAGACCACAACCCCACCCTTTGCCCATGGCCACCAACAGAACCTCCAGACTCAGCCTGCTGAGGTGTGGGCAGAGAGAGCCCAGGCTCAGTACCTACTGCTCCCAGAACCCTGGGTTCCTTTCAAAGGGGTCAGAGTAATGGGAGCCCCTCCAAGATGAGGCAGGATGATGACCAGAGGGTGGAATGGATGCTATATGATAGAGATTTCTGGATAGAAGCAACGTATCAAGATCAAAGTTACAGACAGAGTCTGACTGGCAGAACCCAACTCCACACTCCGTCTCTTCTGTAAAGACACTTGATGGGTCTCTCTAACAACTGGGTCATCTAGGCCCCTTTGTTGTCATCACCCCAAATCCTTGGGTTTCCCTCATGGCTTCACCCAATTCAGAGTAGGAAGCAGGAGGATTTGGAACAGATACAGGCTTTAGAGACAAACATTGGCATGATGTTTGGGCAGGTCACAAAATGTCTCTGAGCCTCAGTTTCTACTTTTATATAACAGCGATAATCCCTCCACGCATAATTAAATGAAGAAACACAGCTAGTCTTTGGCACCGAGTAAGCTACCAATTAATACTCGTTTATCCCGTGGACTCCTTTATGCAAAGCAACAATGATAGCATTCACCTTAGTACATTTATTTTCCCTTGCCGGCTGACTCCTTTGGCTGGAAAATGAGCCCATGTGCTAATTTCAGGAGAGAAAGAGAGGGGAGAGAGATGCCTTGTCATTTTCAGAATGCAAATTCAACTTCCTTCTTTTCTTCCTTCCTCTCTCTTTTGAATGTACATGTGGAGGGCAGAGAGCGACTTCCTCTGTCAATCTCCACTTTAGTCTTTGAGATACGGTCTTCTGCTGAGCTTAATGCTCATTGCTTCACCTAGGATGACTGGCCAGCAAATCCCAGAGACCTGCCTGTCTCTGTACCCTAACCTAGTGCTGGTGTTACACTCACGCACTGGGACACCGACTTTCACATGGATATTGAGTAGCTGAGCTCAGGTTCTCAGGTTTAAGCAGTGAGCTGAGCCATCTTGCCAGCCCTATAGCGCTGTCCATGTCTAGGACGGCCTTTCTAGTTTTCTGATGGATTCTTATAAGCAAGTCATGTGTCAGGTACACAGTGTTTCCTGCTGTCCCTCTGTTGGCAGTCACAAGCGCCTCTTGGCAGTGCTGTCTCCTGCTTTCTATGTTGCTTTTGAGTTATTGAGGCAGGGTTTCGCTCTGAGTCCCAGGCTGACTTTAAATTTATGGTGTAGCCCAGGCTGGCCACCAAACTCCAGCAATATTCTTGTCTTGGTCTCCTGAATGCTGGGCTTAAAGTCATGAGCTACCATGCCCAGCCAAAGGTCCTTTATTTTCTTTTAGTAAAAAAGAAAAAAAAAAGTGTTACCAGTAAGAATTTCTTATTTTTATATGACACCAATTTCATTCTACTACCACAGTGTTGGACTCAGAAACGTCTTCCTTATGCCATGCTGAACAATTGCTGTCTGTGGCCAGATAACTTTCTAAGTTTCCAATGAATGTAGAAACAGAGAGCAGTACTAGCAAAGGGTCAATAAAGCTCCGACCACTGATGAATGGGAGGACTCGGACGAGCCAAGCGGTTAAACTACGGAGATGAGGTTTCTGAGACAGGAGCCCGAAGTTCTTTCTGGCTTAGAATCTGTCGTTACCGGGTAAGCTCAGATCAGATCTAGCCATCTGACAGCTTGTGGACACAGTTGCTGCAAAGGGACTGGCTTCCGCTGGAGTATGTGGGTGGGGAGGGGTGGAAGGTCTTGGGGCGGGTTTGTGAAAAAAGGTGCACGCACGCTCAGCTTCTACTTCCCCCCACTTCAAAAGCACCAGATGGAGAGAACAGAGCAGGGGTGGGGAGAACAAGCCAGAAGCCCCTGGTTGGAAGTATTTTTACTTCAGGTGTGACGCTGAAAGCATGCGGGATTATTTTTAGTCCTGCCCAGTGGGCGGCATGCTCGCCTGGGTTGCCTTGGAGAGGACTTTTTCTTGTTGCTAAATTGGAGCTGCATCTGTTAGGGTTCCTGGGCTGCAACCCAGCTCTCTTCCCTCAGGTGGGTGGATGGTGAGTGCGGGACCCAGGCAGGTCATAGTCTTCTCTGTATCCCTCTGTCTATATGCACATTTGTGTACATGTGTGCATGTGCGGGTGCGCATGCGCAATCGTGAGCACATGCACACAGAGTCCAGGAGAGAGAGAAAGAGACGAGAGGCAGAGACAGAGACAGACAGAGACAGACAGACAGAAAGCGACAGAGAAAGACAGAGACCAGAGAGACAGAGAACTTCACACATCTAAAACAAAATCAATATGAAATCTCAACAATGTTGATATTAAGTCTAGTCTACAAGAGCAAAAAAAAAAAAAAAAAAAAAATCTTAAAAAAAGTCTAACATGGGACTCCTTCCCATTGTGAAAAGGACAGGTAACAAGCACTGGAAAAAACTGGCTTTCCCTGAAATTAGGCAGCTAGTGAGAAGCAGTCAGAGTTTCTATCCTGCTCACTACAAATTCAGCCAGTTCACAAACAGGCCACACTGCTGGAGAGGACTGGGTTAGGGAGGTGAAGGGAGCTCCATCCACTTCACCTTGGTCACTGGCAGAAACTGAACTCTCATCCACACACATTTGGTGGCATTTGTGGAGTTATAAAAAGCTCTTATGAAACACTGTAATCCACTCTTCCGCCCTTAACACACCCATTCTACTGAGCAGCAAACTGACATGCCGTGTGGTTGAATGATTTCATCAAACTAATAAATGATTTGAAACTTGGACATGGATGTCCAAAACCAAAATATTGAACTCTTCCCTCTCTCCCATGTGGTAATTTTGATTTTCTTTTTAAATATTTATTTATGTGGGTGGGTGGGTGCACTCTGGGAAATCAAAGGACAGCTTGTAGGAGTTGGTTGTCTCCGTCCACCATGTCGGTTCTGGGAACCAAACTCAAGTCACTGGGCAGCAAGTGCCTTTACCTGCTGAGCCATCTCACTGGTCCCCACATGCTAATTTTGAATTATTTCATCCCCCTTTCTTCCACCATCTGTCCTTGAAACTTGTGTATCTTGGGGTCGAAAGTCAAGCTGCACTGTGTATCCTTAAGCATCAAGACTTTTGCCGGGGCTGGAGAGATGGCTCAGAGGCTAAGAGCACTGGCTGTTCTTCCAGAGGTCCTGAGTTCAATTCCCAGGACCCATATGGTGGCTCAGAACCATCTATAATGTGATCTGGTGTCCTCTGATGGCGTGCAGGCATACACACAGGCAGAATACTGTATGTACAATAAATAATTCATTAAAAAAAAAAAGACTTTTGCCAAAACAAGAAACCTCTGTTTTATCAGGCAGGTTTCCAGAAGTACATCTGCTGGGCAGTAGCATTTCTGTGTGGGGACAAGGCTACTTCATTTACAGAGCTCCGTTTTCTCACTGTATGTCTACTCTATGGGGTGGAAAAAACTTTCAAAAGAGGATCAGTGATTTTGCCCAATGATAGAGTCAGAAGCCCAAAGCCTATGTTCTTTCCACGTGACCATGAGATGGACCAATGTCTAACAAATGCCAAGCATCTCGGCTTAAATGAGTGGGCTGACTTAGCTGAACCCTGGTGAGAAGCCATTGGAAAGGCCCCAGTATGCTCCTCTCTCACTCCACCCACCTCACTTGCACTACCAGGGAGACCCAGTACCGGCTACTTTCCCTTTTGTAAAGAGGGACAGCGGAGTAAGCATCACAGTTGTAGCCTCTTGCCCTTGAGGTCTCTGTGTACCAGACAGTGCATGGCCTTGCCCTTGAGGTCTCTGTGTACCAAACAGTGCATGACCTTGCCCTTGAGGTCTCTGTGTACCAAACAGTGCATGACCTTGTCAGGATAAGCTTTGGGGGCTTCCGGATTCCTGGATCTCTTATCAGTAAGCTATGTCTTGGAGAAGGTATAGGCACAGTCTGTAGACAATTCAGTTCTACCTAGACTGGGATTGATGGTGGAGACACAGCCCTTACCACCTCGGGGCGTACTCCTCCAGAATGAGGAAGGCCCACTGGCCTTCCAAACGCCTGTGCAGAAGCTGAGCTTTGGCCAAGAGCCTTCAGATGCCAGTGAGAAGAGGCTAGAACAGGCTCAGAGAAACTAGAGCGTGATCACTTCCTAGATAATGGCTCCAGTAGACTGGAACACCCCCCCTTCCCCTCCCACAGGTCAGCCACTAGCTGTTATTTTCTATGCCAGCAAATCCAGCTGCTTCAGAGAGCCAGGAATGGCCACTCAAGTTTCTATTCCACAACGCTTTTAGCCAAGGACACAGCCTGAAACATCTGTCCCTTGTACCTAGTACTTCAGAGGCCTTGGCCTAGAGTTCTGGTCCCACTTTCTTCCTTGGAATAGCTCCATTTCTCTCATGCTATTCTCAGGCCGCCTTACCCAACACATTCTATAAATGACCAAGCATAGTGCCAGTGAAGACAGAGAGTTAAGCCCTAGGGTCACTTAGTTGTAGTCAGGACACTTTTTGGTCACAGGGTGGACAAATTCCCTCAGTGATGCATCGTTAGGAAGTGGCAGTTCCCAGGGTCCTAGCCAGGAAGCTGCTGAAGAGGACGGGTCACAACAGGACCCTGGCCGCTTGTCTAGCCTGATCCTAGGGACACTGACTTTCTAGCATCTCTCATCCCAGCCCCAAGAAAGGCAACTTCAATGCCGGTCTCTCAGGGTTTGCCTCCCTTGGGAAAGTATGATTCTCCCACACAGGGCAGATGCCTTAAGTCAGATAGTTGGATACTTTTTGGAGCCCTCACTCTGTGCCAAGTTTATATGTCAGCTACTTTCTATGTCCTTCCCCGACTCCCCGCTACATTTCTTCTTTGTAATGCCTTCAGGACTTAATATAATGCTTTACATACATACAGTACACTAAATAAACGCTTAATTGAATAGCAGTGTGAGAACCGCTTGACTAGGAGGCCCCCCTCTGCTCATCAGAGCCCCTCCCTTTATTTCCTAGCCCTGCTGACCCTGCTTGCTTCAATTTTCCCAAAATGTTCAACAGCAGCTGACACCTACAATGAACACTTACCACGGGTCAGGTGTGCGTATGTGGTGTGCACATGCATAAGTATGTGGATGAATACTTGCCTATGCATAAGGCAGTGAGTGGTCTATGTCAGATAACTTCCAATTTTAGTCCCCATTTTATTTTTGGGGGGCAGAGGTTTTCACTGACCCTGCTGAGCCTAAACCAGCGGTTACCAATGAGCACAGCCTTGCCCTGTTTGTTTTGTTTTTTTTTTCTGTTTTCTTTTCTTCTCCTTCTTCTTTTTAGATCTAAACTCAGATCTTCATGCTTGCATGGCAAGCACTTTACTCTTGAGCCTCTTCCCAGCACTGCCCCACCCAGGTTCTTTACTAAGCCTTTGCCTGTGCAATCTAATTCTTATGGCAGCCCCGATGAAGAGATAGTGTTACGTTCACGCCCATTTACAGATGAGGGGGCTGGGACATAGACGAACTTAGTGCCCAGTTGTGGAACCATCATGTGAGCCAGGCAACTGCCAAGGCTGTGCTCCTAACCCCGAGGCCCACATCACTGAATGCTTCAGAATGAGCAGGCCAAAGCCACACTATTGTTTTAAAATGACATGCATTATCAGTAGGTCCGGCTAGCAATCAATTAAGACACAGACACTTGTTATATTTTAAAATAGCCTTAGTTAACCTGGGGCAGGGCAGATATCAATTCTCTAAACTACCTCCCGAAGTGTGGCAGGCATGGGATCCCTGCCTCAATTCCATGCCATCTGTTTCTAATAACTTCTATGGAGCTACCTCCCATCTATAATCCCATATACTTGCTCATGTTCTTCATCTGGGCCAGATTCTCCATCCGCGCCACCGGCTATGTGCTTCTCGTCCATCTAACCCATGGCGGCTTTCCTCTCTTCCCTTCAGGTCTCTCTCCTTTCTCCTCGTGGTGGTCCTTTCTTCTTCCTTTTCCCAGGATCCCTCTCTCTCCTAGCCCCACCTATCTCCTGCCCTGCCCAGGTGGGATGGCCTTTTATTAAGCAAAAGGTGGGTCACACAGCAAGCAGTAATTAGTATCAAAATTCATCAGACCATCCCCCAACACCACGCAAGCCGGGCCTGTGCTTAAGACCCTCCAGCGCACTTAGCACACACTGGCCTCTCTCTGCACTGGGCATTTCCTAATGTTTGTAACTTTATCCTGGATATTAGTGTTTTCTTTTTTACAGTTGAGAAAATGGAGGCTCTGAGAGATTAACTCACCCAAGGTGACAAAGTCAGTTTTCACCACGCCTATTTCTAGAACATTACTCTATTTCCCCCTGCCTAGCACGGGTTGCTTAAGCTCAATTTGCGCCTCCAGCTAAAGGGACTGTCAGGATCAAGCCTCAGGATTCAGTGACCTTTAGGATGGTCTCATGGGAGTGATCGGACTGATGCTCACTGTCCTGTTTCCTCCCTTCCCCGACAGGTGTGGATTTGAGAGGAACCCGGTCTGGATGCAACAGGAATGTGTAAGCTACATAGATAGCACTTTAGGAATTCACCTTGCTCTATTGAGTGACTGCTGGATTTGGCAGGAGATCTCAGGGGGTAAGGCACACCAGGGTGGAGGCTCCCAGCTGAATGGTTCATGGGACTTGGGGGATTGATTTGAAGTCTCATGCATGCACTATGCAAAAGTTAAGATTCAAAGTCAGGAGGATAGAAAGAAGAGATGAAAGAAGGGTTTAAAACAGGGCTTCTGGCTGTGGCCGTAGTGGCACACTCCTTTAATCCCAGCACTCTGGAGGCAGAGGCAGGCAGATAGCTGAGTTCGAGGCCAGCCTCATATACAAAGTGAGTCCAGGACAGGCAGAGTTGTTACACAGAGAAACCCTGTCTCGAAAAACAAAACAAAAAACAAAACAAACAACAACAACAACAAAAACAAGCAGGCCTTCTGGAACTGCCATGAAGGAGATCCATCACTGCTAAGGCAGCAAAGGCTCTTGGACAAGGGTGGGTGCTGACAGCGGCCTCGGGCAAGGAGACGGGAACAGTACTACGCAGAATCCTGAAAGGAGAAAACTCTCTGCCTTGGTGTTCAGGTGGAGCACCATGGTGCTTATACACTTACATAGCACTTTCTCCACCCTCAGCACTTTCTGAGGCATTAAGTCATTAAAGAGAGAACATTTCAAACCAAGATTCCAGTGTTAGACCTGAGGGGACAGAGCCAGCAGTGTAGGATCAAGGCTTAGCTCCCTCCCCGATTTGTACGTAGAGACTGTGTGTCTGTGACCTGGCTCCTTGTGTGGGGATTGTGCTTCTGGCTGGCAAGACTGAGTGAGACCCGTGTGCTTCTTTCCAACTCTTCAGTAGCAGTTCTGAGCAGTTCTGAGTGGATCCCGGGAAAGGGGCATTTGCCACACGGAAATGGGCACATGTTACAATTCATGCTCCGCAACCCCCCCCCCCCAGCTGCAAGCACATCCATCCAGGGCCACGGTGTATTTATGGGGGCACTGTCTAACCTAGTCAATTAAGCCCCTCAACAAGCAGTTCAGAACTCTCTTTGCCTAAGCTGCGGAGGCTGATCTGTGTGAAGTGCTGGGGACAGAGAACACTGAGCCAGCCAGAAAGGAACCCAGCCCCGTCCTCATGGAGTTAGCGGTTGAGCAAATGGAGGCCACAGAAATGTTAATCCAGTTAATTTGATGATCTGAATAATAGTACGAAGGAATACAGGGTAGAGAGGAGGAGTCAGCCTCTAGGCCCGATCCTGCAGCTGACCCCTAGTGCTTTTTAATGTGGAAGCAAAGCCCAACTGTTTTACCATTTTCTTGCTATTCATGTCTCCAGCCTGCATTTCTTTATCTTAGGTAACTCCAGCGCTGCCAGTGGGTTACATCACTCAGAGAGGTTCTTGCAGGTACAGGAGAGACAGCCACTACCTTAGCTGAGCCTGCTCTGCAAAGTCACCCTCCTCCCCCACTTGCACCTGGCCAGCCTAGCTCCCCGCCACTCTTCTGCTCCCCAGGACATCACGGTTTCCATGGGAACCCACACACTTCAAAGGGGAACGGAGGAGACTGGAGGGGAAGAGGGGGAGGGAAAGCTGGATTAACCTCACCCTCTTGGCCCCATCTCTGCGCCGCTGCATCCTAATCCCTTGGTCTCAAACTGCACCTGACACCTGACCACCGTTCAGCGGCATGGCAGCTGGAGTGTTGCAGTCCAAGTTAAATTTGACCTTCTCTGGAAGGAAGCATCAGAGTTGGGGGTGGGGGTGCTGAGACAACTAAGGACCATCCAAACCTAAACCTCCTACTCCGTGGGCCTTCCCTCCTCCGATTGCCTCTCATCATCGCTCCTGGGCCACAAACACAATTACCCAGGATGTGCATCCAATCATGGGATCTGCTTGGATTAGACTGAAATCATTAATCTGAGCCGGGGCTCCTGGTTGCCTTGCTGATTAGCCCAGATGATGCTCTGGTATGATCCAATTAAAGGCAGGCTCTGCTCCTCCCCCTCCCCCAGCCTCCAGATCAGAAGGGAACCAATACATTTCATTAACACATCCTTATACACAAATAAAACCTTAGGGGCACTGACAGGCTCCCTCCCCTTTGTCACACTGCCCCTCTGCCTGTCAGCACAGGTCAGGGAAGTGGGGGGGGGTTTCCCCCATCTTCCTCCGTCTATAGTCCTGGAAGGGGCCACAGGGAAGACTTCCAAAAAAGTAGTTCTGGACGCTAATCTGAATGGAAAGGGTGTTGTTACATTTATTGACATAAAATGTGGACTCCCTGATGTGCTTTGGAACAACCAAAGTGCCCTGGGCAGGCGAGTCTAATTAAAGTTACCGACCCTACAGGAGGCTGGGCATCCAAGCAATGGCTGCAGGGAGGGCCACTGGTACTACAGGAGAGGTGTTAACTTGGGAGCCAACTCTGGGACTCTGGGCCTAGAGGCAATAGAACTAGAGAGTTAGGGAGCTGGGCAATGGTATGGGTGTTAGCTCCAAGCTAGCTGTGAGGAGCCAGGCAGCCATGTTTGCCTAAGAATCCCTTTACTGGGTCAGACGGTCACAGGTCCACCTTGGGCAAATGCTAAGGGCTTTTGCTGGCTTAGCCCCTGCAAAGAGAAAGGGTTGAGCAGGAAGAAGTATTCATTGGTGGAAGGTCTGAGTCTACTTTAAGCGACATGGTGGACAGGTCTCAAGGAGCAAGTGGGTCACCTCTTCTGAAGCTTGGCATGGGTGCAGCATGAGCCTGGCATCTTGAGAACCAGTTGGAGGCCATGGATCTTGCTGTCATGGTTTTGGGAAGTGCAGCTCCGCTTTATGCCAGCCACGGTGCCAGGTGCTTGCATGGACCCTCATCGACTCCTATTAAATATGTTGCTCGAGTCTATCATGAACCTCTAAGACTCAGTGAGAGATAGGACCAACCCTGAGTTTCCAGGAACTTTATTCCTAGCAGATATCATGACTGGGTACACAATGGTAATTGTGTTTGTGACCTAGGGGCAATAATGAGAGAGGATCAGAAGAAGGAAGGCCAGTGGGGTGGGGATGGGGGCTTTGTTTGAACTATGTTTGGTCTTCTAGGCACTTCTCCCCATCCCCCCAACCCCCATGCCCCATGCCTGGCCCCGGCTTAGGCACCCTGATACTTTCTCCCAAAGAATTCCTATTTATTTTATATTTTATGTGTATGACTGTTTTGCTTGCATGTATGCCTGTTCCTCACAAAGCCAGAAGAGGTCATTGGATGCCCTGGAACCGGAGCTACAGACTATTGTGAGCTGCCAAGTGGGTGCTGGGAATCAAACCAGAGTTCTCTGGAAGGGAAACTAGTGGTTTTAAGCCCTGAGCCACGTCTCTAGCTGCCCGTGATCCTCTTCCTCAGAGGCACTCTCTGTGATGTATGCTCACCCCCATCCCCCACCCCCACCCCCTGCCACAGGTCTGAAAGGATGCCTGGGATCAGCCTCTAAGGTGCATATGAATCACCCAAGACCATCAGGCCATAGAGTACCTTAAAGAGGTCACTTTCCTCTCTGTTCTCAAGCTGCGCACAGAGGCACACATCTCTGTGAGTTACTCAGGCTCATTTACAGGCAGTTGCGTGATCACTTTACACACACACACACACACACACACACACACACACACACACATACACACACACACCCCTGCTCTGGCCACTGGCTCACCCTGATCCTACAACACAGCGAATTCTGTCTTGCCTGAAAAGGCTAGCCTACCAGTTTCTCCACCTGGTGGAGTCTCTTGCTCAGCCAGTAAGACCAGCCACAAACAAGGCCTCCCAAAAGAAATCTGTCCAGCTGCTCTGAGTACACAGTGGTGCCTTCTTATTTGCATATCTATTGGTTCCTGAGGTGCCAAGTACTGGTGTTTACCTTTCTACCTCACTCTCTTTCCTGGGAGTCTAACACAGTGCCTGCAATAGTAATGATTCAATAGGAGAGTACAGTATGAGGGAGGGAGGGCAGAACACTGAGGGAGGCTGGTTTGCCCTCCCTGGGAGTTGTCAATGCTAGTTACTGTGAACAGATAGATCCCAGAATTCTTTGGGCAGAGCCCTGCATCCACAGGCAGTTGGACTTGGTTTTTTTTATTCTTTGCACAAGGCAGGGACCAGGTACTGTTTTATTTTTCTGTGGGACCTAGGTGTTGGCATTAGAGGCAATCAGTTTATCTGAGTAACTAAAAATAATGCTGATGATAATGATAATAACATCGCTAATTGCCACCATTACCATAAAGCCATTGTCTTTAGGGGGGTGGGGGAATGAAGGAAATCAGTCTTCCTATTCATTTGTCTTCCTGTTTGCCTGTCTTGGGTGCATTCTTCCCTGTTCCTGGCATTAGCTGTGATGTATGCCTTGCCGGGGGTATGTTGTACTTGCTGATGTTTTGGGAACATGTGAACTTGCACAGGTGGGTGTGGGTCACAGTCCAGCCTCAACATCCAGTGCAGACTTGGGTGGGCATCTTTGCTTTGTACTATGGGATCCTCATGAACAAATGACAATAAAAATCTCATTCTGGTCTGTTTTAGATAACCACACCCCCTTCTCCAAGCACACACACAAGAACTAGAGTTCATTAAGGCAAATGGGTATTGCCCATAGGTTTTCCCACCTTCTCATTCACGACACTGCCCTGGGTACATGGTGCAGGCAGAATGAGATGAACAATAAACTTCGTTCTCAACAACCTCTCACTTTGAGGAAGCACCAGGACCAACACAGTCACACACACAGCATCTCTTGCTAAGACAGCATGAATCAGAGTGCAACCCAGGGAACAGCTGGGCCAAGTTTACCTGGAATGCTGACAAAGACCGTTCACATCCCTCATCCTGTTGACTGACTGACCTGACCCAACCTGTCTGAGCCTGAGGCCTAGGACTATGTGCTTTAGCAAGCTCTCCCTGTTTGCACAGCCACAAGGCTTAGTGACTACCAAGTTGTAGATGGTGCAGCCAGGTGACTAGCAAGCCTGCTGGGTGAAGGGAAGGAGAAACACCACAAGGAGACAGTTTGGTTGGCTGAACTGAGGGTTTCTGATGTTCCCTAGGGCTCATCTTCCCACATGAGATAGGAAGGGAGTCTTCATGGCTGATCCTGCCCATACCTTCATGCCTGTCACACATATTTCCAGCAAGCTAAAGCAAACCCACGGTGGCCAGCTGAGGCCAAGTGAGGGAAGCTCGGGTAAGCTGCTGCTGGCCATCACTGCTGATGAGCCTACCCTCTGACCCACATCCTCACATTTCCGCTAAGGTTTGCTGGAGCATGCCCTACCTGTACACAGCTCGCTTGTCAGCCTCCAGCTGGGCCTGGGGATCAATGGGGGCACTGGGCACAGGTGTGCTGGCGGTAGCCGAAGGTGCTGAGATGTGGACAGCCTGGGCCTTGGACGGTGGCTGGGCAGTTGCTGTCATCTGCAGAGAGAGGAAACAGGAAGGTAGATTAGGTGGAGGGAGAGGTCTTCCTTGGTCTGTGATGTAACCGGAAGGGAGAAAGTGGACAAGATAGCTGTATGTACATCATAAAGTGTATCCATTTATGAGTTTGTTAGTGGACAGTAAGCAGTCTTTTCATTTTCTTCAAATGAGATATATTCTAAAAGACAAGCAGGGAATGGATGTCCAACTCACTTAGAACACAGAGAGTTTTATTTTATTTTACTGAGACAGGGTCCCTTATAGCCCAGGCTGGCTTAAATCTTGATATGTTGCCTGGGCTCACCATGAATGTGTGATCTTCATGTCTCTACTTCCCAAATACTGGGATCACAGGAATAGTGACTATGTCTTAGCCTAAGAGATTGTTCGTGATGCAAATGTTGTGGTCTTTGGCCAGAAGTAGAAAAATGAAAGTAAAAACAAAACCAACCAACCAACCAAACAAACACAAAAACTCCCACAATACAATACACTACTTAAATTATGTTCATGAGTCTTTTATGCATGCGTGTTTTGATCGCATGTGTAAATGTGTTCCACGTACATGTCTGGTGCTCTTGAAGTTGAGAAGATGGCAGTGTATCTCCTGAAGCTGGAGTAAAAGATGAGTGTGAGCCACTACGTAGGTGCTGGAACTGAACTTAGGTCCTCTGCAAGAGCATCAAGTGCTATTAACCACCGCGCCATCTCTCCAGTTCCTATTTATGAGTCTTTTTTTTTTTTATAGTAATGAGTTTGATTAGATAACTTTAAAAAGCAGGAAAAGCTGGGTGTGGTGGCACAAACCTGTAATCCCAGCAGAGGCAGAGGCGGGCAGACCTCTGTGAGTTCGAGGCCAGCCTGGTTTACAAAGTGAGTCCAGGACAGCCAAGACTACACAGAGAAACACTGTCTCATGGTAAGTGGGTGGGTGGGGTAAGGGGCGATCAGGAAAAAGGCGGTTGAATATTTTTCACATAGATGGTTTTCTTTATTCTTTTTAATGCAAGCTAAGAGTTAACTCTTCTAGTAGTTTTGATGGCTGACTGAATGGCTCTGCAAATTTGGCCTATATGGCTACTTGAAGATGAAGTTTTTAATGGACAATGAACAGATGTCTACCCTTGGTCATAACAACAACTTTAGAAAAATAGTTTTCATAGCATGCCATGGGGTTTTGAAGGTATCTGAAGGCCTATAGTTTTACACTAACCATACCAATTCCTTTTAATATATTGAATTTTCTATCTAATGTTTCATGTAAAGAAATGGTCCAACATCTCTAAAATTTTTGAGAACCATTATTACAGAACTTAATTCTTTTATATTATATTTCTTTTAGTTAAATAGAGCCCTAGAATACATCTATATTATTCTCCTCTGTCCACCTATCCCTGATATCATGATAGTCCTTACCTCCCTCACTGCTCTTGGACAGAAGAAGGTACAGCTGGCTCTGGCTCTGGCTCTTATTCACTATCCCCTGACCACTCAACTGACCATTTTTAAATAAAAATGACTGAGGTTTGACAAAAACATTTGATGAGAAAAAGAATCAATGAATAAATGAATGAATATGCTTGGGAGGAATCAGGTATTTCACAGTTTGGGAGTTCATAACAGGATCTGTGTCACTTCTTTATAGAAGAAAAAGTATTGTGTGAATAAGCACATTATTGCTGTGTGTATATCCCTAGGACATCAGCAGAGATCTTGCTTTTTCTACTGAAGTCCCTGCTCAGGTGCTACCCTTTAAAGAAATCCAGCCACCCTTACTCCACCTGCTCCTTGCTTTATTTTTCTGTATATTTATCAACATGACCATAAACTATGTGTATATTTGATTATTTTCTCCCCACTCCTCTCTAAAAGCCAAGGAGGGCTCATAACAGTTTCATTAAATATTTGTTGACTCAATGAATTAATGACTAACAGAGGGTAAATGAGACAGTGTAAAGGAAACATCCATGTTTTACTAAACTGTGTGATTTTTTTGTCAAAAAGAACCACCCCTACCAGTGTGGGATACATGTGCAAACTCAGTGCACAGGAAGCGTGCTGCCTCAGGCCAGCAGACAACTGCTTATCCCTTTAGTAGCCTCTGACCTCAGACAAGTCCCTTAACTTGCCTAAGCTCCTGTTTTCTCACCACTATGCATTTAGGATTGATGGTTTTTAAAGAGATGTTACACGAAAGAAGAGTGAAGCAAGTTTTGTACTAGACTTCCCAATGGAGAAAGAGGGCACGCTCAGGTGAAACGGTGGCCACCATTACACAGACCTGGACCAGATTCTCTCAGCCCTTACCTACTAACACAACTGGGCGTATTTACAGGTGCTCCCAGCACCACTGCTGTGCACTAGGCATTGCACTAGGCTCTGAGCTTACATGAGCAGTACCTGACAGCCTGGAGAATTTGGCAAGATCATTAACCTTTCAGAATAGGAACATACACTCTTAATTCATTTCAGCAAGGCAATTCCCACTGTATGTGGCCTGGTGGACAATTGCATGGATTGTGAGCTGCAACTCACAGACAACAAATAATGGGCAGATGTCAGCATGGGGGAGGTTTCTAGGCAAAGGCCACATGCTTCTTTTTTTTGATAATTTTTTTTCAACATTTTTCTTGGTGATTTAAAGGCTATCTGAGGAAACTGCCCAACAAATTTATGGATGATGAGAAACTTGGACCGAAACGATCTTTACAGATTTGGACAATAGGGCAAACCTAATAAGATTATCTTTCATCTAATAAGTTAAAACTGAACACTTCCAAAAATAAAGCACAATCAATAATGTAAGTACAGAACAGGGATGGAGGGATTAGTATTAGCGAATTAGCTGATGGGTACCTTGGTATAGCCAAGGTGTCATGGGTCCATGAACAACAAACAAGCAAATCCCAACATGAACTAATGTTGTCTGAGGATGCATTAATGTAAGCCTAGTGCAGAGTGAGGAGGTTAGGAGCCTGTTTTCCCTCAGATTAATGAAGTACATGAAGGCGCATACCTAGGACAGCTGCCCAGCTTGGTGAAGGGATTCTGCAGTTTGCCATGGGGTGACTAATTGAAGGTACCTAGAATGTGTACCCATACTTTGTTAAGCAGGGGGAATGGGGAGATATGAGAGCCTCCTTTAAATATCTGAATGAGGAGATGATAATTAAACACGAGACTTGTAGAATGTGCTTTAGTCATAAAGCAGGCACAACTACAACACAGCTCATCTGAGGGCACAATGTCAGCTCACTGGTACACTCTGCTATGCCCAGTAGGTACATTGTCTGGTGTCCCTGAAGGAATCCACAGAGGCTTCTGGTAAGATGAGCTTCTAGAGAAGAGTGAGAGAGGTTCTGTCACGTGGCTGGGGAAAGGCAGTGGGAGGCCATGATGGGATAAAGATGAATGTTCAGAATAAAAATCAAATCAAAACCGGTCATTTTCAGATCTCCCGAGGGACCCTGAGAGGCTCTTAGAGGGTGGGAGAGACCAGAGCTGGTTTGGAAGCGAGGATGACTTAAATTTATGTGGTTCGTGGGGGCCGATCCAGCCAAGCCTGTATTTCTTTCAGGTTTTGGAGGCTGACTGTTCAAAAGGTCAGAGATCCTGCAGGGTAACAGGGAATCCCTGTTTTAGGGGCAGCAACGTCTAAGGAGAGGGAGCAGGAGGAGAAGCTGGGTGCACCAGGCCGGGGCATGGCTGTTAACTGGCCTCCTAGAACTGCCTGTGAAAGCGATGAAGTTTTGGGGGAGATTTTTGCAAGCTGCTTGATATATGGGTGTCTTGAAGTTGACCACAGTGGGAGCACTTCCAGCAAGGAAATTGGTGGATGGTGCACACTGGGGCTGAACCCTCCTCTCCAACCCACGCCCCGAGAGCCACTTGCTAGTTATTACTGATTAGTTAGCACACTGATTAGGTACTCCCCAAGTGACTTCCTTCCATTCTCCTTGGTCTGACTTGGAAAGAAACTAGCCCTACGTACCCACAAGGCCGTTCAGTACACTCACAGCTAGTCTTGAATGGGCCACTCCATACCAGGGTATTTTCCTTTAAGGCATTTCTACCTGTGTGGCTCACTGTGGACAAGGTGGGGGATGGCACTACCACAGACCTGCAGCGCTGTCCCTTTTAAAAGCAGAGGAAGCTAGGGCACCGAGAAGGAGGCAGGCATGGTTAAGGGATGCCCTGAGAGCAGACTAAGGAGTCAGAAAAGCCACAGCAAGTGAAGGTTGATGAACATCTAATGGTTCTTAGCGACATGTTTTGGGACAGTCTCCTGGCATTACTCTATTTCCTAATGCAGGAGCACTACTCGTTCCCCAGACTGTGAGGCATAATCAAGAGAACAAGATCATGTCTCACTGGGCGGTGGTGGCGCACGCCTTTAATCCTAGCACTCGGGAGGCAGAGGCAGGCAATTGCTGTGAGTTCGAGGCCAGCCTGGTCTACAGAGCAAGTCTAGGACAGCCAAGGCTACACAGAGAAACCTTGTCTCGAAAAACAAACAAACAAACAAACAAACAAGCAAACAGGGTCATGTCTTGTGGACAGGACAAGTTGGTGTTGGCTGTGGGGAGGCCCATCTATGCGATTCTCGACTCTGCTCTTAGTTGTGGGTCCTTCTTAGATTGAAGACCCTAGGGCCAGTACCTGCCTGCTTCCCTTTCTTGGATGTGAGCCTCACCGAGCTTCTCCATGTCCTCAGGATGAAACCAGCCCTACCCAAAGGCCAAAGTTCAAGGACCCCTGTCCCAATTCTTCTTTCTTCTTCTTTCTCCTCCTCCTCCTCCTCCTCTTTTTAGTATGTATACGGATGTTTTGCATACATGTATGTTTGTGTAGCACGCGCATGTCTTGTGTCCACAGAAGCCAGAAGAGGCTGTCAGACCCCCTGGAACTGCAGTTACCAGTGGTCTGCCATGTGGGTGCTGGGGTCAAACCTAGCTCCTCTGGAAGAGCAACATATGCTCTTAGTCCCTGAGCCATCGCTCCACCTCCCTTGTCCCAATTTTGAAGTATCATTCCCCCTCTGCCGTCCTATACATCAGAAGAGTTGGGGCTCAGGAAACGCATGAATGCATAGACAATATCTGGGGGAGCTAAGAGAGCCAACCACTCTGAAAGCCTTACTGTCACTCCAGGATGAGTAGGAGACTTTCTGGGTGGATGTAAGAGAAGCCAGAAGGAGCCACTCTCCCTGCCCTCACCTACACTTTAGTTAAAC
Source organism: Acomys percivali (assembly GCA_907169655.1). Classification (NCBI taxonomy): domain Eukaryota; kingdom Metazoa; phylum Chordata; class Mammalia; order Rodentia; family Muridae; genus Acomys; species Acomys percivali. The sequence goes on from OU015749.1 coordinate 93,863,546, forward strand.
GCCTTCCTTCTCCAGTTGCGTTGGGTAACAGCCACTGCCCACCAGAGACTACCTGAATAAAAAAAAAGGTTGACGCAGACTTTCCTGCTGAAGAGCTATCCTGTGCGGTCCCTCAGAGTCCATTTTACAGACACGAAAGCAGACATTCACGCAGCTGAAGAAATTCCTGGAGACCCCTGTTGCCTGTGTCAGTCACCCAGCGAACCTCTCATAGAGAATTTCAAGTCAATTTCTCCAACAACGCTTGTGCTGAAGACATTTCTTAACATAGGTGGAGCCTACGTAGACATGTGTAGAGGGCTTATTAGCCCCCGGTGGCCTACTTCTCTGTTGATTTTTCTCTTGGAGGCTACCGAGGGACCAACTGCTGGGCAACTTTGCACACAGAACTTGCCTTTCTGATGCTTTATCTGAGGTGCAGGAGTGATGTTTTCTATCCCTTGCACCCATTCCTGCTGGAGAAACAGCTGTCCCTTGATGGTGCTGACAGAGACACCTTAGTGTGGGCAGGACAGCTGCACTGTGCTTGCATGTCCTGGTAGCCTGCTTCCGATGATCTGCCAGCTTGTCTCACTCTCCTGTCAGTTGGACTGGAGGATGCTTGAGGGCAGTGGCCAGATCTTGTCTGTTTACTGTGCTATCCCCACTGTCCCATACAGAGACTATTCAAACACCATAGAATGCAGGAGTGGTGGGTGTGGAGCAGATAGGACTTCCCATGCAATGGCTACCTTTTCAGTTGAGCCCGGATGCCTCGGGCCGGGACAGAGGAGCCTACAGTCTCTGACCACACACTGACCAGAAGCAGCAGGCAACCTGCCAAGGTCTGGAGCTGATGGACCCCAGATGGATATGGTGAGGTAGGCATCTTCTTTACATCTGGCTCCATCTGCCTGTGAGACTTGGGCAAACTCTTCAACCTTTCTGATGCCTGTCTATAAAATGGGAATAATTCTTTTTTTTAAAATGTATTTATTTATTATATGTATACAGTGCTCTGCCTGCATGTAGGCCTGCAGTTCAGAAGAGGGCATCAGATCACATTATAGATGGTTGTGAGCCACCATGTGGTTGCTGGGAATTGAACTCAGGACCTCTGGAAGAACAGTCAGTGCTCTTAACCTCTGAGCCATCTCTCCAGCCCGGGAATAATTCTTTATACCTACCGTGAGAGGGTGCTAGAATGAAGTGAGATGCATGGTAAAGCAGCGGGAATTTAACAGGCGCCAGCACGGCAGTTGCTATTAATTCAATGCCTGTTTCTTAAAGCCTGCACCCCCATAGCCGACTGCGTCCATTCTCCTCCGTGGGTCTGCCCTGGGGTTCTGTGACATTGGTGTGCCTCTGCCAAAAGAACCCACTTTGTAAGATTTATTTATTTATTATGTTTACAGTGTCCTGCCTGCAGGCCAGAAGAGGGCATCAGATCACATTATAGATGGTTGTGAGCCACCATGTGGATGCTGGGAATTGAACTCAGGACCTCTGGAAGAGCAGTCAATGCTCTTAACCTCTGAGCCATCTCTCTGGCCCAAAGAATTCACTTTGAAATGCCCCCCAGACATGGGGCAAGTATGGGGCTTAGGAGCAGGATGATGGAAACAGACACCACCAATCAGCAGCTGTCCCCTTGACCGGGTGACTCGGCTCCTTTGAGCCCCACTTGCCCTCTTAATTGAACAGAGTGAATGCTCCCACCAATCCCTGCTTCTCGCACAAGGCCATACAGGAAAGGGCGCTCATCAAACTTTGTTTCTCAGCACTTCCCGGCATCATTTTTAGCGCTGGGGACAGGACCCAGGCCTTGTGCATCCTAGGCAAGCATTTTACCCATGAATTACAGCCTTGGGCTGCTTAGTGCTTTCTTTTGTGAGTCTTCTATGAATTCATGCCCCACCCTCTGCCATAGCCTCCTGAGAGGTCCTGAGGCCCACACATCCTGGGTTCCCTCACCACACACAGGATTGGGTTTTTGTTGTTGTTGTTTGTTTGTTTGTTTGTTTTGTTTGTGGATCTTTGACCATATATCTCTTTCAGGTTCCTTACTACAAACCTTGATCAGCCCTCGATCTGTATTTTATCAGCACAGACACTTCTAAAACACTTTCCTTCTCCCATGAGACCTAGACCTGGCAGGAGAAACTCAGGAAGAACAGTCCAAAAAAATCCAACAGATTGTGGACAGGTCTGTCCCCCTAAGGGCAGCGAAGGCTCCAGCCAGCAACTGGCACTCCCTCTAGCGCCAGGAAAAAGCCAGCATGGATTTATTTACCTAGCACCCAGAAGACAGTCCAAGGAAGGGGGGAGGGGGGAGGGGAGAAGGGTGTGTGTGTGTGTGTGTGTGTGTGTGTGTGTGTGTGTGTGTGT
>OU015749.1:93865922-93889296 GCA_907169655.1 Acomys percivali
GTGTGTGTGTGTGTGTGTGTGTGTGTGTGTGTGTGTGTGTGTGTAAGAGCTTGAAGCCATTTGGTAAATATTAGCTTTGGGCTGACCAGCGGGGAGTCAGCAGCAGGCACTGGCCAGTGTTGAGAAGGAGGTAATGGCCTCAGTGCTCAAAGCCTGGACCTGCTCCTTGAACCCCAGCAAGGGTGACCAGCACCCTTCCCCATGCTCTCCCCCCTCAGCCCCAGTGCTCTGGGCTCCCTGCACCTGTCTAATCATCCCCATGGCTGCCTCTGTAGGAAGCATGCTCACTTCCCCTTCTCTCCCAAGAATCCGTTCTTTGGGAAGCCTTGGCTGCTGCCTCATCTGTATCTGTATTCACTTTCAACATCTGCAGCACTTGGGGGCCGTCTTCACGGGTGGATGGGGTTTTCCAGCTTTAACGTGTTGTTGAATGATGGAATGGCGGATGGATTGAAAGAGTGATGGTTAAAAGACTCGGGACAAACAAGAGGCTACAGAGGGCGCCCCAAAATATCTGCAGGGAGGGGAATCAGCAACAGAATTAGGACAGCACCTGGCAGTGGGGCGGGGGTGGGGGTGGGGGTTTCCTGGGACAGAAGGCCTGAGTCCTCTCCACCAGGGCCCCTGGGCCAGCTCACAAGACAAGTCCACAGACGAGTTACAGTGCTGTACAACGGGTACAAAGTCTTGACTGATTGATTGCATAAGGCTTTATAGACAGTGACTTACAAAAGTGGGCCTTACTAGACTGCACTCCCCTCCCAACCCCCAACTGCATACTTGGTTATCACTGACAGGAAGCTGTAACAGAGGCCAGGTAAGGGGCCCTGTCGAACATTTCTCAGTTTTTTTTTATTGGGGGTGGGGGGACCACTCTCCTCACTTCCCATTCATTTCCATAGGATCCTTTGCTTCTGTCACAGTCACAAGGCCAATGATTTCCAATAGACTCTTTAGGGAGCCCAAAAGAGTCTCATTGTGTGCATGTGTCTATCCACGTGTGTGTGTATGTGTGTGTGTGTGTGTGTGCATGTGTCTATCCACATGAGTGTGTGTGTGTGTGCGTATGTGTGTGTGCATGTGTCTATCCACATGAGTGTGTGTGTGTGTGTGTGTGTGTGTATGTGTGTGTGTGTGTGTGTGTTCTTAGCTGGAAAAACATATCTGATATGCCTATAGTGTTCCTAATAAAAAAGTAATTAAAGTTCAATCCCATCTGGGCCACGGAGATGTGCAGAAGCTGCGGTGAAGAGTCAAGCCAGAGCATAGCTGAGCAGACAGACGCTGAGAAACCTCACCTGAGGTCTACATTACAGTGTCCACAGGTTACTAAGGCCCCATCAGGACAGGAACTCTAATTCTGCACCCCCTAGGACATAGCATACAGTTGGCGAGACAGGCAGGAATCACTCAGTATTTGTTAAAAAGATGAGGCAATGGCAGAGGCCGCTGCTGAAATTACTCTCCTGAATTTGGGTAATATATTGCTATCTACAGGGTCAGGGTCACACCCAAGATTCCTAAATGTCTGCTACAGTGAGCCATCTTCCTCTCCAAGGCCACCAACTCCAAGCACAACAGGAGTCCTGGTGTCCTACTCACCTGGCCTCTCCTTTTAGGCCACAGGGACACTGAATCTTTTTGAAGGGGGTGCAAGGAAGGACACTGCATGTAAAGTGCTCCCCAGCCCTGTGGCTCGCTTGATCACTTGTTCTTTGATTAATTTTAGGCTTTGCATCCTTGGGCCATTAACTATTTTTTTGTAGCTGTTTAAGGGCACTTGTCCCGCTTGGAGACAAGAAGTTAGACAATAAGGCCTCTGTTTCTGGTAACTACCGGCACTGAGGTAGTAAGTAAGTTAATCAAAGGCGAAACCTAAACTGGGCATGTTCCATCACAGGCTTTCTAGTCCTGGGGCCAATCTGTCACCTATCTCCTATGCAGGGGGTAGAAAGGGCCCAGCTAGACCTGGAAAGGGCCCATCTTTCGCCTTCTATGCGATGGAGAATATCCAGGGCGAAAGACATGGGTGGCCTAAGCAGTCAGGAAGAAAGGTCACCGGATATAAAGGGAAGAATAGGCCCGCGACAAAAGAAAAGGAAGAGAAGAATATGTTTTGATGAGTCAAACGGAGGAGGGAAGATGGGTCTCCCATATGGTCCCTGAGGTGTTGCCCCCAGGGGCAGAGGAAACTGTCAATCATAGCTACAGAAAAAGGCTTAGGGGGAACTCTCAAAGCAGATGAATTAACTCTCTGCTGCAAAGTGAATGCGTTTCACAGGCAGCTGAGCAGGGGACCCTGCAAGGCAGGGGGGCTCCAGGCCTTAAAGAGATGAGACGGATGTAAAGGAGTGCAACTGCATCTGAACCTGCTTGCCCGGCACAGCTGCGTGGCCTGGATGGAGGCCATTCACAGCCAGGGGCCCCATCCACCCCCTTCTGCCTTGTTAATGAAACCAGCGTGGGGATCCTAATGACTGATCAAAGCCATGCCAGCTTCCCCCGGGCCTGGTGCACCCCTTGGTTCTGCTTGCAGCATTAGGGTTAGGATAGGGAGGGGAAGCAGGGGACGTGGGGCAAGAGAGAACACTTTGAAGCTCCAGCTCTTGCTGTCTTACCTCCCCCCCCCCCCCCCCCCCCCCACTGCAGAAGGTGGGAAAGCACCATTTTGACCCTGGAACTATGAATTCAGTTTCCTTGGTCCCTGACGCCGAGCTCTTTACTGCGAGGGTTGCAGGGAAGTAAAGCAGTGGAACTCTGCTTTCAAAGGGCTTCAAGCAAATGCTTGCCTTGCCTCTGAAAGGGAGCATCCCAACTGAGCATGGTTGCTGAGTTCTCATTTTGCCATCTTGCTCTCTCTGGTGAATGAGGAAACCTGGCTTCCTCATTCACCAGAGAGAGCAAGATGTGCTTGCCTGTCCATTGGTTCCTAATCTACCCTACCCATTGAGGGCCACACCCACCAGGCCTGAAAAAGGATTCATTAAGATTTCTGCTTTCTGGTCGAATATACATGCAGCGGGGCTTGCTGGAGATGTGCAGGCAGAGGGTTTTGAAATACTGGCTATCTATACCAATAGACCAGATGATTTAAATGTGTGCCCTGCCTGCAAACCAAGAACACTTATGGAACAGTAGGTATGTGTCTATGTTTGAGGAAGAGCAGGGTAGGGGCTTGCTGCCTTCTGTTTCCTGGGGCTTGATAAGGGTGGAGAAGCTGTTGCCCTCACACTAGATTCCTGGTTCCTGGAATTGCTGGGGAGCTACAGAAGGAAGAACTTGGCATGGTGGGAGATGCCGCATATGCAGATGCTGCCTGACACGAAACAGGAAGACTTCAAAGGTATTCCTGAAGTGGAAGAGAGAATATGAATGAAGGATAGATGACTAGAAGGAGTCACGGGGTGGCCGATACCATGAGAATTCTAGAAAGGAGACCAGAGCGACATTTGCTGGTATTATATGAATGTATAATAAAGGGGCATGACTTTGAGAGCTCCATTAGAGTTTGCAGGGATTCTGGGGTAGAAGGGGGTGGGGCTATAAAAACCCCAGTGACTACACTGGCCAGGCATACTGTGGCAGTGTTGCAGAGGAACAGAAAAAAATGATAGAGGGATCAAAATGGTGCATTGAACTGAGTCAGGTCCATTCATCTACTCCACATCCAGCCCCCCTGTAGACAACATTTTTATTAACCAATCCTTATAGAATTCTGAATCTGAGCAAACCACCCCTATCTCTTCGGTGGACAGAGTGAGAGTCTGAATCAAAGGTATAGACACAGAATATTGGCACTAAGGTATTATAGTTTTTTAAAAGACCAGGGGTGGTGGTGGTGGGGGGAGGGAGTAAGTGATCTGAAGGGAAACCAGAGTATGAGGTATTGTACTTAGACAGTAGAGGGCACTGCTACTCCAACAGAAGTCAACAGAAAGCTACAGGAAGATGGAAGTAGCCCACCTGAAGGGTACTACTGGGTTGTTGCTTTTGCAATGTCTAAATATACAATCAGTCTTCAGAGCATAATAAACAGAAAGATGTCCTTATGAGAAGTCACGGAGTTTCCCCCAGACAAACTCAAACAGCCCAGAGGGGCTAGAAGCCACTTAGCCATCACACCACTTTGGCTTAGGCCCAAATAGCATGGGGCCATAACCATTAATGCTTTTCTACTAAAATGGAAAAGAAAAAAAAAAAGTCTCCCTCATTTTTTAATAACTTTATTCCCCAAACTTCAAAATGAAAATTGCCAAGTTAAGAATTTGCCTAGAAAAAAAAAATTCTAATTTATTATGAAGAAGGTCCGGGGCTTGGGAATTTTTTAATGCAGATTCCTAATTTTCCAAAGTGACATTCTCCTGTGCATTTGAATAGATTATGCTCAGTATTGCTAGCCCTTAGCACAACGGGAACATTATTAAAACGATTGCATGGGTCTCCGAGGAGAGGCTCTGCTTCCCGCTCCCTTTCTCATTTTGGGGACTTCATATCAGAGACTGTCCATTCCTTGCCTGGGAAAGAAACTGGGTTTCTGGGGGAAGTGACATGTGCCACATAGGGAACAGAAGTCGGAAGATTAGACCTGAAGGGGTAATGAAAGAGTGGGTCTCGTTTCCTGAGAGCTCCCACTTAAGATGAGCTCCTGTGGGGCTGACCCACGGTCCTATTATAAGGTCTGGCTTTCCTGAAGACACCGTGTCAGAGAGCAGCTGGTTCTTTAGGATAATGACATTACAAGGGAAAGAGAGCAGAGTTTTCCCCTGAGGAGCTGGGGTTAGCTCTTGAAAGCTGAGAGGGAAGAAGGCAGCGGATCAGCTGCATGGAATGCCAGTGGCCAAGCACATGTGGAAGAACCACCCTAGACCTAAAGAACAGGAGCAGAGAACCCTGGGGCCGCCTAACTCCAAAGGCCAGTACCCCAGCCTGGGAGAAAGCAGCTTTCCTTCCACGAACCAGAAACCTCTGTAGCCTGTTCCCAACCCTCTGTAGTTCAGGAACCCTGCTCCCTGCTTCCTCCCACCCACTCTACCACTGCCTTAACCCTTCTTCCTTAGCTTCCATCCTCCTAATTCTTTTTAAAAGATTGATTTAGTATGTATACAGTGCTCTGATTGCATGTACACCTGCAGGCCAGAAGAGGGCACCAGATCTCATTGTAGATGGTTGTGAGCTACCACGTAGTTGCTGGGAATTGAACTCTGGACCTCTGGAAGAGCAGACAGTGCTCTTAACTGCTAAATCATCTCTCCAGCCCCTCCCTCATTCTAATTTTTAAGGTTGAAGAGCTCCAGGGACGGAGCATGAGGGTCCTGTGTAGAGCAACCCTGGAGACTCAAGGACATGTGCTGGAAGGTCAATGAATGATGGGGGGTCTTGTAGTTTCCGGGAGAGAGGAGTCAAAGATGGTCAGCAAAGTGGCCTCACATCACCTAGCAACTCCCCAGAGGTTGGAAGTGTCATGGTGTACAGGACAGCTGCTCTGGGCTCATAGGACCTAATGTGAACAAAGTCCCCTGCCCTGTCTCCACATCCCAACACTCGCTTCCATGTGCTCTGTGAGGACAACTGTGTTTGAACTATCCCTGGCTGGTGTACAAGGGACAGAGACAGTCAGAGGATAGTTGCAGAGAAGGTGGAATGACACACAGTAGGACTTCCTTTGGTTAAATGCCAAGTGAACATTCTAGTGGATGCAAGTCACGTAAAAAAGTGCCCAAGAGGTGATTATTGAACCGAGACGGGCTTGCAAGACTAGGATAAAGAAAAGATGATAACACCAGATAAAGGTCAAAAAAAGTGAGGGGGGGGGTGTCTCCTGTAAAAGCACTGCCCCAGAACTCAGGCTTTCAGAGACTCAGCGGCTGGTGGGAGACACCCAAAGTAGAAATAACAAGGGATGGGTCTCAGGGACTGCAGCAGCCCCATCCACACAAGCTAGAAGCTTCCAGAAAAACAAAAACACCCCCTCCCAAACAAAACAAAATAACAACAACAAAAACAGAGGGAACCAAAATAGTGGGAAGACGCTGCTGCTGAAGGTCCCAGGTTTTTGCAATAAGGGACGGAGTCCCAAAAGAACATGGAGCGCCGAGCTGCTGATGGAAGGTGGGAACTAGGGAGGGGAATTGAAGTGATGGATCAAGAATCCTGCCCATTGTAGGCAGAAGCCCAACAGAGCCCCAAGAGAGTCGTCTTACAGGCAGGTAGCCAGGCACTGGTCAGAAGGGGGGGGGGGGAGGGAGATCTGGTACCATTTCCTGAACACTCACAAGCAGACTGTGCACTCACAAGCAGACTGTGCACTCACAAGCCGACTGTGCACATCTCCAGTGTGAATTTTGCCCTGAGCGGTGCCGGCTTTAGCTGTACTTTCCAGTGTCTGCAGGGTGAGGGGTGGCAGACAGGTCTATGACCACAACTCCAGGCTATGGTCCTGGTGACAGAATTAACCCAGCCTGGTGCTTTGCCAAGTCCAGTGACTCTTTAATGATCTGTATTCACCAGACCAGACTCTCCAGAGAAGTCTACCCAAGGCTGGACAGGCTAAGTAAAGCTGAGTCAGGACTGCCAGTGTCCTGGGAATATCCCACTTCCATCCTCTCCTGGGGGTTCCAAGGCTACCAATACCTCCCCATTCTTCCCTGGCACACTCACCTGGGGGCTGTCCTGGTAGGGTGGGGGAGGGACATTCTGCGTGGCCATCATTGTCAGAGCTGGGGCTGGGGAGGCATGTTGCATCATGGGATTGATTCACATGGAGGATCTGTGGGCAGAAGAAAAGGGGCCGCACCGTTAGTACAGGGTACAGGCAGCCCAGGGGACTAACCACCTCCACATTATTTTTTCCACCTGCAACACCTGGATTTGACGGGATCTGCAGGGACTGGGAGGTTCTTCCACGGAACTAATCAGAACTATGGGAGGGGGCCATGTAGAGAGGGGTTTGCTGTGCTATTTTGACTCAAAAGAAATAATATTCAAATTACATGTAAAACAATCTGTACCCCTGTGGTGATGCTTCACACAGCATCAGCTCAAGCCTGGTTGATAAGCAGGGAGGCAGCAGGTAGCTTGGCTGGCCTGACTCATCTTCCCCACTTTGACAAGGGCACTCCTTGCTCAACCCTTCACAGGCATTCAGGTGAACCAACAGCATTCCCCTAGGCAGGAAGCTGATCTGCCTCTAACTTTGAAACTCAGGGTCTCCAGGCACCAGGTTTACTCTCCCAAGTGTGCTCATTAGACCCCATAGTGGAAGCAAGGGACATGGGCCATCAGCCCTCTTCAAGACTAGTCCAGAGTTGACCTGCATGGAAGTTTTTTTTTGGGGGGAGGAGGGGCGGAAAGAACAGAAGAGCCCCAATCATTTTGGTTTTCTTAGGTGCATACTGTGAACCAGGAATTTCTCTGGGTTTGGTCCAATATAGAGTCACCAGTATGTAAAGCCAGAATTGCCAAATGGATGGCCTGCCTCTTACATAGGAGACAGGCCACAAGAAAATGTGTGCATATACTGGTGAGTGTGTGTGTGTGTGTGTGTGTGTGTGTGTGTGTGTATGTGTGCGTGTGCATGTGTGTATTGCAGGTCTGCTCTACTATATCCCACACCACCTCTTACCAGTAAATGAACTGCCCCTTGGGGCCTCAAACTTTCTCCTTGAACCAGACCATGTTTTGTAAGTGGAGACACCCTGGCAGTACCACCCAGAGAAACGGAATGCTCAGAGAGATGCTGAGCTGCAGTGGATGCCCTGAAATATCTAAAGCCAGCCACTCATGGGCTAGTTGCTGATATAGCACCGTCCAGCATGGGGGGGGGGGAGGTGAGCCCTAAGAACGTGAAGGGGTGAAAACAATCTCCTGGCCAGAGGGGGCTAGTGAGCCAATGTTCAGTTTGCCTGTCTCTCCCTGAGGCCACTTGGGGGCTTCATCAGTTTCCCCTTTCCCAGAGCCTACCAAAATGTCTGCATAAATGAGGTCTGTAGCAACTTAAAAGTATCTTAAAGGAGCCAGTCAAAAAAGATGTGGGTCTCAGGAAAGAGGGGAGAGGGGAGGGGGAGGGGGGAGGGGAGGGGGAGGGGGAGAGGGGGGGGGAGGGGGGGGGGGGAGGGGGGGGGGGGGGGGGGAGGGGGGAGAGAGGGAGAGAGAGAGAGAGAGAGAGAGAGAGAGAGAGAGAGAGAGAGAGAGAGGCTGTGAGCCTTCTTTTCAGGAAGGGAAAGAGAGAACTACCCTGACCCGAGTCTCCAAAGTACCAGGCATGCTTTGACCTCAAGCGCACAAGCAAAGCAGTGGGGATTCATGTTTCATTCAACAGATGCTTGTCGCATATCAACTGTGCAGGGAACTGTGCTAAGGAGAGAGGCAGGATGGGTGAGTGAGGCCAGAGCTTCCCTCCACGGGGTATGGTTGGTAGAGGGAGGTGATAATTTGGCAGAAAGAAAGAAAGTGGGGGCTGGGGATGACAGTGCCTGAGCAACAGCCTCGCCTGAGCAGAGCGGTCACCTTGGCTTCAGGGCTTGCCTTCTCTCCATCCTGACCTGCCTCAGAAGGCAGACCACCAGGCTTGCCTTGGGTCCATCTCAACACGTGATGAGCACTGAGACCCAGGCTATCCTTTCGCACAGGAGCCCAGGGGAGAGCAAAGAAGGAGAGCCTATCTCCTCTGTCAGGAAAATGATCAAGGTTTGTCATCATGGCCGGGCTTTGTGTGGGTGCCTGCCAGTCATAGTAAGCAAGGGCAGACTAGAGAGAATTCCAGAAGGAAAAGGAGGAGGCAGATTATTTCCTCTTCCTCCTTCTCCCTTTCCCTTGCAATACTAGAAATGGATTTCAGGACTTTGTGCTGCTCTAAGCACTTACTGTACCACTGACCTACATCCCTTGCCCAGAGGCAAATTTCTTGAGATATTACAAAGATCTTCCAAACGAAGACTTTTGAAGAGAGCCAGGTATGGTAGCACACATCTACAATCCTAGCACTTGGAAAGAAGAGGCAGGAAGGCGCAGCAAGTCGTGAGAACAGCCTTGTCGGCGTAGTGAATTCCCAGGCCTCTATGGCTGTTTATTAAGACCCTGTTTCCCCGACCCCTTTTGTCACCCAAAGACTTGATACTAAAATGAGTATATGTGCTCTCTTTTGAAAGCTGGGAGAATAAGGAAATAGAGATCTGCGGGGAGGGGTGTTAAGAACTCTGGCAGATAAAACAACTTTGGCTGGGCCTAGGGTTTAGGGCGCAGGGTGAGGGTGAGAGTAAGACAGGAGTCCCTGAAAGCACCAATCTTAGATGCTCAGTGGCTGAAAAGGCCGCATGGTTGCAATACCAGAAGTGTCCAGAAGAGGGAGCATGGAACAGAGACACTGCTGGAGTAACAGCCCGGAAGGGTTTTCTCAGCCTGTTGGGGCAACTGTTTCTTTTAAAATTAGGTTTGAGTCTTAGTAACTTCATTCCAAATGAGAAACTCATAGTGAAAGTAAGGCAACGAAAAAACCCAAACAGGATAATTTTGGTTAAATAGAAAAGTCGTAAATCCCCACTCTTTTGTTCTCGCTCCCATAGTGAAGGCAGCAGTCAGTTAAAGGATGGTATCCCTTGATAACGGCTGTGGTAGAGCAAGGAAGGATAGCTAAGAGTGTTCTGAGCCTAGAATCAGCCATCCACGAGGCGGAGACATTTTTCGGTTCTGAGCCTGCCAGGCTGTACAGCAGGGAACCTAGGTGTCTCCTGCCCCTCCCTTTCTCTGGGGTCACCATAATTCCCTAGGCCACTGTCCGTTGCCCTCTAAGGATTTCTCCTGAAAGAGAACTGGAGGCTCTTTCCAAAGGGCCTTAAGTTACTTTCTCAGCTCAGACAAGCATAGAAGCTTCGGGAAACTTGACCCTGTGGCGTTCTATCCTGCTTGATCCTCCTTGAAGGGGCACAGACACCATCCTAGAGGGTAATGTGGGGGTCCGACTCACCCTGTCAGGGTCTGGATGTGGGGGAGTCCTTTGGCAATAGTTGGGGGCCTTGGACCTCTGGGGGAAGCCTGCCCTATGTCAGTTTCTTTAGCAATAGAAAGAGGAGCCCAGGGCTCCGGGTTTTACTCAGTGGTTCTGTGGGGTTGCTGGCCCTGTCCAGGGGCCCTCTCATTTTTGTCACCAGACATCACACCAGGGCATTCAAGGGACCACAGCCAAGGCCGTAATCAGAGGACTCGGAGGGCCGTTTACCTCAGAGAATTCCTTGCTCTGTACTCTGCTTGGGAATTTTCTCTTTAATGCTAAAACCATTTTACTACAGGACAGCTAGCTACTGGGGGGGGGGGCGGGGCGTGGGGAGGGCGGGGCACGGGGGGTGGGACGTGGGGGTCCTCTGCAGCACCCAACTCCACAAGATATCCAGGAGGAAGTTATTTGTATCACTGACACTGTCATCAAAAGGAGCCAAAGTGCCATTTTGCAGGCTCAGGAGCCAAGTGAGCATTGGGTCCACAAAGGTGGGGACAGAAGAATCTCAGGTTTTTTTTTTTGTTGTTGTTTTTGTTTTTGTTTAAAACAGGAATGTGCAGGTTTTTTGCCCCTCTCCCTGCCTTCTTAGCTCTAGCTCCCCAGAGGAAGTGCCATGATGCCCTTAGACGGGAGTACAAACTCCACTGTGTTGACAAACATAGGCTTAGGGGAAAAAAAAAATTGCCAAGCTCGTTAGAAGGAGCTCATTAGGACTTGTTGACATGAAACCCATTAGACCAATTAACATTCCATTAACGGCTTGGGGCACCAAAGGGGTTAATGCTGCTGGGCAGTAATTGGGTAGGGGTGTAGGGGTTGGGGGCTCAAGGCCTTAAGGATGAGAAACAAAGTCTAATTGGGAACTGTCTGGCCAGCTGGCCTGACAGCATTTGTTCCTGGCTCCTGACCCTAGCTGGGACTAAATGGTATCCTTGTATCCGGTGCTGAGGTTGGAGAAGGCTCTGGCCCCTCCCTGCCATGCCCCTCCACTCCAGGCTGGAGATTGGGCAGGTGCTTGGCCTAGGAACAAGAGGGAGGGGCATTTCCGCCCTCTTAGACCCTGATAGTTCTGTCAGATTCTCCATCTGTGACATCATTCTCTCCTTCGCTCCCTCTGGTCTTGTTTTCTTCATTTTTATTTTCTATTTTATCTTTGAGACAAGGATCTCCTTTGGTAGTCTCGGCTAGCCTCAGCCTCTGGAGTAAGTTCTGGGATTACAGATGTGCACCACCACATCTGGCTAGTTCAGTATCTTTTTTTTTAAGCTCTGAGAAGGGAGCGTTTTCTCCTCTTCAGAAGCTGGCTTTCTGTGATGTTAGCCACTTTTTCTAAGTAGAGAAAAAACATGGGACGTTTCAAAGCCTAATGCACCCCAGGAGTGTTGGGGTGGCCCTGGGTATTCTGCCCACCCTCCAATAATAATAAAGAGATCTCCCCCCTTCCTCTCCCTCCGCAGCTTTCCTTGCTCTGGTACAAGTAAAGCCCATGGAAGTCTCACTCCCGTGGGTGAGTCTCAATTTCCCCATCTGCAGAATCAGTTGAGTAAGATTTACAAAGTCCCAGGATCTAGCCTGAGCGTACGGTCCAAAAGTCTAAGTGTTACAACCTGTACAAGACACTTTCCCTTTTGGACTCCAAAATAAAAGGACTTCCAACATCTGTGAAACCATCGGCCGCAGTTAGCCCTCCCTAAATGCTCACTGAATCGAAGGCCCACAACTGGACTGTAGCTTCCTTCCAAAGGTCAGTCAGCTCCCAGTTTCTCCCAGTTTCCTCCCCCAATTCACCAGTAAGTGCAGGTGGTGGAGCATCCTAAGGCCAGCAAACCAGGAATCCTCCGCCATCCTAGTCTGAAGTGGCCTCCTAGGTTATTCCTCCACCTGCATCCCCAAAGCCTAACCCCTCTCTGAACAGCCGCCCAGGCCAGCAGTTCTGACGTCTAGACAGATTTGCAGGAGGCTGAAATAACACTGTGAACTCAGCAGGAGGGCCTGACAGGCTGCTTTAGTAACCTGGCTGGCTTTAGTTTCTCCCTGGGGGGAGCTGCCTCAACCTGGCGCAGTCCCCCCTTTCTTTTCCTTTAGAGACCAGGCTTGTCCCCCGTGACAGATGATGCCAGTCCAGCTCCCTTCCCAGAAGCCACCTGTAGGTGGCGTCGTAGGCACCTCTTTAATTGCATTATATAATATAACCTGTTTACTAAATCAAGGAATCAGTCGCCTCAGGATTTACAGCCTCGGATGTGTGTAGAGAATTGGACTTTGAGTCAAATTTAAAAACAAATAAAAATGAGAGGCAGCTGTTGCTGATAGTGTGATATTCATCTTTTGGAAACAAATTCACCCCAGTGCTATAAATTATGCCTGGAAAAAAAGTGTTGGTGGTGGGAAGGAATTGGCTAGCTCTCCTCTGCTGGCAACTCGGAGCGATGAATCTTGAAATAACGGTGTCAACCTGTCACTGATTTCATGTGACTCTGTGGATTTATCTAAAGAAACGCAGGCGTGTGGATGCACACACACACACTCTCTCTCTCTCTCTCTCTCTCTCTCTCTCTCTCTCTCTCTCTCTCTCTCTCTCTCTCCCTAGGTCTCTGTAAAACTCAGTAGAAACCACAAGCTAGAAGCTGAGTTTCTGCAGGAACTCTGTGGTCCCTGAGATGAAACACTGGAGTTAGCACAGAGAACAGGACAAGTCTGAGGCCAGTGGCGGATGGAAGAGGACGGAGTGGAAACAAGACGCATCCGTGGGCTACAAAGTTCTAAAATGTGAGCAGAGACTAACATCCAAGTTAGTTTTCAAAGGGGGGAGACATGAAGGGTCTTTATAGTGAGAACTGAAGAATCCTTGGAAAAAGACACAGGTACCCCAGGACCCTGACCTAACTCCCAGATCATCAAACACTGCAGAATCCACTGTACAAGATGACTCATGAGAACCCTGCTAGGGCTGGAATGAAGCCTCAGGACCTGAAGTCTGGTGTCACGAAGGCCAGAGCCTGGCAGACACTACTTCCTACTCCCTCTGATCTCAGGATGTTGAAGGCAAACGACAGTCCTTCATTTGGTCAGATCAAACTCAGGGTGGGTCCTGGAAGGCAGGCACAGGACCTGCGGTCATATCACTAAAAGAAAGGCACGCGGGATAGGAACTGCTGAGGAGGAGTGCTTGCTCTCGGGTCTGATGCCTTGCTTTCTCTCGGCCCCAAGGATGGCTAGCTCTCCGGTTACTTGGGTCCCAGGACACACTGCACTTGGCCCAGAGCCTCGGTTCTTGCAGCCAGAAGGCCCACAATCTCTAGTGCCCCCCTAGCTCTTCAATGGGAGCCCACAGACCTGAGCAGGAAGTAGAGCTATTAGCAAGGCCACCAAGCCCTCCGGCCACTTACAACTCACTCTGCCGACGTTCCTTTTTTTTTTTTTTTTTTTTTTTTTTAACCTTTCTAGGGTTTCCAATGGAGAAGAAGGTGGTGCCAGGTCATGCCCTAGTGTCTGATGCTGGCCTTCAGGGAACAGAGTGGGGGTGTAGCAGATTCCTTAAGAGATGTGAAAAATCCCGTTCCCTCTCTCCTTCATCAGCCCTAAGTGCCTCATGGAGAAAACGAGTAACGTAGACCTTCTTTTGGATCCTCACCCCCAAGGAGGAGTCCTACTCACAAGGCCCCGCCACATACCAGCTGTCTCCACCCCAAAGCCCACCTCGTTGCTGGCTCTTTATCCAGAATAGCAGTATGTCACCCTGTGAGTGAGCAAGTGACTCTTTTCCACACAGCCATTTTATGATCCAGCCTAGAAAGCAGCACGTTTGCTCTGGAGACCAGATCCAGGGTGTGTGGAGTGGTTACTTTGCACTCTGTATCCCTTGGTATCTATAGCATTTGGGAGGGGGTGCTTAGTAGTGCCCTAAGGCAAAAGATTTGACTAAGCAGGGTTTGGGTTGGGCCTAGCCATTGCTGGGAGCATTGGGGATCGCTGAGAACCACGGTGCCTCATTGCTGCCCTCAGCACCTCACTTTTCAGTGGTAGAACCCGCTTTCCTTGGACTCCAGCCTTCCACGGAGGATTTGCCACAGAAGAGCCTACTGACTTGGTATATCACTAGGAAGCATGTGGCTCTAGCACACAGAGGTCCCAGCTTATCAGGGCCCAGAGTTCACTGGCTAACACCCTCCCACCCCCTCTGACTATTCCTTTAGTACAGCATGAAAACACAGACCAGGGGCCAGAGCCCTTTCCCTCAGCCGTTCCCACTGGATCCCAGCCTAGCAGAGTGGTGGAGCCCCTACCTCCTGCCTCCCTGCCTCCCTGCCTAGCTGTCACACCTTCACTGCCTTCAAAAAGCCGCTGATATATTTTACAAACTGAAACAGCAATTTAATTCCCCCTGATAGCAGCAATTGTCCATTAGATCTTCCTACCGAGGAGCTTAACAATAATTCCTTTCATCCAACTGCTTGCCTCTTCTTGATCTGAGAATCAATCCCATAAATAGCAGGCAAGAGTTTGCACATTACTCTCCCCCTCCAGCTTTTAGCATTTTGATGAAGATTCTCATCTCTTCTTTAAGCACTTTACAACTTGGCAATTTTTCTCCCTTTGGTTCCTTTAAACAAAATAAAATAACAACACAAAACCAGAAAAAGGGGGGGGCGTTGGTTGTGAGGGGAAGCGTGGTGCTCGTAGTGCTTCGCATGAGAAGGGTCTGTGCTTCCCCATGCTGGGAGGCAGAGGGTGGCTCCAGCACTGCTGATGGGGTAGGCTGCTGAAAAGGAGGTACCACTCTTTCCCAGTGCGGTACGGCTAGCCTCTTAAGCATCACACTCACTGAACTTGGGTCTTGATTTTTGTCAACAATGTTCAACTTAAAGAAAAATTCCCTTACCCTAACACTTTTCTGCTGTGCTCAGGGGCAGGGAAGCCTGCCCACCCCTCAGGCAACGCTCTAACCCAACGATAGCATTCCGAACACCTCCCTTTCCCTTTTCTGGGGGCTGCTGAGGATGACCTTCCTTCAGAAGGGCGGCTTCTACTTGAGATCCTCCTGCCTCAGCCCTTCAACCACTGGGATCACCCCATCTTAGTTACTCTCGTCTCTGTCTGCTCTCCAGCCTCCTTTGAGTCTACCCAAGCATCCTGTGTGGGAGGAAGAGAGAGGCAGGGAGAGCAGAAGGCTTAAGGTCTTGGATGCTCCAGTGATTAACGAGAGAGTCCTCCAGATCCTCCACGGATGGTGGTGACAGTGGATTGTCAGGGCACCGGGGAGCTCCAGTCTGGCCCCCTGAGATACCGCCACGTGTTCTCTCTTGTCTGCACACATGGAGAGAAACAGGCCTAAAGATGAACCCAGGGACGAACATTCCCCCTTGACAAACTCGATTCCCAGGTTTATTATTATTTGTGGAGAGCTGACAGCAGCCTCGGGAACAGAGCTGAGAAAACAACACAGGCCTGGCCCCGGAGGCTCACAACTCAACAGAGACAAACAACACAGACACTGGGGGATCCAGGATGATAGAAGCCAGGCGGCTACCTCCCTGATGCCCTGTCTGCCTCCTCCCCTGACTAGTCTGAGGGCTGAGGGAAGTCCATGAGCTTGAGGAAGACGGCAAACAGGAAGGCCTTGGAACACAGAGCAGGCGCTTCTGAAGCCTCTTCAGCCTATTAGCTGGGGCAGTCTCAGATTCCCATGGAGCCAGGGAATCTACAGAGGGCCTGCCAGGCTTTTTCCTCTCCGAGAAGCAGCAATCTATGCTCTCTGGCTGGGTGCTGCCTGCTTCCAAGGTTTAAAATTCACCTCCAGGAAAAACAAAATAGAATGATCAAGAAGCAGCTTTTTGGGAACAACTGACCTGGGCTGGGCTCTGATTATCATCATCAATTTTCCTGTTCTTAGCAGTGGGTGCCTTCTCTGGTTCCCCTGGAGTCCACCTTGGTCCTTACTGCTGCGTGTGCCTTGACTCTGCATTCCAAATATCCCAAGAAACAGGCCACAAAGGGGAGAGGGTGATAGCTCTCATGTGAGGGGAGGTGAGCCCAGACTCACACCCCTGCTGGCAAGCATGTCCTCTGTCCCCGGCCTAAGATGTACACTCTGCATCTTTTGCCATGTTTCGTGTCAGTTGGGATAGAACAGGATTCTATATTTTACAACCACATCATTTCCTTCATCAAAATTTTGCTCCAAACCATATTTGGCTGACCGTAAAGCCTTGCTTTACATCCCACCCCAGGCCAGTCCTATTCAGAGCCTTGGAACAGGCAAGACATGGGGTGCCATGACAGTCAAGTTGCTTCATACATTTCTAAGGCATGGAAAATTCCTTTCTCTGACACATGTCCTTTCTTGCCCAGTGACTCCGTTGCTCCCCAGCATAAGATCATAGCTATGGCTGCCATTTTCTAGGTTTTTTTTTTTTTTTTTTGGTGGGGTAAAAGTGTGTGCAATAGAAGTTCACAGGTCTTTTTTTCCCGATGAACATACTTTACATGGCCACAGATTCATTTTTTTGGCTTATTGTGGAAGTGTAAAACAAGCACATCTGGGACCCTTTACATCCAGCTGCCATTAGACCTCAGTGAGAACGAGTTTGCTAGCCCCCTTCCCTCATCATTAACTTTGATGATAGTCAGACAGTAATACAGAACAAATAAAGACTGCCATTTATTGTGCCCTTTCCTCACACTGAATGCATTGCTAAGTACATATGATAACCTTGTTTTTTTTTTTCCCCTCAACCATGTAGAGTAATGTTGTTCCAATTTGTGGATGAGAAAACTGAGGCTTAGACACCCTGGAGGCCTTTTTAAAAATATTTTACATAATCTGATTGAGTAGTATGAATGCTTCAGGGTAAAAACAGGAAACAGCAGGGGGAGGAAAGAGACCCCAGAACCAGTAAGGAGCCCAGCATAGGGCAGGCAAGGTGGTTGTGACATGCCATCTTGGATTTGGCCTTCTACAGAGACTGCCCTTTGATTTTCATGTGGTCCAGACTTCTAGAAGTCACATCCTGTGGAGAACGCTGTGTGTAACAGGTGGGCCGTAGTGACAGCCAACGCACAGTGGGGTGCACCATCTCCCATGGCGGGGCTTCTTTCCTGCCGCTCCTTCCTACTGGGGCTGTTATCCTGGGAGCAAGCAGTGCGGGTCCAAATGTATGCAAATATTTGATTGCATTCTGCTCTTGTTATTTTATAGAAAAATGAATGAGTGGGAGATGGAAAAAGAAAGTGCTGATACCAGAGATAAGACTGGGGGGCGGGGGTGGAGAGGGTGTTGTCTTGTAACATGGTAAAACTGAGACAAAGATGGTAGACATTTAGCGTGCTGAAAACAGCAGATTGGGAGTCTCCTTCACAGATTCCCTGGACTGTGTGCTCGATTAGGAAGGGAAAGAGCAAAATCAAAGGATGAACATGGGATGGTGCGTGTCTGGTGGAGGACTGCATGTCAGAGGCAATGCAGTCAGGGACCGATGCTGTGTTTCCCTGTCTGGGAGGAGCTCTGAAAGCACACACTGCACGCATGCACCCCAGGCTGCCTGATCCTGGCCATGCGTGCCACTGTGGGAGGCCAGGGCTCTACCTCTCGTTGGTTCAGGGTCAGCCAGAGCCTCCTATCTGGACCCAGGTGCCCTGTTAGGGTTTTGGTGGAGTAGGGGAAGAGGACTCCTGCTCTTAGCCTGTTTTCTGTCTCTGCATGGCCTTCTTGGCCATCCCAAGCATGGCTTTCCAGGACCATCCACAGTTACTAAGAAGATTTTTCTAAATTGATCCAAAGGCAAAGAGCCTCTTATGTCTTTCCAACGTTCAGAAACGTTATGTGTTTTAAGCCAGGGTACCTCATGGTAGGACATGACCCTTTTTTGGCCATATCTAAGTTCTAGCTATCTTTTTTTTTTTTTTTTTTTTTTTTTTTTTCAGCAGAAGTTCCTTCTGGTGTGCCTTTCTTCTGAGCTTTCTCCTTCTGAGCCCAGAGAGACTCCAGGCAGGAAGCTGCACGGGCAGTCGATAGAGACATTGTCTCAGGTCAGCCATAGGGTAATTACTCATAGCCTCCAAAGCAGGCAGCTGTCAGACTGGAGGACAGAGCACCAGGGCCATGTTTTGCCTCCCACTGGCTCCCGGCTCGCCCCTGCCGGCCCCCTTCTCCCTTACCCCAGCCTTAGGAAGG
Source organism: Acomys percivali (assembly GCA_907169655.1). Classification (NCBI taxonomy): domain Eukaryota; kingdom Metazoa; phylum Chordata; class Mammalia; order Rodentia; family Muridae; genus Acomys; species Acomys percivali. The sequence continues at coordinate 93,884,087 of OU015749.1, forward strand.
GGTCTGTTGTCCTCTGGCTTCTCCCACGGAAACCGTTAGTCGTGGTTCAGCCCTTCCAGCTGCATTCAGACCCGCAGACGTGTTTCATATTGGCAGCAGACTCTTTGAACACTAGCAACTTGTCTGAGGAGGAGAACTCACACGGAACCTTTGCAGCGACGACTAATTTCCTATCATTACGACGCTGATGGGAGAGAATGAGCCCTGCCTTCAGCAAGTTAAAAACTGGGTCCCTGCTTCCCCTTCTCTCTCCTAGAAGATAAGGCTCCCTTGTCATGCCAGGGCAAGGATCAGCAGGTGGAAGAAAGAGTGGAGAAGATAAATATTGCCCACTGGTCCTCAAGGACCAATTAGGAGGCTCCCGACTTAACAGCAGACAGCAATCTCGTGGGATCTGAGCATCTCCCAGGACCAGGCTGCCAAAAGTAAGGGAAGCGAGCATCTTGAGTCACTTTGTCCAGAGCAGGGTGACCCAGGCAGGCAGGAGAACTGAGCTGTCTGTGGGAGGTCATCGGGGTGGAAAGGACTGGTAAGTGGGATTCTCATCCAAGATGACACCCGTCAAGGGCAATAACTTGCCAAAGCCGGGATGGATCCTGGCTCTCTGGGGATGGATCCTGGCTCTCTGCAGGCCTCTCTGTGCTTCCTTCTCTCTGTGTGGCCTGGCTGGATGTGAGATCAGAGTCTCTTCTCTGGGCCACTCAGAAGACCAACCTGCTAAGGACTTGTCCTAGGATTTGCACAAGTGAGAAAATGATCCCAGTGGAGACTTGAACCACTAGCATTATTTCTCTAACAGGAGATGTGTACACATCCATAGGCTAAAAGTATGTAGGGTAGGTTAGAATTGGCAGAGAGAGATGGAGAGGTAAGAAAGCCTATTTCAGAGAGACTGGGTCAAGGGTCAAGGACAGTGGGAGGGCTGATTACAATGATCCACAGCAGGGGGACGACTGTCGTAGTTGTCCTGACTTGTACCCCGACTTTCCCTTCACAGACCAGAAACTCAATGCTTCTTCCTCAGATCAGATCCAAGGCTGTAGGGTTACTTATCAGAGGCCCAAGAGAGCTAGGTCATGTCTAGGCAGGAGCTCTGACCCCTCTGAATAAATACACACATTTCCCCAGGTCAAGCAGCAAGTTGGCTATAGTGTCCTCACTAGAACTCAGGTGCCAAATAGCAGACTTATTAACTAACCACTATGTGCCAGGCATGGTGTGAGCAATGGACAGGACACACGAAGAAGACGGAGACTACCAAGGGGCGTGACAAAAGAAAGAATAAAATGAAAAAATTTCTGAATTGAAGCAAAGAAGGTGACTTCAGAGTCAAGAGAATCCCAAGATCTGGGAGAAAAGAAAGAAGGAAGCAAAGCAAGTTCCAGGGACTGAGCTATAGCAGCTCTGAATCCGGAAGAGGACATGAAAGGAACCTAACGTGCCCAGAGATATTGACAATGCAGGAAATAAGGTGACTGAGCAACAGCATCAAGGTCAAAGGCAGAGTGGAGGGTGCTCCCCAGAGGCAGAGCATCTGCACAGTGGGAAAGGCCCTGTGTTTGGTTCTCAGCGCGGCAAGACAAAAAGGCCTACGAGAGGAAGATTCTGAGCTCAGTCAGTCTGTCAACCAAGGGTGTGATGAACTCAGTGCTGGCTATGTGAGAACTCACCTTATTTCTCATTCAGCAATATAAAAAACACACCTAAAGGTGATATTCCAGCAAAGCCAGCAGTTGTGACTATGGTTCACATATAAGGAAACTCAGGGGAAAGGACAGGGTTTACACAAAAAGGGCGGCAACTCAGCATGACTGCTGAGGGGGGAGTCCAGAGGGATGGGAAGGAGGTCACTACACCACTGTGCTCCTGACCCTGGGGATCCGGCTCCTTCCTGCAGCCAAAACATAACCAGATCATGTGGCTGAGTGACATTTCCATGTCCACACGGGGCTCATGCCTTCTGATATAGCTCAGTCTTCTAACTGACCTCCAGTCAGAATCTAGAGGTAACTACACTTAAGCAACAGAAGGTAGATCTTCTAAGTCTCCAGGTAAAGGAAGTGGGTGACAGGCTACACGCATGCACACACACACACACACACACACGCACACACACACACACACACACACACACGCTGTATGAAATAGCACATAGCATGTTATACGTGGTGCTATATATTATACTGTTAAATACAGTATTTACATTTTCAGTTTTGAAGCAGGATCTCATTATGTAGCCCAGACTGGCCTTGAACTCTTTTTATCAGTCTCGTAAGAGCTGGGATTATAAGCATGTGCTATCACGCTTGGGTAAATTTTATTTATAACTCTGTATATTATGTATATATATAATATATAATAAACATTTTTTTTGAGTTTTTCGAGACAAGGTCTCTCTGTGTTAGCCTTGGCTGTCCTGAACTCACTTTGTAGACCAGGCTGGCCCTGAACTCACAGCGATCTGCCTGCCTCTGCCTCCCGAGTGCTGGGATTACAGGCGTGTGCCACCACGCCCGGCTAATAAAATTATTATATGTAGTATTTAAAGCATTATATCTTGATGCTGGAAAGATCGCTTGGTCCATGGTTAAGAGCATTGGTTGCTCTTGCAGAGGACTTGGATTCAGTTCCCAGCATACACGCAACAGCTCACAACCAGCTCACAACCAGCAACAGCTCACAACCAGCAACAGGTCACAACCAGCTCACAACCATCTGTAACTCCATTTCCAGGGGATCCGATGTTCTGAAGGTACCAGATATGCATGTGGTACACATACATACATGCAAACCAAACAGCCACACATATAAAGTATAAAATAAAGTTTCCATGGCCATTTATTGCAAAACTAGAAATAAGAATGTGGTGAAGAATGCCATTAAGTTGGAAGAGAAAGACCAAGCACTGTGGAGTATGCCAGCCTGGAATCCTAACACTCAGGAGACAGAGGCAGGAGAATTGCTGTAAGTTCAAACCAGTCCCCAACAGTGAATTCCAAGCCAGACAGGGATACAGTGAAAAGCTGCCTCAAAACTCCAAAAGTGAAAAGGAAAATAGATTAAAGAGAAAAGAAGTTTGAACTTAGAATTTTAATATATATACTAATCTACAATAGCATATATGATGGCTAAAACTATATGCTATAGGTATAATACATAGAATATAGTATATATACTATATAGTAAATAGTGTCTTATGGGATTATGTGTAATTGCATTATATAATACTATATATGTTATTTTATATTTCACACTGTTAAAATTTAAGTTTGCATGTACACATCGTATGTATTATATATTATATAACATTGTATACTAAAAATAAGTACTATCAAATATAGGTTTGTCACTATTGTTATTGTTTTGAGACTGGGTTTCACTACGTAGTCCTGGCTGTCTTCAAGCTGGCAATCCCCCTGCCTTGGTCTCCCCAGTGCTGGGATTGCAGGTGTGTGCTACCTGTGACGTGAGGTCTATCCTGCACATGTTAGTTCCAATTGGTTTACGTGAAGCTGTTAAGGGGTGAACAGTGTCTACACAGAGCTTTGGTGGAGGAGATCTGAGGAGAGGCTCCTTAGAGCACATCTGGCTCTGTTGCCTTCTTTCATAGATACCAGACTTACACGGGGCCCAGAGGGGGGTGATGCTAAGGAAGGGCCACCAGTTAAAGAAGTGTCCTGGGAAGAGAACTGCCCATTAGGAAGCAGAACGCCTGGCAAAAAGCAGCCGCCTACACCAGAAGCTTGATGCTGAGCTCCTTAGAGAACTTTCAGGGGAGGAGAAAGGATTGGGACAGCCCAGTAGGCAGGTAGCCGGACTTTGAAGAAGTCTGAAGAAATGAGCCCAGACTGCCCCCACCTTGCTTAGTAGCCATGATAGCTTGAGAGAAGCAGATCCAGTGTAGACAGGAGTTACCCTGGAGCTGCTAGAGAGGACACTGGACAAGAGATGACCTTTCCTGAGCATTTCCCATGCACCAGAACGCTGTGAGGTCAGTCCCTGCTATGAGAGCCCTTACGAAGGCTGTCTGTTCCAGTTGCATTGACAATGACGGGCTGGGTCTGTGTCTGTAACGTCAGCATTCGAGAGGACAGGGAAGGAGATGGGGAGTTGGAGGCTAGCTTGGGCTACGTAACTAAAACCTGCTCTTAAAAAAAAAAAGAAAGAAAGAAAGAAAAAGAGGAAGGGAGGGAGGAAGTGGGAGATTGGGGAACAAAGGGCAATGACAACAAAAGGCCCAAGTTCTAGAGCGTTCTCAAGTCCAGTAGCCAACGGATAGCCCAGCTAGAAACTGAGCCTTTGTTGGGTCAGTTTAAAATGTGAGTTTATGCAGAATCAAAGGACTACAGTCAATACTTGCCGGCATGTCTTTCCTCATTGAGGAAACACTGCCTGCTGTTCTGTTCTTGAGCCTGAGGAGGAAGTCAGCTCCTCTGTACAGTGTGACACCATCCGGATGCTATGGCTGGCCCACAGGAGTGAGCTTTACCCACCAGGACTCAGGAAATTCCCACCTGGAAAGGCACCTGGAGTTTGGGGTCTCCTTTTCCCCAGCTCAGAGCATCAATGATGCCTCCTAAGGCCATAGAGACTGGCTGAAAGTCTGCATCTCAGAGAGACGAGCCACCATGAGTACTAGGAAGAGAGGCACTGCAGCCCTTGGTTTGCACATCCTCAGGCCCACCTTTGTCTTCTGACCAACCTCAGACACACGAATGGCTGTACCTGTCCTGTCCATTAGACCTAAGCTAGCCTACACAGCCTCTTCTGTGTCTCCCTGGGAACTGCCTGTATTGAGCTTAGGGGCCAGGGAGGCTGGCAGGCAGGAGGGCCCAGGAGAATATGTATGTCAGTTAAGGTTTGTCGTTTACACGTGGAGATCATTAACGGGACTTATTTTTAAATTGTAATTGCAAAATGTAAATGCTTCCCAAACTGATGTGTAATTGCTACCCCTCCACCCCAGCCCTTCCCCTCTGCTGCCAGCTTTGCAAGGAGAGAATTAGAAAATAAAAAGGGGGTGGATTATGTAAGCAAAACGATTTTAAAAAAAGAGAGCGAGAGCTAAGAATTTAAGTGAGACAGCTGGCAGCTTCTCTGATTGCCACACTTCCAGCATTAGCTACAAAAATTGTCCTTGCCAATCGCACCCATGCAAGCAATAGTGTCAACTGTGCTTAGTCTCCAGGACACACCATACTGTCACTCCC
>OU015749.1:93900326-93915835 GCA_907169655.1 Acomys percivali
GTGTGTGTGTGTGTGTGTGTGTGTGTGTGTGTGTGAGTTTCTCTCTCCTCTCTCCTTCTTTCTGTATCCCCCCACAAACACACAAGTGCACAGATTCTGGTTCATGCTCATGGTGATGGCCACACACAATAAAAAGTCAAAGGACTCCTCGTCAGGGCCTGTACATGCCCCACACATGCCCACTTGATAACCAGTACAGTGGTCCTGACTTTCCCTTCTATGACCTCTGGGAAAAACTGCAACTTTTCTCAGACATGAAAACTTCAGTCATTAAGGAATGCACAAGAATCATGTCATCGGAGAGATTAATCTCTCTGTGCCTCCTTGCCCTGCCTGACTCAGGGCCCTGCTCCTTCCTGTGTGATCATACTTTACGGGAGATGGTGCCAAGCAGATGACCTGCCACCCAAGGCACAGGTCCACTCAGGAAGATTTATACTCTGCGCCTCACTCAGGCCTCAACTGTAACCGTCTTTGAGGAGAGCAGAGGAAGGATAAAAAGAGAGGGAATTGAAATGTCCATAAAACTCCCACTCAGATGCCACTCAGCAGTAGAAGGGATACAATTAAGTAAAACACTGTCCTCTCCAAGCTGGATTTGTAAGGACCCAACTCCGGATTTTTCTTTCCACCATAAAGAATTTTGACTTGGGCTCAAGCAGAGCCCAGGACACCTGTTCCTGTAAGATGAACACATGAAAACCCAGAAGCCAGAAACTGCACCGTGATTAGAATAAATCGGCTCTACACTGCTCTGGGCCTCGGTTTCTCCTTAAGTCAATAAGAAAGTTAGAAGTGGACAGTCACTTCCAGCACGGTCTGTATCAGGAGCTGCCTTGCTCTGCCTGGATGCCGCTTTAGTAAGACTCTCCATACCTCTGAATCACTAGACCATCTATGCATTCCAAAGCACATGCAGTCACGTCCATTGGCTTTTTGTGTACGTTGCACAAAAGCTGTAAGGGTGGCAATGCTACAATCAAGACTTCCAGTAAACAGACAAAGAAATCAAAACGGAGACCTGAGTGTCTTGGTTAGGTTCACAAAAAGAATCAGGATTGATTCAACTTCCCTGTTTAAAACAGTAACAACACAATGCTGTGAAAGCCCAAGAGTTTGCACTAACAATGTTTTTCTTCTTGTCTCTGTCATGTAGGTTGAATAATAATTGAATTATGTGTGGCTTAGGACAGAGGTCCAGGAAAGTTGGCCCTTCCTTTAGGGAAAAGATCATACCCTTTTTGGCCATTAGAGGGACAAGATGAAAGAGAAAGGAACTAAGGTGACATTCCCTCACTCAACAGATGTTTTTGGAGTGCCTGCTCTGTGTGAGGAACTGTTCAGGATTGTGGCCAGAAGTGATAGGAGGCCCAGCGTTCATGAGGCTTGTGCTTGGTTGGGAGAGAGGTGGGAGCAGTGAAGACGACAATCACAAATGAAGTTTATAAAGAAAATACCAAGTCAGATGACAACAAAGACAAAAGGTAAAGGAAGGAGAGGAGAGGATTGGACACAACAGCGCCTCGTTGAGACTGCAGGAGAGGGAGGGCAGACAAGCGACGGAACGGCGGGTGTGGTGGTTTCAAAGAGAGATGTCCCTCATAGTCTCAGGCATTTGAACTCATAGACTTCAGTTGATAATGTTTGGGGGGGGGGGGTTGGGGGAGAGTTAGGTGCTGCAGGATTGCTGGAAGAAGTCATCCCTGGGGGCCAGCTTGTGTCCTTGTAGTTAAAGGCGTAGGCTCTCAGCTTCCCAATCCTGCCACCATGCCTTACCATTTGTGAAGGACTATGAACTATAAGTATGAATAAAGTCGTCTACAAATCGCCTTGGGCCTTGGTCATAGTGTTTTATCACAGCAGCCGAAAAGTACCAACTAAAGTTCTTCATATGCACACATGAAAACATCATGATGACGCCCTGTTTGCTGTTCTCAGTACTAGGACGGAACCCAGAGCCACATGAACACATGCTAAGGCAAACTACTGGCTGCTGGGCTATAGCCCCAGCTCTCTTTTTGCTTCTTTTAGATGTTGAGATCTAGCCTAGAGTGGTGGTGCACACCTTTAATTTCAGTGCTTGGGAGGCAGAGGCAGGCGGGTCTCTGTGAGTTCAAGGTCAGCTGTGGTCTGCATGGCAAATTACAGGCCATCCAGGGAAACACAGTAAGACCCTATCGAGGAGGAGGAGGAGGAATGGGGAAGGGAGGAAGAGGAGGAGGAGGAGGAGGAGGAGGGAGACCTGGTCATACTAAGTTTCTCAGGCTGGCTTTAAACTAGCCCTGGTGGCCTTTGGAGTTGTAATGTTCATGCTTCAGCTTCCCATAGAAGCTGAGATAAAGCTCTGACCCAGTGGCCTCCTCAGGCTACAATCCCTATTTTGAATAATTATATACTAATAAAGGCTCAGGAAGTGGAATGTATGAGGCCCTGGCTTTAATCACCAGCACCTCCAAACCCCAATTTTTTTTTTGAGACAGGGTTACTTTGTGTAGCCTTGGCTGTCTTGGAACTCTCTCTTGTAGACCAGGTTGGCCTCAGAGATGCACCTGCCTCTGCCTCCCGGAGTGCTAATGCCCGGCTCAAAAGCCAAATATATCAACAACTGCTAATATTTTAAAAAGGGGGGGAAAAGTCCTTCCAGTCACTTTAACATGGGAAAATAGGCCAGAGTCTGAGAGGGATTTAAAACTCAGCAGAAAGGGGAGAAGAGGAAATCTATAGAGAAACAGGCCTGGGGCAAGGTGTCTGCTAGACTGAGGAGAGAGGGAAAATCTTGTCAGGATAAGGAGGGGAAGGTTCTACTCTCTGTGCTGAGTTTAATACGTTGCTTCTCCATCTCTGGCATCCCCTCAGGCCTTGGAGTAAGAGCAGGTGGGTGAAGCGCTTACCTCAGGCACAAAGTTCAAGAGGCGTTAAAACTGGAGCAGTGAAGCAAGGCCAGCCACAGTGACCTCACCTTATCTGCTCTCACAGAAGCCTAAGGAAAACCTATAGCCCTGTTCCTACTTCATGTATACATGCATCCGAATACCACATCATGCCCTATAAACATGTACACTTATGTGTCCATCTATTTTAATTTTTGATAGTATACTTACTACGCATTTGTGTCATTCATTTTTATTTTTCATTAAAAAAACCCAATTGCGTTAAAATATCATCTCAGTTGATTATTGCATCTGGCTGTCTCCTTAAGTCTTGTCTGAGTCTAGGCAAGCTTTGGCTGGGAGGAAGAAGAGGGGCCACGGCTACAAATGGGGAGGCCAACTTGGGGAGAGTGAAGTCCTGATCTCAAGACAGAGAAAGGAGGCCAGGATACAATCCCAGGACAGGACCTCAAGGCAGAGCAGGGAGGGTCTAGACATTCTATCCTCTCTGAGACTCTTGGGAAGCTGAGCTTCCTACAGTGTGGAGGAAGTCTTGTGTTGATCTACAGGATTGTCCAATAGAAAGACTCACTCTGGAGGGCTTGGGGAATATGAGGAAGAGATGAGACAGCCACTGCTGCTTAAAGCCCTGCCAGGCAGCGTGCACCATAAAAGCCAAGCAGAGAAGGCTTTCTGCACCTTTAGAGGTTAGGGAACAGGAGGGAAATTTGGGATGAAAGGAACATTGCTGAAGAATGAATACCAGCAACCCCATTGTCACCAAGGGAGGGCTCAGGCCCCAAACCAGCCCTTTTTCCTCACTGCCTCCCTCCAGTGTCCTCTGAACACCAGTATCAAATCCTAGGGCCTCCAATGATGAGCCATTCCCGTGCCTTGATTAAAAATAAGGTACATTTTGAGCACACAAGTGTTGGAAACCGTTTGTAACAGGCTCCTACCTAACTTCGCAAGCTTATTATCTATTATTATGACTCAGTACCCAGAGGGTGGAGCTGGCAAGTTACGCTGCTGTGTTCTCAATGCGCCCTGCACAACTTGCACTGAAATCTCATCCCATTGTGGTAACATGAACAGGGAGGGACTTGTAGGGAGTCACAAGGGCCCCCTCCCTCATAGATGGGATCATGCCCATATACGAGGTTAACAGGCGCTCCCTAGCTCCTCCCCTGTCTTCAGAGTGAACCCTCACTGAAGCTGCTGACACTCTGATCTTGGACTTCCAGCCTCTAGATCTGGGAAATGTATATTCATGTTAATAGTCGCCATGACTAGTGGCTGAATAGACCAAAGCACATACTCACAGGCCAAGTCAGAGACTGCTTTTTTTTTTTTTTTTTTTTTCAGATATAGTTTTATTTGAATCTGTCCATAGCCACTTGTTGACTGCTGTCTATGACTGCTTCCCACTGTATGGCATAGTTGTACAAAGAGAGAGCTGGATAATTGAAAAAAAAAAAAAAGAAAAAAGAAAAAAGAAAAAAGAAAAAAAAAAGCCCTGGAAAATTATGTCTGAGCCTTTGTAGGAAAGGTTGACTTAACCTTGGTCTAGGTTATGGTTCAAATGCATTCTCTCCCTCTTATATAACCTCTGTTTCCTGTGCTCTCAGGCTGGGCCCGCTCTTCCCACACTCTCATAGCTGCCCAATGTGTAAGGACTCCATTCAAATGTTACTTATTCTGTGATGCCTCCTGAATTCCTGAAAAAAAAAAAATCTCTTGCACGTCTTTAAAGCCATGCGCATTATTGGAGTGACCACATAATTCACCTGTCAATTTTCAGAGTGAAAGAAATCATGATTATAATTACACAGGTTTCCACTGAGAACATTCTAGGGAAAGCAGGTCACACGGGCCCATCTCTTAGTGTCTGTTTCCTTCTGCCTCCAAGAGGAAAACTGCTCACCTAGCTATCTTCCTGCAAGGGGCAGCATGTTTAAGGGTAAGGACTGTGGTGGAGTTTGGTTTTGTTTTTTCTTTGCTTTCCTTTTTTGCTTTTGAGAAAGGGTTTTTCTCTGTAGCCTCACCTGGTCTCAGACCTGTAATTTCTTGCCCTAGCCTCCCATGTACTGAGATTACAGATATGTACCACCCAACTGACATTTTATAGGGAAATTTTGACCCTTCCAGTATCCTTGTTTGAAAATATAATCAATGAATTCTTGTTGAAATAAAAGATAGAAGGATGCTGACCCAAGGCTAGACATGACACTTTCTTGGACAGGGACACGCTGGAATAAAACCAGGTGGAGGAGCCACTGACTTCATGGAGAAGAGTTTACAGCTAGTGGCCATCCAGTGCTGCCATTTATGTTGATGTACCCACTTGCTGAGAACTACAGACCACCCCTGGATAATGCCTGGCTCTCCTGAAGCTGATGCAGGCTTCCTCTCAGCCTTGCTAATCCTTCTCTCAGCAGTTTGCCCTCCTGACTTCTGCACTTCAGGAGGCTGGGGTACATCTGCTCTACAGGGTCCCCATAGGCATCAAAGTATTGGGCTAACAATGGGCAAAGCAGTCACAAGAGCTTGACTGGCTGCTCACTATGTTAGGGAAGAGCCAATTCAAGGACTCTAGCTTATTTTTTTTGTGAGCTCAGAGCTGAGGCAGAATGCTGGGTGATGAGAATTTAGATATGCATCTCTCTTCATAAAACTCCAGCACATTCTATAGGCTTCTGCTCACTAAAATAGGAGATAGGAGACAGCAAGGGACAGATGACCCATTTAACATTCTTGGCACTCCCCCATCTGTTCTCCACTGAACAGCTAGAGACATCTTTTTGAAGTGCAAATCTTATTCTATTACATCCCTATCCTTTCCGGGGTTTCAGATACAGTACTGGTTTCCCATCCCTCTTAACGTCAGTGCTCACATCCCTATGATGTCCATGAAAATCAAATGTCTGCCCTTGCCTATCTCTCCAGCCCCACCTGGCTCGTTTTCTACACTCCAGGTACCATGGTCTTTGTAAAAGGATGTGCTTCTTGCACCGCAGGGCCTTTGCACAAGCTCTCACATCTTCCTGGCAGGTGCTCTTTCCTTATCTGCTTTCTTTTCACATCACAGATTAAGACCCACCCTCTTTAGGAAGCTTTAGCTCACCCTTCAGACTGCAGAAGACTCATTCCCTGTGTTGCATTTCCTAATTGAGCTGGAACATTTACATTTCTAATGACATACTTAGTTGTGTGAGGCCTCTTTTCCTCAATAGGCTGAAAACTCCAATGTGGACTGAGACCCAGGATTTTTTTTTTCCTTTTTTATCCACTCAGAATACCCAGCATCTGCTAACATTAAAAATATTAGGGGCCAGGATACAGTCCAATTGCTAGAGTTCCTGCCATATAGTTCCTAGCATGCGTGAAGCCCTGAACTCAACCCCTGGTGCTCCATAAGTCAGGTTTGCCAGCACACATCCAAAATCCCAGCACTTGAGAGATGAAGGCACAAGGGTTAGAAGTTCAAAGCCACCCTCAGATATACAACCAAGCTAGCCTGTCTTAAGGGGGGAAAAAGTCGACAAGATAGACTCCATCAGCTGAAAAAGGGTGGGGTGGCTACCTCTGACCTTTTCTCAGAGTCACAAAATAAGAGGTAGGGATTCTTTTCCTGAGTTTTCTCTTCTTCCTTCATACAAATCTATCTTTAAAAGCCTCGGGCACAGAAGGCTACAATAAGGAGTTTACATGGCACAGGCATTGGCTGTGAGTTCACAACCCAACTAGGCAGACCCAGGTGAGGGCAAATGGACCATGGGGAAAGAGGGTAAGTGGTACCAGCCAGCTGGGGCAGGGGTTCATAGACACTCTTTTTTATTTTTTATTTTTTAGTTTAAAAAATTTTTTTATTTAATTAATTTGTTCAGATTACAACTAAATTGTTATCCCATCCCTTGTATCCTCCCATTCCTCCCTCCCTCCCACTTTCACCCTATTCCCCTCCCCTAGGTCTAAGACCGAGGGGGACCTCCTCCCCCACTATATGGTCATAGGCTATCAAGTCTCATCTTGGTAGCCTGCTTATTCTTTCTTTGTGTGCCATCAGGCCTCCCCACCAAGGGGAGGTGGTCAAATGTGGGACACCAGAGTTCATGTCAGAGTCAGTCCCCACTCTCCACATAACTGTGGAGAATGTCCTGTCCATTGGGTAGATCAGAGTAGGGGTTTGATGTTTACTACTTGCATTGTTCTTGGTTAGTGCAATAGTTTGAGCAGACCCCCCTGGGCTCTGATCCACCTGTCACAATGTTCTTCTTGTAGGTTTCTAGGACCCTCTGGGTCCTTGGATTTCCCCATCTCCTATGTTTCTCTTACCTAGAGTCCCAGTAGGATGTCCTCACATCTATCCCATTCTCCTGGTAAGTGAAGACTTTTATGGGACATGCCTCTTGGTCTAGTGTCCGATTATAAATGAGTATATACCATGTGAGTCTATATGCTTCTGGGTTAACTCACTCAGTATGATCATTTCTAGTTCCATCCATTTGTCCACAAATTTTCGGATTTCCTTGTTTTTAATAGCTGAGCAGTATTCCATAGTGTAAATGTACCACAGTTTCTTTATCCATTCTTCAACTGGAGGGACATTTAGGCTGTTTCCAGGTTCTGGCTATTAAGAATAAGGCTGCTTTCATAGACACTCTTGACTCCCCCCTTCAGCCTTCCCACAGCACTGACAGCTCACTGAGGACCCAGAGAGGAGCCTTCCCCTCTTAGGTCACCCTCACTTTCCTTTTTTTTCTGCCATGGTTTGAGAGTTCCCCTCTAAAATTCCTGTGAAATTCAGCTGCTACTATTCAGCATTACAAAGTGGGATGTGGACCGTGATCAGGAGGGCTCTGCTCTCACAATAGATTTATGGTGTGGTCTGGAGGTTTTGTTTTTGTGTTTGGGGTATTGTTTTTGTTGGTGTGTTTTGTCACTGGAATGGGTTCCTGCTAAAATACATGAGTTGGTTGATTTCTTTCTGACAGCAAAATGTCCTCTTGTCCTTCTGTCACATGATGCTCCCTGGAAGGTCCTTGCTCTAGAAGGAAATTGCATCCTCCATAACTGTGAGGGGACATACATAACATATGCACATACATGTTACATACATTACACATGATACACACATTACACATATATACACACCACACACACCACATACACATTGCACATATATACACACCATATACACATTACATACCATACACATCACACACGATACACATATTATACACCATACACACACCACACACTGCACACTGTACAAACACAACACACACATTACACACCACACACACACCATACACACATTACACATCATGCAGACACCATACACATGCCATACACACACATTACATGCGTACATACTAAACACACATTACATATCATATACACACCACAACCAAATCACATACCACATGCACCGCAAACCATACTCACACATACATACACACCACACATATCATACAGAACAAATACATAAAACACACACACAGAACAAACACGTAACACACACACACACACACACACACACACAGAGTCAGAGTCATTCACTATCCAACCTATAGTATTCTGTTACCACAACAGAAGAATAAACGTTCTCCTTCCCTGCTCCCTGTGTCCCTTCCTTCACTGGCTCATTCCTTTACCCTCCACTTCCTGCTCCCACTCCACAGCAAGCTCCTTGATGATAGAGACTGCCTTCCGTGCTCTCCAGCTCTAGGGATGGGGTTTTCATAAGTGAGAAAGACTGTAGATTCATGATCTTGCTCGAAGGGTGTCTAATGTGAAGACACCTTCCGAAGGCATGGAGCCCAGAGAGTATCTTTAAGCTCCGGGAACCGTGCAGCAGCACTGGGAAGCCACAGGGCACAGCTGCTCCAGCTGTGCAGAAAAAGCCCCGCCTTGGGCCCAACACTAAGGCCGTCTAAGCTCAGCCAACATGGTGACTGGGATGCAGCCAGCTACTTGGCTGCTTCATAGGAAGGGGGCAGCCATTAAGCTCAGGTCTGGAGAGAAATACATCTACAGTCCTTGTGTTCACCTAGACTTGCATTGGCCCAGCACAACACCAGGGCAGCCTGGCAGCTGTACTCTTAAATAAGATTGAGCAGAGAGGCCCCATCAGGTCCCAGCAGGAATAAAACAAAACAAAAAAGGGCTCTCACCTGACTGGTGCCGAGCAGAGCCAAGTACCACCAGAAGGTTTTTCTGCACTAGGCCAATACATTACTGAGAATCCAGTGCCCTAGGTAGGTACTCCAGGCTGCCCGCCCCCGCAGGATGCTGAGGCAGGTCAGGAGCACAGGGATTAATAATGCATCAATTTTAATGCAGGGAGAGGATTTTTTTTTTCTGCTTCACAAACAGCAAAGTGAATGTTTGAGCATCCCAGCAGGGGGTTAATGAGGACTCTGATTAGTTATTCGGGTTTCTCCACGCTGCCTCCATCCATCCTGCTAGGGAGGACGAAAGGCAGGCAGGCAGTGGGGAGGGGATGGCTGCTGTGTATCAGGGCTACAATAATAACATGGCCTGTCTCTGAGCAGGTTTCAACTGAAAATCTCAGGCATACCCTACCAGCCCCCTACCCCGAACACACACACACACACACACATACACACACACACACACACACACACACACACACACACAAACTAACAAAAACAAAAAACCCTGGAAAGGTCCTTGGAGATGATCTGGTCAAGTAATTTGGAAGACCAGGGAGACACAACTCTCCAGGACCCTCCAGGGGAGCAGTGACAGCCTCGCTTCCCCTAGACCCAGACTGCTTGTTTTTGTTTTTGTTTTTTTTCCTGTTACTTGCAGTTCGCTCTCAAACTCCTTCTCCTCCAAACCCAAGAGAATGTTCTGTGTTTTCTTGGGGAAGGCCAAAGGAACCCTCTCAAAGACAAGCCTGTGCCCAGCTAAGGCTGTCTGTAGAGTTGTAGCGACTGACAGGCATCCTCGCTGGAGACTCTCTGCCCCTAGCCTAGGTGAGTTGCCTGGCACAGGCCAGGGTAGGGCAGGGATGAAGAAGCAACGGAGAAGAAGGCGTCTATGACGGCTCCCGAGAATGGGAGACCCTGACAGCATTCCCAGGGCTGCAGCTCAGTCTCCTTAGTTCCCAAATGTGGACGCTTAGCCCATCCCAGGCCTTCTACAAACAACCCAGGTCCTCTCCTGCTGACCCCAGGCCCCGGGTGAATCCAGCCCATCCAGCCCCTAAGGCTCCGGGCACAGGAGAGGCGTCAAAGCTGGTGGAGTAGCAGCATGCTCTCTGGGAAACTGTCAGGCCGCAGAGCTTCCCACATTTTGATCAGAGGAATTCTAACTGAGAGCTTGCTGGCTCCCACCCACGCTAGCTCCCACACTAGCTGCTGCAGCAGCCAGGACCTAGAGGCAGATGTGACACCGCAAGCCCATGCCATCCATCACAGTGAGGACCTTTTCCAGCAGGTGTTCTGAGATCAGGGTTCTGAAAGTCCCCCGAGACATACGTCTTCTTCTGCATGCTGCTGAGGACCTCCCTGCTCACCACCAATGCCAAATTCTAAGAGTACACGCTGACTCCCTCTATCGACTCTTTCCAAGGGCAGAGCCTGTCTCTTTGTCACACTCTCAGGCCCCTCTGGTCCTGAATCTTCCAGGGGGCCTTGTGAACCACACTGCCATCCTGGCCATTCAGAGCCATGTGAGGCAGCATCTGCTGAAAGTTTCTGTGTGCCAGCCACGATGCCCAACAACTCACACATGTGACCCTCACTCTTCTCTGAGAGTCAGGTATGTCTACAACTGCACAGTAGCCCAGTGCTGAGCTATGAAACTTTCTGCAATGGTGTGACCATTCTGTTGGTGCTCACCAGTGCATGTGGCTATGCTGTAACCGAGACTTTGAACTTTTTTCTGATTTTTCGGTCTTATTTAGGTATGTAGGTGGCCAGCAGCTCCTGTATTAGTATAGATTTAGAGAGCCAGGCTGGTCATGTTCTCGTTGTCGCACAGTTGGTAGAGAGCATGACCAGGAGTTGACTCATCATTGCTGCTCTGGCTCATTCACTTTTCCCACGAGACTGCCCTGCTGGCATCATTAACCAAGCACAGGAAGTAAGCACAGAACATGAAGTTCAGCCCACAAGCTTGTGATGCGTTCACTTGCCTTCTAACACCAAGTCTGTGAAACGGAAGCATGCCTCCAGAAGGCAATGACAAAGACTCAGTTTGAGTGTCCAAGGGGCTCCCAACATAGTGTACCTAGGACAGTGAGCTGCAGATGGAGCCCTGGATGAGGTCAGATGCCACCTGGCTCTGCCACAAGCACCAACTGGACCACACCCCTCAGCTCCACTACCTCCACCCTGCCTGCTTAGCTGTGTTTGTTCCCATGTGGTCCTCACGTTGCAACAATGGGACCTGAGAATAAGGTCAGCCCATCTTTCTTTCCCTCTTTTGTCTCCTACTCCAGAGACAATTCTTCAGAAATATATGTCAGAATGGCTAAGATCAAAAAACTCAAGGGACAGCACATGTTGGCAAGGATGTGGAGAAAGGGGAACACTTCTCCATTACTGGTGGGAGCGCAAACTGGTACAACCACTTTGGAAATGAATCTGATGCTTTCTCAGAAAATTGGGAATAGTACTACCTCAAGACCTAGCTATACCACTCCTGGGCATATACCTGAAAGATGCTCTACCATACAACAAGGACATTTGCTCAACTATGTTCATAGAGGCTTTATTCATAATAGGCAGAATCTGGAAACAACCTAGATGTCCCTCAACTGAAGAACGGATAAAGAACTGTGGTTCATTTACACTATGGAATACTACTCAGCCATTAAAAACAAGGAAATCTTGGAATTTGCAGGCAAGTGGATGGAACTAGAAATGATCATCCTGAGTGATAAATTATAATAAATTTAAAAAATGAAATATGTGTTAATACCTTTTCCCTCCCATTGCACTATTTGTCTGTTCCCCAGTGCCTGTGGGGTTCACCCCTCTCTGCAGCCTCTTTCAGCCTCCTCAGCGCCACCTGCTCCTGGTCTCTGTGTTTTTGTGTCTGCTGTCCCCTTTACCTAGAAGGTCCTTTTCTGCCTAGTCTCCTGAGACCACTACCTTCAGCCCTCAGGTCAGGTGATACTTCCTGGGAGTTGTGTAAGCTGAGGTAAAACCTTTCTTTACCTCAGGCAATGGGCTGCCTTTATTCCAGCTCTCTCATGCCCCCAGGCACCTGGATGCTTCTGCTTGCCTGAATGTGTAGCAATGACAAGCCTGTGTCTCTCCCCTTCCCACAGCCTCCTCTGAGGTACTTTGGTGGTTCCTATGCTTCATAAGCCTCCAGTGTGTACGGCACAAGATGGAGGTAGTGGTGCGGTGTCCAGGTATATGCAATCATCTTCTGCTCAGCCCTCCCTCACCCCATACACACCCCCTTTCTCACCATGGGGTAGCTTGCTGGGAGGTGCTGAGGAGCATTCCTGATTTACCTCACAGCCTGCTCTCCTGAGGCACAGCAGGGTGACTTCCCTGGCAGAACCGGGCTCTGCTGCTCAGCATGAACTCTGACAGCCTCACAGATATTTCAAAACAGCCTGCTATACCCTCAACCAGAGCAGGCTTGGCTTGTGACCTCCAAACTTGTCTCTCCCTTTCCCTTGATTCTACCCTTCCCAATCTGCATCTCTACTGGGTACTTCATAAAGAATAACAGGCAGGCACTGGTCACAGGAAGACTTGCTTTCAGCAGAAGCAGTGGTGCATGCATGGGACCTGGGACCAGGTCAGATCACTTAGTCCTCCTCCATGTCACATCTCTTATGATGCAGTGCTTTTCACACATTTTCATCTGGCCCTCACCACTGGCCTGTGTGCTCAGGGAAGTCAGGCACTGTCACCCATTTTATAGACAGGGGCATCAGGGGGTGGGGGTGGTGGTAGTAGTGATGGTGGTGGTGGTGGTGATAGTGGTGATGGTGGTGTGGTAATATGTTTGGGGAGTGACCCATCTGACCTAAATACCTAATTCTCAGTTCAGAGCCAGACAGATCTTTTGATTCTAAACTCATTTTACTGAAGGACAGTGATGTCAAAAATATTCATAAAATTTTTAAGCCAAGCATGTTGGCACAAACCTATACTCTAGCACTTGGGAATCTGAGGCAGGAGGAGTGTTCAAGGCTAGTAAGACTCTACTTCAAAGAAGAGGATGGACAAAGTGGGGGAAATATGCAAAAAATAAAAAATAAAGTTTGGGTGAATTTTTTTTTTTTTACTTTGTTTTATGTTTTGAGACAGTCTTGCTGTGTCAAGGCTGGCCTTGAACTTTTTTTTTTAAAATTTATTTTATTATTACTATTTTTTTTTTTGTTTTTTGTTTTTGTTTTTGTTTTTGGTTTTTTGAGACAGGATCTCTCTGTGTAGCATTGGCTGTCCTGGACTCCCTTTGTAGACCAGGCTGGCTTCGAACTCACAGCGATCCGCCTGCCTCTGCCTCCCGAGTGCTGGGATTAAAGGCGCACGCCACCACCGACCGGCTTTGGCCTTGAACTTTCAATCCTCCTATGTGAGTGCTGAGATTTCAGATGTGCACCACTACATCCAGCTTTTTAAAAAGTTTATATTAAAGGGTTACAGAAGAAGTACAGGTTTAGAGGCAGAACTGAGAGATTTATCTGAAGCTGTGCTGTGCACAAGGGTTCAGTAGAACCCTGGGTAGAGCAGAAAACTTGGAAATAATGCAGAAAACTTGAAATAATGGCTCGGGCTATATTCTATGTCTGAGTTCACTGTACTATCTGGCCACATAGTTGTCTGGTATTTCCCAACGATGGCTCGCTTTTTTCCTTTTTTTTTTTTCTCTATACGTAATACATGCCGTTCTTTGCATCCATGACTCTGCTGTTTGGCCCAGACTTCCACCCACATCTCAAATGTCTTTGTCTCCCTCTTGAATCACCCTTAAATCCCCAGGGCACACATGGCCTCTTTTTGGCTTTGGGTTCTCACAGCACTCGTACATTCCAAGATTCTGTCTCATTTTACCTAGGGCTACAGCAGTTTGTGTGTCTGCCCCCTCCTAAGGCAGGGACAAATTTGGTTCACGTCTGTGTCACTCACAGTATGTAGTATTGTGCCTTGGGCATAAGAGTTGATCAAAAAATATTAGTGGGTGGAATTTCATTGCTAACTGCATCCCTAAGGGGGTTCGCAAAGAACATAAGGCTTAGCCTTTGTCCTCTTAGCGGTGAATGTAAAATGTAGGGGCATTGCACCTTTGTCTCAGCCTTCATCTTCAAATCTGAGCTTTACAATGATTGGAAAGCTATTGTAGTAAAGGTTCAAGAGGGGTCTTACAAATACAAGGCAGCACAGAAGAGTAGTGGGCCCATTGTAAGGGCAGTAGGACAGTCAAAAGACCAGAAGGAACCGGAGCTTGAAGACATCTTTGAACACACACACGTCTCCTCACTTCTCTCTCCTGTCAAAAGCCATACTTGAAGCAAAAGTAAAAGAAACACAAGAGCTTGATGCTGCCTCAGCCAGGGCAGCGCTCGGAGGCTGCAACATAACAACTGGAATGTTTTCGCTCTCCCTTTCCTTTGTGTTTTCCAAGGACAGCAGTCATCAAAGCAGAAGGATGATCGTAAAAGAATTCAAGTTTGAGACAGGTGAGTGGATGGTAAACTACGTCTCACAGCTTTAAATAAACTCAAGGCTGAGGAAGGCAGCACCTTGCATCTTCCAGTAGAGAGAGCTGAAGGGCAGAGCTAACAGACCACTGTTAGCTGTGAACTGATGGAAGGAATCATGCTGGAAACAAGAATAGGTCTCTGTTTTCACAGCAAACATCAGGTTCTAGAAGCCACCAAACAGTGGTATTAATTACTCAAAAAAAAAAAAAAAACAACCTCTGTATTGGGTGGATTGCTTATGAAATAAGAGACAACCAATGAACATAATGGCTTCACTGGAAAGCAATCATGTCAGACTAAATTATTACACACACACACACACACACACACACACACACACACGCATACACACGCATGCATGCACATACTCAAGATTAAAACAAGATAGACAAAGGGCTGGGAGTGTCTTGATTTCAGCAAGTCAGACGTCAGTGTTGCACAGTGTCCTTCTGGACGGATGGGGAAGGAAAGGTGGGTGGGAAGACAGGCAGGTGAGTCACTCCCTCCCCCACAGCCATGGCACCAAAGCCTAGACCAGTCTGAGAGGCGATTTGTCACACTGAACCAGCTAGCTGTGTGCCCCTGGAGCAGCGATCTGTAGCGCTGTCAAAGGTACGCTTGTCATCCATGCACTGGAAGGGTTGGTTAATGTGTCTAAAGAGAAGTGATTGAGAAAGAGCTTATGAGGCAGGCATGACAGGCAGAAAGCAAGGCCTGATGCTGGACAGAGATGGATATAAATTTATGCTGTCAGAATAGAACACAGAGTGTACTAGCGGAAGGTAAAGCATTTTATGATGGAGAAAAATGAAGCCTGGCTGGAAATTCAACAGGTAGCAGCTAGACGTTGCTTGGGGGATGCCTGCCAAAAAGAAGAAAGAAAGACAGAGAAAGAAAGAAAGAAAGAAAGAAAGAAAGAAAGAAAGAAAGAAAGA
>OU015749.1:93915845-93950858 GCA_907169655.1 Acomys percivali
AGAAAGAAAGAAAGAAAGAAAGAAAGAAAGAAAGAAAGAAAGAAAGAGGAGGCACAATTGCACGAAGAAGAAGACCATTGTTTAGATTCATAGAAGGAACACAGTTTCGTTTTTAATTGTCCAGGATAGAATATTTATATTTAATTTTATTTCCAATTTGTTCATAGTAACATGCAATGCACAATATGAAGTTTCAACACATGTATAGTTTGTATAAAATCAGATTAAACATATCTATTTCCTCAAATATTTATTATTTGGTTTTTAGTGGGAAAAAAAACCCCCAAAATCCCTTCTTCTGGCTTTCTGAAATGCACGGTGCATGGTGTTGCTATAGTCACCCTGCTGTGCCTCAGAGCAGCACACCAGAGCATAGGTCCTCATCCCGTCAGCTGTTTACTTCACAAGAGGAACACCGAGGGAACAGAGCACATCAGTGGAGGGAGTCTGGGGCACTGGAAGGAGCATCAAGACAGAATGCCCTAAAGAAGGGCAAGTCTGTTAACTTTAATTCATATTTGAAGAGCTGCTATGCAGAATAGTTGGGCCTCCACTGTGCTGCCCAGACCTTAGATCTAGGGGCAGAAGGGTGAGAGATACGAATGTCCCCTTTGTGTAAGGGACTTCCATCAGTGAGAACTGTCCTGGGACGGGAGATCTGCCTTTGCCAGGAGTCATTAGAGAGAGAGAGAATGGAAGCTGCCTGTTGCAAACATCTCCAGTGTGACAGGTTAAAGCAGTTGACCTACAAGGTCCCTTCGAGCTTTAGGACATTATGAGAGCCCTGACTGAGCAAGATGTTTCTGATTGGGGCACAGCCTCCCCAGAGTCCTGTGAAGATATCGCAGAGGTCACCATTCCCTTCACTGCGATCATAAATCTCATCCCTCATTCTGGGGAATGCTCTTGGGAGAGATTGTGGTGGCCATGACATGTGGCGTTTGGAAGAGAGCCAACATTTTTCCTTGTGCTTTTCTCAGAGACACCCCCACCCCCACATTTCTGGAAGAATATGGCTCTCTGTTAACCTTCCTCTGTCCAGCTTGGACACAAGCCGCACAGCTGACCCTCATGGTTCCAGTAACAGGATGCCTAAGGAAAACTTGTCTATGGCAAATGACCTCTCAGGGCCATTTGTTGGACACTCACAGAGACAATTAGTGGCTGTGAGGATCCTGTGTCCAGTCATTTCTGTGTTTTTGCCCACCTTGCTCCTCTGTCTCAAATCTAACCCTCCACCTCCTCCCCGCCATGGTTGACATTTTGAGTGTCTCTCCCCCGACCCTGGGCCCATATCTTCAGTGAAGACCTCTCTCTCTACCTCACTCATTGTGTCCTTCAGTGAACCGTAGCGAGCTGTGTCTGTGCTTAGGGTGTTTCTTCCATCAGAAGACAAGCTCCTTGAGGGTGAAGAGCCTGTCTAATAGAGGCAAGATGGCAGCAGAACAGCCTTGAACTGTCCAGTGTTCTGGGTCTTCTTTGTATAGAGTGACATGAATCCAGATGCATTTCTCCAATGCCTGCCCAGGCTCATTGTCCTATGATTTCTGTCAAGAAATGTTCTAGAATGGTTATTTCCTCCCATATACTCTGTCTTCATTTCTGGGTTTTGGTGGATATGTTTTTTGTTTGTTTGATTTTTTGTTTGTTTGTTTTAGTTAGGTTTTTTTTTTCTTTTGGCTTTTGCTTTGTTTTGTTTTGCTTTGTTTGTTTTGTTTGAGGCATTGCCTTATATAGTGTAGGCTGCCCTTGAACTGACTATGTAGCTGAAGATGGCCTTGAACTTCTGTTCATCCTTCCTCCAGCTCCCAAGTGGCAAGATTATGGTGACCACACCCTTAATCAGCTAGTCTGAATCCCTATGTGCTGTCATTCCATTATCTATTCATCTATTTACCAGTCCTTCTTTACTTCTAATAAACATTTACTGAATGTTGTTTTGTGCTAGGTCATCAGAAAGGCTAAGATATGCCCATTGCTCTTAAAGAAAGCAGTGTGGTGACCTTAGGGAACATGGTCATGAAAAATTAATGATATGATATGTTTAATATGGGGTGTCTGTAGAAGTTAGGGGGCTAAGCAGAGCTTATGAAACTGGGAGTGAAAGAAGCCTTAAGGGGGCTGGAGAGATGGCTCAGAGGTTAAGAGCACTGTGTGCTCTTCCAGAGGTCTTGAGATCAATTCCCAGCAACCACATGGTGGCTCACAAACATCAATAATATGATCTGATGCCCTCTTCTGGCCTGCAGGTGTAAATGCAGATAGAGCATTCATAGATAAAATAAATCTTTAAAGAAGAAAGAAAAAGAAAGAAAGAAAGAAGAAGAAGAAGAAGAAGAAGAAGCCTTAAGGGATGAGGGGATGGTAGAAAACATGTGAATTGAAAGCAGAGGAGGAGAAAACAGTCAGGGTTAAAATCTTAAGTGGGGATTTGTATAGAGAGAGAGGGGAGAAGGAGGTGTGGTGTAGGTTAACCAAAGCTAAGAACGCGTGAATGAATGTAATGGAAACTCCCTTCTCTGTAAGATAGTAAAAAACTAATTGAACAAAACAAAACAAAACAAAAACAGGGGTTTGAACAGAGGTGTCATGCTTCCCCTCGAAGACGCAGGTCACTAAATGAAGATTTCCTTATAGGTGTGGGATACCTCTCTATGAGTCTTTGGCCAAGGGGACCCCACACCCCTAAAATAGCACAGGCTATTGTCATTGCTCTTGGTTGCTCACCAGAACCTGATAGTAAAATCCTACTGAAGACACACTACACTTGCTTATAAAGTGGAGAATTCAAGCTGGAACTGACCTGCAGATTTCCTGCTAGCACCCTTCACAGTGTAGGAGGATGCTATGCAGGCTTCTAGGGGGTAGGGAATAATCATAGCATCACCCAGCAGGGAACTTAATTCTACATAACAATCTGCCAAGCAAGACATGCCCATTGATACAATAGTGGCATGAAGGTTATAGAGGTAAGCAACAGCTTTCTGGTTGGATTTGAGGCCTGTTTCATGGGGGGCTGGGGGGTGGGGAATGATGCCTTGTAGTATAGACATGGCCAAAAGTCCATGGCTTGGGGGGCTATAGGCCTTAGCATGGCAGTGGTGAGTATCTACTACTGACATCATACTAAATAGATAAGTTGTCAAACTGCCTTCTAAAAATTTACTTTTATACTCATAGATTAGTCCTGCTCTTGGCCTTGGTCAGACACTAGGAGTGAGCAGCTGTTCTTAAATAGCCAAAATGCAGTTAACGCAGAGACTCTTAAATAGCCAAAATGCTAAGAATAAGTGACCAGTGAGCCCTCAGTCCCAAATGGGATGGCTATCCCAACCCTGTCTGTCCCCAGAGCTCAGAGAACACTGGAGGAGAGGAGGTGGAAAGGATGGAGGACAGGGAAAGTGCGCTGTGAAATGGTGTCTTGCACTTATGAACTCACTGCAGCTGTGGTTACCCGCACACGATCAAGCCAACAAGATCAGTTAACATTCTAGCAGACAGCAATAATTGGACTCAGTGGGTTAAAACAACAACAGAAGGCAAAGGCATAAAGGGGGAGAAAGGTGTAGTGTGGGTATCTGGGGGCAAATAAAGGAGGAGTAGATATGAGAAAGATGCATTGTATACATGTATGAAATCGCCAAAGAATACAAGATAGTCTGAAAATACTAATAATGTACAAAGTGATAAATACTATAGAAGAGATTAGTGTAATGTGTGCCGGCTACTCAGGAGGGATACCAGTGTGGGGGGGGGAAAGCCCCTCATTGCCGTGTACCCTGACCTATGACCCACAGGCCTTAAATCCTTTCCCTCAGTACATTCTCCAAATATAGCTATGAGGAGCGATAGGAATATGTGAAATATCGAGTCAGAGGAACAGGGGAGCCTGCAGTCAGATGTAGAAAGAGCCCTAGGTCCCTCCGTTAGCCACCCAGGGTCTCTGAGGTCCAGAGTCTGCATTTTCAAACTGCTCGCCTCTCCCCTGCCCCCATCACAGCAGCACACTCTGCAAGTCATTTATCCCTCCATAACATTTGCTCGAAGGAACGTTACTGCTGAATTATAGCTGGGCCCATTATCTCACAATAACTGTCTGGGAAATGTTAATGTTAATGCATGGATCATGCAGAATGCCACATTAGGGGTTTTATGGTGGACATAACATTTTTATGAACTTTTTCGCGGGTAGCACCAGCCTTTGATGGAAAGAAAGGGAAAAAAAGAAAGAAAGAAAGAAAGAAAGTATGAGGTGGAAGAGAAAGGCTAGGCCGGGAAAAGCAGTTCTGGGAACAGAGGTGGCATTGGACAGCCTGAATTCTGCCTCTCCGATTGCTGTCCCCCAGGGGCAGGCTTGCCCTGGCAGAGCTGGGGTAGGGGTGTGAGTGTGTGAATATCTTTAGAGTTAGGTATTTGTGAGCAGGGAGCAACCAGCCAAATTGGCAACTGGTGGGAGACAGGGTCTGCTGGGCAGACCCATAAAACCTGTCGGCCTTTTCAGCCACCTGCCGCTGGCTGGGCATTTGGTGCCAATGCAGGCTGAGGGCGGGGCAGGGAGGAGTGCAGGTGGAGGAGTCAGCTTGGTGGAGTGGCTGCCACACTTCTTGAATGAGAGGAGGGGGTCTCTGGCAGAGCTGGTTTAGGGGCTCACCTTGGGGAGCACCGGCTAATGGCTTAAGGAGTTTTTAATTTCTGCCATTAAAAAAAAAGAAAAGGAAAAACACAATCTTGAGAATGGCAGTATTTTACACCTGGCTTTTAAAAGGACCAATAAAGACCGTGTTTAGCATTTTATACCCTTTCTCAAAACTAACGATCTTTGGTTCTCATCTCAGACATATTTTAAGCGAGCCTGTGTCTCCTTCCTCCAGAATGTTCTTCCAGGAGGCCGGATTTACAGCTCTGTTCTTTACCTGCCCTAGGCTTCAATTGAAGTCTCATAATCACAGTGTTTCGATCAGCTTGTCTCCCTCCCCCACTCCCTCAGCACTGCTATTGCCATTTGTCTTCCAAGCCCGGGTGCTGTCTAGTTACCGACCCCACATGACACCTGTGTAAGCCAGTCCTTTGAGCACATCAGGGTGGGCTAGAGGCAGGTAGCAGTGCTAGTCAGCAGCTCCTCCCTGGGGGCTCAGTGAGTGCTCCAAGAGCTGGAAACTGTCAGATCATGATGGCTTCTGAGCTGGGGCAAGTGGGGGGTATTGAGAGGTCTGTGGGCTCTGAGGGGCAAAGAGTACGGAGTTGGCTGAGCCTGGCTCTGTCTGAGAACACTCCTGTGGCTATGCTGGAAAAGCTAAGCAAACACTTCATCTGAGTAGGCATCCTGTCCATCTTCAAGGCAAGTGAAGCATGGCCAGACGCTTAGGATCCAGACTCTATCAATTACTAGTTTAGAAAACCTGGCCATGCTTTCTAAAAGTCTGAGTTCTGACATCACTGGATGTAAGTTAAATACTGTCAGGTACAGTTTGAATATTCCCTATCCACAAATCCAAAATCAAAAGTGCTTAAAAAGCTGAACCATTTGGAGCACCCATATGAAACTAGAAGTGGAAAAGTCCATACCCAGCATGTAACAGGTTGTAGTGAAAATCCTTGCACACTATAGATGCTATATCACATTACTTTCAGGGTATCTGCATAAGATGTACATGAAACATGAAAGAATCTCATGTCTAAAGGGTCTGAATCCAGCTGTAAAGTACTTGCCAAACAATCATGAGGACCTGAGTTTGGATCCCCGGTACCAACTTAAAAACCCAGATGTGGGGCTGGAGAGATGGCTCAGAGGTTAAGAGCACTGAATGCTCTTCCAGAGGTCCCAGAGTCCAATTCCCAGCAATCATATGGTGGCTCACAACCATCTATAATGTAGTCTAATGCCCTCTTCTGGTGTGCAGGTGTACATGCAGGCAGAGCACTGTATACGTAAAAATAAATAAATCTTTTTTTAAAAAAGCCAGATGTGATCATCCATACCTATAACCCCAGCATGGGGAAACTGGAGACCGGAAGATCCCTGGAACTCACTGACCAGCCAGCCTCCCCAAACCTGTGAACTCCAGGGTCACTAGGTGACCCTGTCTCAAAAAGTAAGGCAGAGAGCGACCTGACATGGACTTTTGGCCTCCTCACCCATGCACATACACATAGGTGGTACATATGTGTGTACCACCATATATATATTTATATATGTACACACATGAGTACATATAAATATATGCACCACACATAAGGAATCATGTTTACCCTTGAGCTTCTGTGTATCCCTGTGTACATGCAAATACTAGAATTAAACAAATAATAAATAGATAAAGCAAGCTGAAATCTGGGAGCATTATTTTGCTCCAAGCTTTCAGATGCTTAACTCTCTCTGAAGACTAGCGTGCTTTCCAGCACCCTTAGCAGTTTATATGTTGTGTTGACTGAGTGAAGCCCTCCACTGGAAATGGCAGCTCCACATGGACAAGGGTCTTAACTATTCCCTTCACAGATTCACTTCGCACGCTCACCTGAGTAACTCCCAGGTACTTACCCTGAAACTTCCTGGAGAAGAATATTATATAAGTAGGTTTATGGGCCTTTTCAAGCTTCTTAACATAAAGTGTTGACTTTGGGATGCATATGGAGTTTGCTTCAACCCTCATTTCCATTCTTCCAGTATGAAATGCTGGGGTACCTGGGCCAGGCAACAGGCTTAGAAGCCGCCTTCCCAAACACCCCCTCCTGTGCCTCCCAGGCTGCTCCCCTCCTTCCTGAGCTGCCACGTGCTGGCTCCTGGGGACCCCCTGCCATATGTTCCATTCCGGCTCTAAACTGCATGCTAATTGTTCTGAATGAACAGCTCCAGCTGGAAAAGCAGGCAGGCCGATTACAGACCTTAAGATAACACCCAGCTTCCCGTAAGCCAGGGGCTTTCCAGAGAAGGAGACTGGAAAGTCTTCAAGGCCAGAACTGAGCGAGACGGACCCCTGGGACACAGTCTGCTGTCTAGGGCATTATTGTTTCTTTGTCTCTACCCAAGTAGAGCTATTTTAAGGCCACCATACCTGATCTCTCACCTTACCATAGAAGGCCGTTCTAGATTTTTGCAACATCCTCTATTCTCGAAGAGGCCCCTTGGGATTCATCTGTACAGTGCCCCGGCTGTTTTGTACTTATATGAGTCACCTGCATCTATGTGGGGGAAGGGAAGGACAGGAGTGATAGAGGAAGAGACGAGTGGGGGAGACAGTCTTGTAGTGGGACTAGCACCTCTCTATTTGCTTTGCCAACATACAGTCAACAGAATGTCTTTCCTACAAACAATCTATCTTTTAATATGAGGGACGTCTTTTCATATATATGTATATACATACATATGTATGTATACACATAAGCACACATGCAGGCCTGCATGCATGGCAACACACACATTTTTATAGGGGTTGAAACAGAGTCTCTCTGTATAGTCCTGGCTATCCTGGAACTCTCAATGTGGGCCAGGCTTACCTCAAATGCACACATATCTGCCTGCCTCTACCTCCTGAATTGTGGGACTAAAGGCCTGGGCCACCATGCTTGGCCATCTTTCTTTCTTTCTTTCTTTTAATAATTTTATTTATTTTTATAGGAACTCGTGAGTGCTATACTTATGGGGTCAGTATTCTCTTTCTACTCTATGAGGGTTGCAAGGATTGAATTCAGGTGGCCAGGCTTGTGCAGCAAGCCCCTGTGTTCTGGTTCTCTGAGACAGGATCTCATTATACACCCAGGCTGATCTTCCTGCTCCAGTCTCTCAAGTGCAGCAGCCTCCCTGGCCTCGGTCATGTCTTTTCTGTATTATTTTCTGAGAACCTGTTAATTCCATCACCAGTTCATGGATGTGGACACAGCTCTGTCTGTCCTCCATTTCTGTCAACATTTCCCCCAAAGAAGAGAAATACTGTAGAGGCAATTTTGACAAAAAGGGAGGATTCACGTGATGGTTCCATGGGGCCAAGCCATGTAGACTTGGGAGGATTCCTGAAGGCCATGAGTCATGGGGAAAGAAGTTGAGGCAGGGCTCTGGGAGCTCACCATCCATATACCCCCAGAAGTCCAGGCTTTAGGTAGGAAAGGATGTACCAGCTTCCCCCCTGCCCCTTAAGCTGTATCCTGGAGCCTGCCTAGGGTTGTGGCAGAGGGATCTGAGTATTGATCAGAAATTCTGAGTCTGTGCCACAGTGCTAATTTGCCACCAATCAGCGGCGTAACCCCAGGCCTGTCACACAGCCTATGCACCCATTGTAAAACCAAGGGCAGTGCAAAGCTTGTGCTACAGTACCCTCGGGGTGACTAAGAAACGAAAGTGTGGGAAGATTCTAGAAACCAAAAAGCAGAGTAAGCCTAAAAGTAAGGCATTCAAGCTGCATTTCTGTCCAGGGGCTAGGATACCTCTTCGCCAGCTGGGCTTAAGAGTCTGGAAGTTGGTGGAAATTGTCTGTGTGGCTGAAAGCTTCTCACCTGGTTCTTTGCAGAACAGTAGAGCTGCTGGGGGAAGCAGCTGGGCCCCCTTTCGACCAGCTGACCTGAAACAGGGCCCCTCCTCCACCCATGTCTGGAGGTGGAAGTCAGGAAGGACAGACAGGAATAGAATGTTCAACGTATGTGCGTTGGGAAGGTGGGGCGGGGGAGTGCAGGGGTCAGTCTTCAGCTGCACCCCAGGGATTCTATGGGGCTTTCAAAACTCAGATATCGCCTGTGTTTTCTAACTTCCCAGGAGGGAGTGGAGCAGGGGGAGTCAGAACCACCCTTTGAGAAGCCTGGCAGCAGGGCCTGAGTCTGCTTCCTCATCAAGTGCTAGGCATGCGCGAGACTGATGGATCTTGGGATGCAGTAGAGCTGGAGACCATAACACTCCCTTGGTCTACGAGATCCCCTTGAATTCATCCCCCACTGGAACATAGAATGGTAAACAGTTCCCTAATCTAGGCTCCCGCCAGCCAAGCAGGGTAGTGGGGAACAATCCAGAAATTGAATCCTTTCCTGGAAGCCTGCAAGTTCCAAGACAGCCATGGTGCTGATGGTGGGGAAGGGGACAGTGGTCAGCAGGTGAAACCTCACACCTTGATGGACATCAGAGTACTGCCGGCAGGTCTCTGATCAGACATGTACTTATTGGATGTTGAGGGGTGGGCATAGCTCATGGCCAGAAGTGAGCAGTTCTCTTTATCTCTTGGACCCCAAACTTCCAGGTCTGAAGACCCTGCTGTGCCTTTCTTGCTTGCATCCCTTTTGTCCCCCTCCCTGCCAGGATCGTGTCTACTTCGAGGCCCAACTCTGATGTCACCTTCTATGTGAGTGCTCCCTGGATGTCCTCCAGGAGGCGCAGCCACGCTGATCCCCCTCCTTCCACCCCCCCCCCCCCCCCCCCCCCCCCCCCCGCGCCCCCCCCCCCCCCCCCCCCCCCCCCCCCCAGCGCCCCAGCTCTGGATTCTCCTGGCAGGCAAAAGAGCTATGTCTAAGCTGCCAAGGCCGCTCTCAGATCATCATCGGGTTCCAAGCTCTCTCTGCCCTCTGCATGCTCAGAACTTGCACACAGTGGGTGGGCAGAACTTCCACACAGTGGGTATTTAGTAAGTGTTGACTCAGAGGGCAGCACATCCTCTCCTGGCTTCAAGAAATCAACACCCAGCGCATTAGAGCTGGAGAGATGACTGGGCCTCCTGAAGGTTACCCTGGGCATCCACTATCTTCCCCAACGGCCTCTCACTGTCTGCCTTGTGCCCAAACCCTGAGTCCACTAAACCCAAATGGTTTTCTTATCAACGATGAGACAATAGATGATCTTTTGACATTTCCAAGGCTGTTTGGAAGAGGGAAAGATAATATGTAATAAATTCATATATTTCTGTGTGTTTCTTGGCTCTGGCAGCTGAAATTTCCATCTCTTTATGCAGGAGTCCTGGGGAGCTGAAATCCTTGATAATGCCAAACAATTCAACACTTTACACTCTCTTTACTCTCTCTGCTCCACAGAAAAATAGCGACTTGATACTGCCAGCCGTGGGAAGTGAGGTGCCATATTCCTTCTGCATGTAGAAGTCTATTCCCTTTGGGGGCTGCTGGTGAACTAGCCGAGGCAGCCTGGGGTTGCAGGACCTTGTACACTGCAGACTGTCTCTGCCCCTCTGCTCTGCTCTTTCGCAGACAGTTCCAGCATCAGCAGGAGATGAGAGCCTCTGATCAGAGCTGCAAACAGCATTTCCTGAGCTTAGCACCAGCTAGGGCCCTAGAGGTTACAAAGCTGCTGCCTTCCAGCTCAGACTCTCAACTTGGAGCAATACATTTCAGCCCCGGGGCTGACCTAAGCAGGCATCACCAGCGCCTTTATTTCTAGAAGAGGAGGCTGGGAACAGAGGCCAAGACTTGCTCAGAGCCATACTGCAATCTTTCTGGGTCTTACAGCCCTTCTTACAATACCTACCCTGGAAATTTACCTATGTGTCTAATCATCTTTGAGTCTTGAACAAATATTACATGCCTGTGATATGCCAGGCATTGTGTTCAGACCCAGTCAGTTTTCTGAGAGCCCAGCGAGCTCAGCTTTCAGGGATCTGACAGAGACAAAGCTCAGGGCTCACATTTGGATCAGGGGAAGTTCTACTTGGGCGAATAATGTCTGGCTCCTGCTGGCATTTTCAAACCTCTCTCCCCTCCCCTGCAGCCCTTTTAGTTCCCCAGTCTTATGCTCACACACACTTGCCTGCATCCCAGGCACCCTGAAACACACCGAACACCTGGACATTTTGTTTAGTAATGTATCTTTTCTTCCTTTTCCTTTCAGAATCGCGAAGAGTATGAGTTTAGGTTTAAATTTTGGTTCTAATGCTCCCTGGAGAACTGGTAAGTTGCTTAGCCTATCTGTGCCTTCATGGCTTCCTCTATAAAATGGGGGTGCTAGTAATGCTATCTAATAGTAAATGGAATAATACATGAACACGTTTAGCATGGTGCTAAGTGCATGGGATTAAGAAATTCTAAGTGCTGGGCCAGAGAAATGGTTTATCAGGTAAAGGGGCTTACTGCCCATCTGCAGGATAAATGTGGTGGAAGGAGAGAATTGAGTTCCACAAATTGTTCTCTGACCTCCACATGAACACAATAGCACTACTCACCTTGCTCCAATGGATAAGTACAATGAATCTTTAAAAAATATTAGCTGCTATTAATGATGATGATGATGATGATGATGATGATTAATTAATCATCTTGCTGGGAATGGAACCTTGCTGGGAATGGAACCCAGGGCCTTCTATATTCTAGGCAAAAACTACTACTACTACTACTACTACTACTACTACCCCAAACTCACAACTTATTATTATTTAGTGGGAAGTGTCCAAAGGAGGGATAAAGTGGCCTGGACAAAGAGCAATCTCCTGTCTTACTCCAGTATAGCTTTGCTCCCTCTGAAGATGCCATTCCATACTCACCTTGGTTTCCTTTCTGTTCCCACCCCCTCCCCATCTCCACGATGCAGTGTGGGTGGCTCCAGAGCTCAGAACCAGCTGCCAGTTGTCACCCTGTGCCTCCCTGGAGAGAGCAAGTGCCCTTGACCCTAGACCATCAGCGCAGGGCTGTGTGGAGGAGAACGAGAGTCATCTGTCTCCTGGGCCCATGGCCAGTTCATCCTTAGCACAACACTAGGAAGAAGGTTCAGAAACAAGAGGAGAAAGGGAAAAAGACATTCTGGGTTTGTGCCACAGCCTTGCTCTCTTCAGGGCCAGGAAGCACAGGGGCCATGCAGGAAGACCCTCCCACTCCAAGTGGGACAAGGAGTTAGCACCTCAAGACAATAACTCCAGCCTTCTCCAGTGGCATTTGTAAAAACCTACAAAGCCAATTCCTCCCAGCAGTCCTTTGAGGCCAGCAAGCCTAGTGTTGTTAACTGCATTTAACTGATAATTAGTTTGAGGCCCAGAGATATTGCGCAGCATGCCCAAGGTTCTGAGTAGGTAAGGGCATCAGGACCCAAGCTTCCTTATCCTGATTCCTTCATACTGCCCGCGTTCTCCCAGGGACCTCGGTCACCTCTGTTTCACAGGGAGGGAGCTGAGTGGCTCATCCAAACTAGCGCCTATGTCTTACGTCAAAGAAGAAGGTGTAAAAACCAAAACAAAACCAAGGACACACTCTGTCTGTGGCTGGGCTGAGAGTGTGATGCCAAACATATAACCAGCAGTTTCTTGTACTCTGACATGATAGCTGATGGACAGACTGGGTCTGAGAAGGGGACAGAATATGTGCTAGCCCACGTGGTTTGAAAAGACCCTGAGAACATGTTGAAAGGTCAAGAACTGTAATCTGAGACCAAAACCCGGTGTTTCTAACAAGCCTAAAGTTCAACTTTTACTTATTCTCTTGTTCAGTGTATTTCATTCTAATAGCTGGCTGAAATCTCTGCTTCTAGTTATCCATCCATCCATCCATCCATCCATCCATCCATCCATCCATCATTCTCTCATTCTAATTATTCATCTGGCACATGACATATACTGTTCTTCTTACCTCTCATAACACAGGACCTGGAGACCTGTCTGTGCCAGACCCAGGCTCCCCACTCCCAGGAACTGAGGGTACTGGGGAAGAAACAACTGTACTTTGTCAAGCCCAGAGCCAAGTCAGCTCCTCCAGCTGTTGCAGCAGAGCTCAGCCCCATTTTAACTTGAGTCCCCTACTTAGCAAACTAGTGAACTAAAGGCTAAGCTGGCCCCTGCGAGCAGGGAGGGAAGAGGTACTGCATCTTCAGCTCCCACTGCCAAATGTGCTGCTCCTGGGGTCTCTCAGCAGGATGCTTGCTTGCTTCTCCAGATGCACCGGGGTTCTCTAGTCCAGCATCTGTCTCTGTCTGTCTCTCCAGCACCAAGATACTCTTCCATCTGTTTCTTTGATGCCACCTTTGGAGGGACACCCAGCAAACACTCATGCTTTTGACACACTGCCCCTCTGTACTGGCTGGGTTTGTGTCAACTTGACACAAGCTACAGCATTCAGAGAAAAGGGAGCTTCGGTTGAGGGAATGCCTTCATGAGATACAGCCATAAGGCATTTTCTCAATTAGTGATAAGTGGCGGAGGGCCCAGTCCAGGGTGGGTGGTGCCATTCCTGGGCTGGAGGTCCTGGGTTCTACAAGAAAGCAGGCTGAGCAAACTTGGAGAAGCAAGCCAGGAAGTAGCACCTCTCTATGGCCTCCACATCAGCTTCTGCCTCCAGGTTCCTTCCCAGTTTGAGCTCCCATCCTCACTTTCTTTATTGATAAACAGCAACGTGAAAGAATAAACTGCATAAACCCAACTTGCTTTTTGGTCATGATGTCTCATCACAGCAATAGAAACCCTAATTAAGATACCCTCAAGTACCTTCCCTATACCTGGTTCTCTCTAAGCTTCCAAAACCCTCTGTTCTTCTCTAGCACAGTTCCATCCAACAATCACATCTCTTATATCTATGTGACAGGTCCTATGATGTCATATGCCAGGAGTCCTATGATGTCACATTCCAACCGTCCTATGATGTCATACACCAACAGTCCTATGATGTCACATACCACCAGTAAAAACTAAGGTGATTAAGGCTGTTGGTCTTCAGAGGGGTTACTGTGTCAGGAGTTATAGAAGGTGATAGTGAGCAGACCTATGGGGAGGGTAACATGGGGCCTAAGGACAGGCACAAGGTTCACCCAGACAGAGGAAATGACAGAGCTGAGCCTCAACAAATAAAAGTGGGGTGAGGTAAGAGGAGAGTGTTCTAGACGGAGGAAACAGCATTTTTGCAAAGGCAGGAAATGGCACAGCAGGAAATAATGAGTTTGACTTGATGATGAAGGACTGCAGTAAATGAGGCTGCCAAGGCTGGAAGGGTCCCGTATGCCAGGCTCCAAGGCTCAGTCTTCATCCCACCAGGAACAACTTGGTTTTTAATACACAGTGTTAGTTCCTAAAGATTGACCTCAGAGTCGCCTTCAGTTCAAGGTGCCTTCTCAGACTCACCTCCACAACAGTGCTGGGGGCAGAACCTGGGCCCTATTAATGGTAGGCAAACATTCCACCTCTGACTCTATATCTCTAGTGCCTTCTCAGGACTGCCTGGCACCTCCTGGCACTGTTACACTACCTCTCACTCAGCTTTAAATTCTCACCTAACTGGCTGCTGCCACCACTGGATGGAGATGAAGTCTTGTTCTCTTCAGAAACTGGCTAGCAGAGGGCCAGAGACACCAGGTCTATGGTTGAATGAGTGAGCTCAAACTGGAGTCAAACAATTTGCTCATTTCCTGATAACTGCCTCCATTCTAGACTCTCTGTTTAAAGAAAGATTGACCTATAACTCTCTTTGTCTTTTCCCTCATTTATATAAGAGGAAGCATAGTACAGTCTGCTTGGCACTTTGCTGGTTTGCATTCACAGATTCAATTACAGATGGATCAAAATAGTAGTTTGTTGCTGACCTGTTTGTACCAGGCAGACAGATCTGCAACCTAATAGTTGTTAGTTTGTGTCTGCACTGAACATGTACACACTTTTTCTTGTCCTTAGTCCCTAAACAATATTGTAGATAACTATTTACATGGCATTTATATTGTGTTAGGTTTAGTAAGGAACCTGGAGATGATTTAAGAATACACTGGAGGATGTGTGTACTTTACATTCAAAAGCTGGCACATTTTTCTTAAGAGACTTGAGCATCTGTTGACTTTGGTACCAAAGGGAAGTCCTGAAATTCATCCCCCATGGACACTAGTGGACAACTGTGCTCCGAGGAAGGGTAACAATATGAGTGAAAATGCTTAAGGTACTCGTTAGCACGTAATAAACACCCGTGTTGGTTTCCCTTCTCTCTCACTTACGAATAGCCAGGTACTGTTATAGGTGCCAAGTTCAAAGCAGCAAATTAAATGAACTCCCTGGCTTCACAAGACAGACTTCAAGCTGGGGGTGGGGGGTGGGGAGGCAGATTATAAACAGGCAAGTCAGAGGCAGACACAGACAAGAGCCACAAAGGTAGGTTGAGGTGCTGATAGTGAGGGCAGGGGTGCAATCCACTTCTCTATAACACAGTCAAGGAAGCTGCTTGGTAAATGGCAATTGAACAGAGAACTATGTTTGTCCCCAGAGAAGGCTAGTCTTAGGCCAGGTCATGTGAGTGCATGTGTGTGTGTGTGCACACGCACGTGGGGGTTGGGGGGTGGGAGGGAGGACACAGCATGGAGGTCCCATGCAGCCAGAGAATTGGTGGAACAGGCATGATCTGGACCATCTAAGGGCCTGTGAGCTGTGGGGGAGACTCCGAATGTTTGCTCTGCAGGAAATCCTCTGGAAGGCTTTTCAGCAGCAGAGTGATATGACCTGTCTGCCTGTCATTTAAATGGAGACTCCAGCAGCTGGGTGTAGCACAGACTGAAAAGGAAGGGGAAAAGTGGGGTGAGAGGTTGGGAGGCCACTGTCATCTAGGCAGGGGACAGCAGGAACTTGGGGTATCAGAGGAACAGGAGAGTGGGGGTGTGTCATGTCTGATGAGCTTCCTGAAGACAGGAAAAATACTTGGGATAATCCCAATGGACGTGTCTACCTCAGACTGTAACCCCAGTCAGGCCTGAGTGACTGGCAGCATTGGTTTGCCTTTTACTGAATGGTGAAGAGTGCTTCCCAAGTGCTGCTTGGTGTGGGGGTGGAGAGAACAAAAGAACACTCTCAGAGAGCGTTTAAACACATCAGACAGGGAGAACAGCATATATAATAAGGGGAATGTACAGAGTAACTATCTATGAGGGACTAAGCCGGTAGAAGCCAAGTGCCAGCACAGGGAGGGGCCTGGCCTGGGCTGGGGTGTGACTCAGGAGCTGAGCCAGCTGGGGGACTCGTGAGGAGGCTCTGAGTTCCATGTGGAACACTGAACAAAAGACGCAGAAGGGGGTGGGTCAACCCTCAGGAAGGGGCAATTCATGGCTTAGACTCTGTTCTTTGAAGGTCACCTTCTTGACAAATTCAGTGAAGTGACTTTGTCTCAAACGTGATTGTCCTACAGCTCACTGTCACCGCTGATAGTAGGATTTGCCCTCCCCACCCCCCACCCCCACCCCCATCCCCGGTAACTCCCCCTCCCCGGCAAGCTTCCTCTCAAGCCTTCTTCCTCACTGTGTCCTCCAGCACAATATCCTCAACCACTGCTACCCAAAGGACAGTCCTGAGCCCTCACTGCACTCTTTGGTGCCCAGAGATGTGCATGAGCAGACACATATACACACGTGTGCGCACAAGTACGGCTCTGCATGTGGTACACCTCTGCATATACTCACACTTTCACCTGCACCAACACAGACATCCCGATCCGTGTGAACCCTGCACTCTCACACCTGTGTCTCCCAAGGACATATGCTTTGCATCATGGTTGTCTCGACACTGGCTCCAAGCCCTAGACATAACTGTAGCATGTAATTTAGATCTGGTGAGTAAATATCGGCACCTCCTGCCTCTGATCTTGCTTTGATGTCTTGTCAATCTTTCGGATTGATCTGAATAAAATATTTCACTCTCTGCTCAAGAACTGAAGATTCTGGCGAGGTTCTCACTCCTAGCGAGACATAGCTTCAGTTCCTCAGCCAGGTCTTTCTTTCTCCCCCTAGTCCTGTCTCATTCCTCTTAAAAGACCAACTTTGTACCCAAGATAAAGGAGTGGGGAGCCAGCAGTTCCCACATAGATGCAGATGTGTCCAGCCTTTCTCATGTAACCCCATGACAGCCTTGCAAGATAGACCTAGACCTATTCATTTTGGAGGTAAAGAGACAGACTTTTCTTTACAATGACACCCAGGAAGTCACAGGGCGGGCAGGCAGTCCCTTTGCTATCAAACCCACGACTATTCCACCTTACTGCGTTCTCATTATCTTCCCATTGATGAGAGCTGGGTTGTGGTCTTCAACTCCCGATATCTTCTCTTGCTATGCCCGCTCTCTATCCTGCTCCAGACCCCACCTCTCTACAGCCTGTACGCCCCAGGCCCAAGTCCTCCACATAGCCCAACTTTCCCCAGCATCTCTGTTCAGCACTGGCTTCTTTTCATGTGTGAGCTGGCCACTCACAGGACATCATCCTCAGCTCCTGCTCCTACCTTTTAGTGTTGCTCTTGTGAACTGTATGCTCCACGAATATAGGATCCTCTATCTTTATGCCCTCAGGACTCAAGGTTGACTATGGGCAGACAGGACCCAAAGGGGATAATCCATAAATACTCAGGACAATAAAAATCTGGTAACAACTAGTTCCTCACCAGGAATATTCAAAACAACTTCAAGTGGGAATCATTTGTATTTGTGTTTTATGTGTTTCCTCTAGTTAGCATGGAAATCCTTGTCTGAAATTACAAATTAAATAGGATAGGGAGGACAGGGAGCTTTGTGATGTAAGAAAAATATTATTATAGGCATTAGTAGAAGTGAACTACAGAGCCCAGCTGAGGGGGCAGCTTCCTTCCTCACATGCAGTTTTCCACAGCTCAGAATGTTCTGGAACATTCCATTTTTTTTAAAGCTCCTTTAATCAATGTTGGGGGAAACAAGATTAAAGGTAATATCCCGAGCCATCTTGAAGACATTCCAATAAGAAATAAAAGGGAGATGGGAGAGGTAGCCACCCACTGAGGAGAGAGGAAATGGGGTGGGCAGAGCAACAGAGATGCTTTGTGGAGAGTTTTGAACAGCAACAACATCGTGCCCAGAGGGAAAGAGAACCAAGGCTTCTGTCCAGGAAAACAAGGAAACAGAAGGAAACTCAGGTAACACCCAACCTTGGCTGAGCACCTGGAGACAGGTGCTCTACTCCAAACTCCTGAGAAACACTGAGAGAAACCGGAGGTGGGGAGGGGACAGCCAAATGCCATTCATCTGCCCATTTATGTCACACTAAAATATAAATAAAAATAAAT
Source organism: Acomys percivali (assembly GCA_907169655.1). Taxonomy (NCBI): domain Eukaryota; kingdom Metazoa; phylum Chordata; class Mammalia; order Rodentia; family Muridae; genus Acomys; species Acomys percivali. Next base: position 93,933,790 of record OU015749.1, read on the forward strand.
AAATAGTTATTTACTGCATAGCCAGTGAAAAGCATTTGGTAAAAAACGTAAGCAATAAGCAATAGAAAAGTACATGTGTGTATATATTACATATGTAAAAATATGTATGCAAATGTATGTATCTGGACTATATGTATATTTCTCCTACTTCTGGCTCTGAGTCCTCTGTCCTTTCATTTCTCCCCCAGAGGCAGTCACTGTTTTAATTTGTCTCTACTTCCCAGGGATACTGTATATACATACAATGTGGGGTTATTTTTTGTATTTAAATATGTGTGTATTAATGTGTGTGTGTGTGTGTGTGTGTGTGTGTGTGTGTGTGTGTGTGGGCGCGCACGCGCGCGCGCGCGTGTGCATGTGTGTAGGTACCCAGGCACTGTCCCTCAAGCACTATTCATCTTTTCCCCACCTTTGGGCAGGGTTTCTCACAGACCTTTTGTTACTCAGCAGCAAGCCCCAGGGATCTGCTTATTGCTCTCTCCCTAGTGCTGGGGAGTGACCATGCTCAGCTTGGATGAGGGTTCTGTGGATAAGAAGGCTGGCACTACAGCTAAGCCACCCTTCAAGTCCACCGACTACCCCGAAACTTGCACTGTCCTTGTGCTGTCAGCTGTTATCAGGGTTAGGTGGTCCAGGTGAGTGTACTCAATCCCACCCCCTCCATCACAAAACCCAAACTCAACCAAACGACAAAAAGCTAAATAATACCCACACTCCCAGTTTGTGGGTTCAGGTTTACCCTGGAACCCCCCTCCCCCACCTTTTCAGTGTGCCCCAGCGGTTGATAAATGCCACAGTCTTGTGGAGAGTGCTGGTAACACAACACAGGGCTTCATGCATGCAAAAGCAAGCTCTGCTGCGGAGCTACATCCCTAGCCTAGAATAGATGCACTTCCTGCCTTTCAGGCTAACCACTTCTCAGGTAGAAGGCACTGTGGACTGTGAAGAGAGAGCATAGCCTGCCTCTAATAGCAAAGAGGAAGCCGGAAGAGGGCTGTTTTCCCATGGGTGCTAACTGCACTAGTCCTAACTGGGCCTGCCGCGGGCCAGCCTTGCAGGGGGAACCAAGGATCGAATCCCATCTGTGCAGGGCACAGCAAGAGCATCCAGAATCCAGAATCCACATCGCTTTCACAAAGAAGTCTGTGAACCTGGACTGTGGAGCCAGCACCCTCACTGGACCAGCTTCTGAGCACTGCATGCAATGAAGGGGTCTGGTGGGGGCTGGCTCATCATCTCCTGCTGCTGTCACTGCTACCTCCAAAGAGTCTGTCATTAAAGCTTTGTCCCTGGCTCTCTGATTTACATGTACAAATAATCGCTGTCAGGGGCATGAGCCCCAGAGAGCAATAATAGATTCTGGTAGTAGCAGATGCAGGAAATAAAAACAAAAATGAAACACACCAGCCTGGCAGAACTTGATGCTGGGAGGAGTCCTGGGGGGAGCGAGGCCTGCTGGGTATGTGGGCCTGAGAGGAGACAGCAGTGGAGCATTGACTGCTAGGTCTTTTGTAAAAGCCAGCTGAGGGTGTTTTTTTGTTTTGTTTTTTAAATTGTGCTAACAGTACAACCAGCCATACCACCCTGAATGTGCCTGATCTCCTCTGATCTCAGAGGCTCAGGAGGGTGGCTCAGAGCCTGGCTAGTGCTTGGATGGGAGACTGCCTGGGAATACCAGTTGGCCATGGTTTTGCACCATGCCTGCCTTTAATCCGAGCACTCAGGAGGCGGAGGCAGGCAGATCTCTGAGTTCAAGGCCAGCTTGGTCTTCAAAGTCAGTTCTAGGACAGCCAGGCCTACACGGAAAAACCCTGTCTCAAAAACAAAACAAAACAAAACACACGGGCACACACACACACACACACACACACACACACACACACACACACACACGATAACATACATATAAAGCAAATAAGTCATTTTTAATAATATCTTTTTAAAGCATACAGTCCACCAGCATAATTACATTCACACTGCAATGCAAACTTCACCACAGTCTGGTCTTAATTTCTTCTGTCACCCTGTGACTTCCAAAGCAGTAAGAGGCCATCCCCACCTGCTTCTGTCCTTGGCAGCGCTAATTTAGCTCCTGATTGATGACTTCCTACCTCGAGACAGCTCATAAAGTGGAACCATAGAGCATTGTGCCATTTCATGTGTTTTATTTTTCTTAATATAATGTTTCTAAGGTTTATCCATGTTGCAGAATGTGCCAGAGTGTCATTCCTTTTCGTGGCATAGTAATATTCCACTGGGCGGTTATGGACATCCATCAGAGGATATAAACACTTGGTTATTTTTTAGAACTTGATCCATCAATATGAAAATACATCCATAAATCAGTGTATGCAAATACATGTTTGAGTCTCTTTTTATCCTTTGGAGTTTACTGCGTGTAGCAGAGAAGTGACCAGTTCACATGATAAATTCTATGTGGCTGCCCTAGGACTGATGAGAACAGCTCACTTGGCTCAGTAGGCAGAATGCAGCGCACAGTGCTCTTAAGAGGCCACACAGTGTGCTTGCCTGCGCTGGAATGGGTATAAGGATCATGGAGGGTCTTTGGAGAAATAACCTCCTGCCTATCCATGTAGCTTCCTAATGCATTCTGGCATACTTGGGAGAGGGTCCACCATAACAGTACACCCCAGGAGACAGCAAGCTTCTGATGGGTGGCACCTGATCTATGTCTTGTGACCTGCAGGGCTTGGCAAGGCAGGATCCCACAAAGCAGGAAGTGGGTAGGGCACACTTGGGTGCCGCTCACCAGGAAACTGGTATTATGGCCTCATCCCATGTGCTTGGCAGAGCACCCTTCTCCTCTCAAGACTTCTGTGGTTAACTCCTACCCACTCTCTACACTCAGTTTGGGTGTCACCCCTTCTATTGTTTCTTTGGTGGAGTAGGGTGCCCACCTTTGGCTCCCACGGTGCTTCCCAAATTCACTCTGGAGGCTGCTATCACCCGCTTATTGTTTCCAGGTTCCAGTCCTATTTCCCTCCCACATTCCTAACACAATGAGAGTAGAGAATGGAGCATCTTATCTCTGCATCCCTAGGCCTAGAACAAGCCCAGTACATGGGATGAATAGACCAATGAGAATAAAGAAGGAATGAACCACGCTGCTTAATGAATGTCTATTGAATGAATGGGGTCCTAAGGACTGAAATGTGCCTGGTGCATGGGCTTGGCCTATCGCCAAGGCCTCATTCATTCATTCATCCATTCATTCATTCAGTACAATCACTTCTACATGTCAGTCTCTGTCAGGTGCTGGGGTCAGATGCCAATAAGATCCAGGTTCTGTCCCTAGGAAGCCCACCAAAGAGTAGATATAGACAGAAGTAAATAAGAAGTGTACCCCAAACGACTCTACTGCCCCAGAAGCACACAGGGACTTGCATCACATCAAAAGACCAAACGGGGCTCCTCTGCTCCACCAGTTGCTGGGCACAGCTGGCTGTGGAAGGAGTGGCCAATTAACATGCTGTACACACCTGTCGGTGGCTGCACGGAGGAGGATTTAGGGGTGAGAGAATTAACAACCAGGAGGATTTTTTGGAGCTCCCAGAACCCAGCCCAGCTCACATCAGAGACCTCATCCTCCTTTAGGGATTCATTCGCTCTGCACAGCTGGTTAATTTTTCATCAAGAGGTGGGAGTGGGGGCTGGAGTGTGCTCTGATCCTGTACTCTTTCATGCTGGAGATGGGGAGAGAAACACAACGGCCTATCCACTTTATTTATTTATTTTTTTTCCTTAGATGAAATAGGAGCAGATTGTGGTTGCCAGGCAAGACCCAGCCCTCACAAGGCTTGTGCTGCTGCTGGCTGATTAACGGTTATTGGGGAAAGGATAAAGCATCCAGAAGGCACAGGCCTCTGGTGGAGGTGCTTACACATTTAATGAGCACCGGGTGACATGCCAGTGGTGAGCAGGAATTGTTTTAGGGGAGTGATTTAAGGCTCTCATCTTCTGTCTCACCTTTATTCCCGCTTCCACCTGGATCTGACTAGACAGTCCTACTCTGGCCCTGGGTGGCAGATACTTGGTCGTTCACGACCACACCCTTCTTCCCCAGAGATTCAAGTCACAGCACCACAGGGACACCTGTTACTGTTCAAATCTGACTCAGAATTTAAAAGCGCGAGGCTGACAATGTAGTCTGTTTGTTCATTTTTTTAAAAAGGGGAAGAAGAAAATAATTTGACCTCTGAGGTATCAGTGTGTTCTCATTAAGAGCACTTACCAAATGCCTCCTAAGTGCCCCCACTTGCAAAGGGACCCCAGAATGTAGTGGGATAGCATTCCTATGTGGGAGAACAGGGCTCAGATGACTGCGCCACCTGCCTGGGTGACAGGAGCATCAAGCAGCCCAGTGAGAAGAGAGCAGCCAAGCACCATCACCCTGCACAGTGTCCACGAAGGATGCTCTTTGCCTCTTTCCTCAGGTGCACTCCAACAGGAAGCCCCCACAGGACAATGGGGAGAGTCCACCTGCTCAGTAGGGCCCAGGTTGTTGGGGGTTCAGCCAGTGAAGCTAAGGACTTTCTAACTGTCCAACCTCATAGGACCTCTGGGCCTGAGATAACTGAGGAGGACAGATTCAAGTCATAAAAAAAAAAAAAAAAACAAAAAAAAAACCAAAAAACCAAACCAAAACAAAACAAAACCACAAGAAAACACAAAAACAAAAATAAAAACAAACAAACAAACAAAAAAACCCAAGGCACTGTGTGCCTAGAATTGTGCTGTGTTACCACCAGTTATATGCAAGATGCCATTCGCTCTGTGAAAGATGGCAGTTTTTTTATTGAGACGAATCCCACAGGGGAGAGTGTGATAGATGGGGCACTCTAAACAGCAGGCGGAGAAGCTTATGAACCTTCTGAGGATACCACTAAGATGTAGACTCAGACTCTGGGGTCTGGACTGAATAGAGGCACGCCGAGGCATTTCTCATAGTCTCCTAGCCCATGGTGATGTCACTGGTCCTCAGACCACACTTTCAGAAGGGAGGCCCCCATCCTGACAACTTAGAGGACTCAAAGTGGGCAGACAGCATCTACCTAGAGGCAGGGTGTGCTTGCACCATTCGGAGTGAGCAGGTGACATAAAGTGTCAAGTAACAACATGCAGAGCAGAAGGGAAAAAGGTGGTGGCTGCCTTTCCAAGGCATCCTGTGGGGATGACAGGTCATGGGACACTAAGAGAGATCATCACAACTCCTCTGGAGGAACAAAATGAAGGCTGAGAGCAGGAGACAGTCACCAGGCTTGACTGTGACCTTGGAGTAGCCACTTCCTCAATTCAGAAGTGTTTACAAGGAATCCAGTGATTCTCAACCTGGGCAGCATGGGAGAACATCTGGGAAACTTTTAAAACAGCAAAGCGCCTGGCCCTCTTCCTAAGGGTTTTTATGTAGTGGTCTGGGGTAGGGCTCAGGCCCAGGTAGCTTTAAAAAGCTCATATGTAGCATAGGCCCCGAACCATCCTGCTAGACAACAGACTGCTGAGGTCCCCGCGTAGCATCCTCATCTTTTCATACAGTCAGCGAGAGTCAGGAGTCCTGGCTTTTCTGTTCCTGTGCTTGTGGCCTGGAGCAAAACACAAGATCAGCGAACCCCTAAGAAAGGCTCCTCCACCGCGCCAGAAGCCTGAGCAGAGCTGCAGAGGAGGCCAGGTGGAGGGGGCCTCCCTGCCCATCTGGTTCCCATTAATCTCAAGGCATGTTTCACATCCCTGGCAGGTACTTGGAGCTGGGAACAGCCCCCTGGGTGGCCCTCAGCCGGGCTCTTTCAAGCCAAGCCCTGCTGACAAGCTACAGGGCCCTGTGAGGCCCTCCTGGCTTCCAGTCACCGTCCTGTCTTCCCTTGGGGATAAAAAAATCCCCTAACAAATAAGAAACCAAAGGAGGCAGACAGAGAAGCCTGGCCTCCCCTTCATTAGCAGTCTGTCACAGAGCGTGAAGGACTTCGATAAATTCTGCAGCTCAGCAGCTGCTGAGGAGGAGACCCGGGAGGAAGGAGATGCATTTGCTCCCTCAGAAAACTTGAGTCTTCAGGAATTTCCAATTCCTTTCCTCTCCCCCCCACCGACTCAGCCAGGAATTAACCCAAAGCCACATGTTGTCCAAGGTCAGCCTGGAGATATCCAGACTTGGGGGTGGGGGTGGGGTGGGGTGCTGGCAGGAGCCACTGGCTGACTGAAGAAGGCGCAGGAGACATGGGCCAGAGGAGTCAGACTCCGTTTCCACAAGGACCCCAGAGCATTTGACTGCAAGTGTGTCCTTCCCCAGGGTGGCAGCCACAGCAGTTTTATGCAGCGTATTGGTTTGAGTTGCCCCACTGGATTCAAGGTGGCCAGGTCCAGCTGGTGGAGCTGAGAGTGCATGGGTACGGTGCGTGGAAACAGCCTTGACTGTGCCTTTCCCAAAGCCTTGCTGTGTCCCCTTCATCCACAATCTGTGCCATGAAGAAAGCAGGGTACTGTGGTACTGTGGGCGGGTCTGGGCTCCAGAGTCAGCTGAGTACAGCATCGTCACTTTCTAAGCCTTGTGACTTTGACTAAGGCAATGGACCTCTGTGCTCCCATCTACAAAAGGGGAATAATAAAATGTATACCTCGTAAAAATTATTATTGCCATATCCTGAGAAAGAGAAAAGGCCACAGCAAGGAGAATCTCCTCTCCTGGCCTGGCAAGCTCCCAGGCAGCAGGAAACTCATAAGTGCTTGCTCCAGAGTCCACACAGCACGTGTGTTCCAGGATGAAAACAGTAGTGTCCTCCCTTCTGGGAAGGGACAAGAAGAACTCATCTTGTGCTCTGTGTGCACAGTTTGTGCTGTCCTTAAACGCTCTGATCAAGGCATCTCCAGGAGGCTCTGGTCAAACAGCATCACCACCAGCTAGAACACTTGAATGGGCCAATCTCCCATAGCTACAGATGTCCCTAAAGTCAGAATCCAAGGCCAGATGCTCAAGGAACTTTGAGAAAGGGAGGAAGTCGCCAATTCAAAGCACAGTCCTGGCCACAGTCCTGCCAATCATGGTGGCCTGAAACTGGGAAGACAGCAGGGTCCAGGCAGGTGATGAAGGCCAACAGCGGGGACAAGCGCTCAGTACTCTTTCCCCCTATATCCTCAGTGGGCAGCAAGGAGTGGCCCTGGGTAAGCTCAGAAAATGAACAGAGGTGGTATGGTGCCCACCATTTAGTGCCTCTAGGTTAGATGCCAAAACTCACTTAAAAACAGTGATCAAAAATCCATTTCTGGGGCTGGAGAGATGGCTCAGTGGTTAAGAGCGCTGCCTGCTCTTCCAAAGGTCCTGAGTTCAATTCCCAGCAACCACATGGTTCAGAACCATTTGTAATGTGATCTGATGCCCTCTTCTGGCCTACAGGTGTACATGCAGGAAGAACACTCAGTACATAATAATAATAAATAAATATTTTTTAAAAATCCATTTCTGGGCCAGCAGAATAGTTCAATAGGTAAACATGCTTGTTGCCAAACCTGACAACTGGAGTTCAATACCTGGAACCCATATGGTGAGAGAAAAAATGAACAAACAAACAACTCTTGCAACCCCACCCCCACCCCACCACCGTGTGTGAGTATAAGAGTGTGTGTGAGTGTATGTGTGTGTCTGTGTTTGCGCATGCACACGCACATGTTCACATAGGTACTGGATACTGGAGTTAAAGGCAGTTGTGAGCACACAGTATTTCCCCTGATAGAGTTGATAGGTGAAAATAACCTTAATTTTGAGTATTTATTACCTTCATTTTTAAATATAATTTATTTTGTTGTTGTTTTTTCAAGACAGGTTCTGTGTAGCTCTGGCTGTCCTGGAACTCATTATATAAACCAGGCTAGCCTTGAATTCAGCTATCTGCCTGTCTCCGCATCTTGAGTACTGAGAATTAAATGTGTGCCCAACTATGCCTTGCTTAATATACTTAACACTAAACATATATGGTTGGTTTTCAATAATGGCTGTGTATAGCCACTAGCTTGTGAAGTTTCTCATAACTCAACAGTCAGTTCTTATAAACTGGCCCCAGGACCCTGCTGCCCAGAACCCAACTACTGCTCCCCCACTTACTGTTGCTGTTCATGCTTCATAACTGTAGGATGTGGGGTACAGCAGATTATAGGTTGGGTCACTTATCCCCATCTCCCAGATGAGGATATAGGTGAAGTCACATGGAAGCTTAAAAGACATCCTATTATTCAATATTGGATCAAATCTAAACTTGCTAACCTCTCAAGACTATGAACGGAAAGTTTTCTGCTGAGTCTATGCTGTACATGTCACCCTTCAGTGACATGTGGTAGCTTGTGCCCTGGGGTAGTTTCTCTCAATGCTCCTTCTCAGTCTAACGTTAGAGTCTTCGGGGGCCAATGGCAGGACTGGCCAAGTTCCCATGTTGGTTTCTGAGCCATAATCCATAGACCTTGGATCCTTGGTTACAAAGCAAGCACTCTGCACAGTCCTGATGGCTCCACAGGCACAAACTCTGGAGCATGAGGGGACATCATTTCTATCCAACAGGTCTCAGGGGCAAGGAGGAATCTAAGTCCCATCCTGTGCCACATAGCCAGCTGGCTCCCGGATAGGGCCATTTTTGTTGCTCTCAAAGTAGAGCAGTCCCTGCAAGCCCAGCCACTGCCCAAGTAGTGGCACACTGGGCACCCAGACAGCCGGACCAAGAGGTGCCTTCACAGAAGCCAGGGAACGCTCAGAGATGAGACAGCCACAGATGAAGAATGGTTTGGGAGAAGTTGTTCAGAGCTGGGAATAAGGGCCAGCGGGGGGGGGGGGGGAGGAGAGAAACAGTTGACCTCCAGAAGTCCCCGGTGGAGGGTGGACTTGTGTATTTCCTGAGCTAGATTGATTCCAGGCCTGGAATCCATCATTCTTTCCGTAATACAAATAATCACCAAATGTGCTCAAGCGCTTGGTAGCCTGGATAGTCACTCTAGCAATTCTCTGTGTGGACAGTGATTAGACCATCATTATCTTAATGCTTCTTAATTTATCTTTCTGATTAGCAACTTACCATTTTATTTGCAAAAAATAGCCTTCTGCTGGGTGGAAGCCAGCCGAGCACAACAGCTGTCATTTTCTCTGCACTAAATCAGGCCAAGCTTAAGTTGGTTTTGTGTGTGTGTGTGAGTGTGTGTGTGTGTGTGTGTGTGTGTTTGTGATGCTATTTCTTGTGTCTTGGCTGTATCAGGCACCACAATCCATCAATCCATCATGGTTGTTGTGGAGTAAAAGCACACCCCGGGGGCCCTGTGGGCAGAGAGGTCACCTCTACCCAGTCAAAGGGCCCAGGATAAGACACACTCTAGGAAAGGCTCCCAGACTCTCCTCCACTCTGGTACTGCCCATATGAGACCAGAGGGAGGTCAGTGGTACAGATATGTAATAACACTTGCCATCTAAAAAGCACTTGCTGCTTTTTGTTGTTGTTGTTAGCAATACTTGGGCTCTGCTATTTCATTTAATTTTTAAAAACATCTCTCTATATGCATACCACGATCAGCTCTGTTTATGGATGGAAAGACTAGGCTAAAGAGGTTTCATAATTTACCTACTGTCCTACAGCTACTGAGTGGTGCAAATAGCCTTCTTAAGGGACCTCTCTGTGGACTCTCAGGACTAGAGATATTCACTGTTGTCTTATATGACTTTCTCAGGCACAGTAGACACAGCATGGAATGAGAGGTCCTTGAGTGAACATTGTCAGAGTGACTCTGGGTGAGTAAAGACCGAACCCTTTCCTTGCACACAGAACCGTCCTGAAATGGCAAGCATCTGTTTATCTAAGCCATGGACATCATTTTCTTTTAATTTTCTAAAACTGATGTATTTTTATGTGTAGAGTGTTTCCCCTATATGTATGCCTGTGCAATACATGCATGCAGTGCCTGCAGAGGCCAGAAGCGGGTGTCACATCTCTTGGGACTGGAGTTACAGATGTTTGTGAACCACCATGTGGGTGCTGGGAATGGAACCCAGGTCTTCTGGAAGAGCAGCCAGTGTGCTTAACTGCTGAGTCATCCCTCCAGCCCCATAGATATAATTTTCACCTTTCCCATTCTCCATCACCATGAGGAATTAGTGCCTCCCTTTCAAACTTTTACCACCTAGCCTGCCTTGGATCATATGACATTTTCCTTCTAACCAACCCTCTTGTTCCTCCATATTGTAACAGATCACACTGCTTTTCAATTTTTTTCCTACTTCCATCGAGAGAATCTCTTTATTTTATTCTGTCTCTGAACTATCCTAGCCTTCTCTACCAAGAAGAGAATTTCCCTGAAAGGCCCATATTCCACTTGGTTACTCAGACCCCGTACTTCCTATGTTTCAGCTATTCCTGAGTCTGGATGAACCGGATACCTGGGTATTCAGGTATAAGAGGGAAGGGTAGAGATTCATGAGTTGGCTCCAAGGTCTTGAGAATATCCTGAGCTACCTCTCGCTGGATTGTAGAGCTCAGCGCTCTTCAAATTGTGTTGTCAGTACCACTAATATCACTGAGAACTAGGAAATACACATTTTCCGGCCCATGCTAGATCTATGGAAGACAGAGGTGGAGCCATGTGTAGGTTATATCCTCCAGGTGATTTTGATGCCTGCCACACACTGAGCCATCCATGTTCTAGTCATCATGGTGAGTCTTTCCAGGAGTCTTATTTCATTTAATCTTGGTGTGGCACTATGAATTTAATAGCATATTCCATTTATAGATCAAGAACTGAGGTTCAGAATAAGAAGTAACTAGCCCAAGATCACACAATAAAGGCAGAACTCAAGCCTCATTTTTACCAGCTTCTAAGGCTCTTGACTTGAAGCTGGCAGAAGAGCCACCTTGTCAAGTACCCTTTAGAGGGTTAGGAAGAGTTTTAGTTGACAAGCTCAGCAGTGAGACCCAGGAAAGGAAATGGAACATGGCTAAAGCCCCAAGACAGCCAGGGCAACAGCACTATGATAGCAGCTGCCAGCCCAGTCAACTCTAAGTCAGATGGTGTCAAAGGAGACACATCAGATCCACTAGAAATGGCTCCTAGTAAACACAGGCCACTGGACTACAACTGATTCTATCCAGCAATATATGGTACCATTTGGGGATGTTTCCACTGGACAGATGCACAAGAGGAATATACTGCTGGGAGATGTAAGGGACAAGGCAGGGTGCCTTGCCTACGTGGAGAAAAGAGGTAGATTTGAGTAACTGAAAGCCATTCCCTTTTCTACTTGGGAACACAGTCTTTACCAAGGTCTTTCTGGTCTGGCCCAATGCTAGGGGATCTTATTTTAAGGATGCATTGCCTTGAGGGGGCTGGATTGCACTAAAAATAAAATTCTTCCCTGGACAACTGTAGCTTTGCTTTTTTTAAAAAAGAGTTTAAGAAAACCTCCAGCGATTGTATTGGGGATTAGAGATAGAAATTGCTGTTCTTTCTTTAATCTCTGCAGTGGTCCCCAGGCTGGCAGGATGGATTTCACAGGAAAGAAACACACGGTTTGTTTTGTACAAAAGTCATGTTCGCCAAATAGTCAACAAACATCCAGTGAGCACCTACGTTCTCCAGCTGCTTCCCTCAGGTCATTTCATTTAATCTGAAGAACAACCTCCATAAGGACCTGTGATTTAAGACAGTAGCTCTTGTTATTCCCACTTGTGGGCAAGAAAGGGCAGTATTCAGCTGTTGCATAGCCAGCCAGGATTCAAACTCAGGCCTGCCTAGCCTTGCTACACTATGCAAGCTTACCTTGTTTCACAGAAGTATCAGTTAAGGGAAGTTATTGGGTTGTAAGGAGGGAGTTTCTGGGGCTGGAAAGGGAGAGAAATTCCATAGGTTTTTCAGGAGTGTTTGTAGAACTGAGCCTATACTACACATGGCTAGAGTAATGTGGCTCTATCTCTATTATGTCATGTTCATATATATAAACATAATGTATATAATATATGCATATATAAACACACACACATATGGTCGTATATCACAAGTGTGTATCCCATGACTCCATCTCTCCCTGCCCCTACCACACACATGAACACACAGACCACAGTCCTGAGCTGGTGCTGGGCTAGGACTATCAGCCATTACTGGCAAGTTATAGGTTATCTTTGGAATGTGACCAGCCTAATGATGGAGAAGTTGTCTAGCTAGTGCCCTGGAAGCCAATACGGTCCTCTGTTTACCTCTGTGCTTTGAGACCCTGAGCCCCCTGGTCTGTGACAGGTACCTGCTCTCTCTGTATCTGGAAAGCAACTGGTACTAAGTAGGTGGATGAAAAAGGCAGACTCTCGCAGTCTGTCATCCTGACTCCAGAAGAGCTGCAATCGGTAGCACCGGGGCTATTGTGGGTTGGCCGTAGGAGCTGTGGGGGCCCATGTATGAGCCTTGAGCCTCATTTCCAGAGAATTTTGCTTAAGAGCTTTCCAGAGCATACTGAAAAGAAACCTGTACTGCCCCTCAGCTTACCTGAACATCTCACTGACAACTTTGTACCAGGCAGTGCATTTTAGCTCAAACCTAACAAGGGTTTCCCAAGATATTTTAAAGATTCCCACTCTCAGAAAAGCAGGAGAAGTGTCCCACTCTGCCTCGGAGTAAGGATGGCTTTGGCTGGCCCTTCCCAAAAGCTGGAGGCAAACTTTTCAGAGGAGATGCAGCCTCTGCTCCCTGAGCCTCAGTCTCAGCCTTCTTCTACTTTTGGAGATCCCCATGCACGCAGCTCCCTGACGCCCCAGGTTAAGAGGGGCGGTTAGAAGCTGAGCTTCAAGCAGCCTCAGGAGTCTGGGGGCAGGTTCAGGCTGCCATGAGGTGCATATCAAAGCTGGAGTTTAAAAACTGTACTGGGAATAGTGCAATTATCTCGCTTCACCACATTTCTCAGCCCCGACTGAGGTTTAATTAAAGCCAAGTAAAAACACAAAGTCGCCATTTCAGATATCACCCCACTGCATGCTGGTTAAAAAAAAAAAAAAAAAAAAAAAAAGGAAAGAAAAAAATCCTTTATCAGGGTCTTAAATTTTTTTTCTATGGGTATCTTCCAGCTCTGTTGGATATTATTCCTTCATAACAGTCCCTTTAAAGAAAAAAAATATATACTTAATATATATGTATAAAATGAGTTAATCCCCCATAATCTCCTTGAGTTGTACCTAAAACACAGTTTCTTGCAGGTGACCTTTTCAGAAGAGGCTGTTGCTATGGCAACCGCATTGTTTGATTCCGTCAAGAGAAAAATACTGCATGGAAATGTATTTAATTTTGCTTAATTTGATGCTGTATTTAACACTTGCGCAGGCTGAAAGGAGAGAGGGGTTGGAAGGCAGGAGCCAGCTCATCGGGGCCAAGTTCATCCCCATTCCCTCCTGAAGAGCCAAAGGGCTCCTCAGGCGCTATACTTCATTGGGGACCAGCCCTGGTCTCCAGATCAGGGCTAGCTGGCTGTTCTCCCTGATTCATGTTCAAATATGCAGGAGGAGGTAGGGAGATCAGGTTCATGAGACAGACCTTTAGATGGGGGAAACCCTTGGAATAGGTACTGCAAGTTGAATAAAAAGGTAGCACATGGCCAGGATGCACTGTAGGCTAATGAGTCTTGTTGCTTTGTTTGGATATGAGGCAATGGAATCCAAAGACCATTCAGGTCTCTTTTATTACTAAATCCATGAGTCCTGGGGGAAAACATGGCACCCTTTAGTGGCATTTGGCTTCATGGAAGTTCAAGGCACAGGATACTCATCAGTGATTCAACACTTGACCAGCACACGGCCAGTCTAGGAGATGCCACAGTCCAGTCAGAAAAGGTAGTCTCACTCACAGTATTTCCTAGGTCATGTACTTGTTGTTTTTACTGGGGTGACCACAAGCAGTAATGGAGGTTCTAAAGCCAGATAAGCTAGTATACGCCATACAGGTGTCACCTGGGAGTGATGAGAATGAAGCAAATATAGTTTTCATGGTCCCTGTACACTATGCACATGTCCCTAATGGGGACCACCATGATAAACACAAGGCTAAAACAGGCTTTCTGTTCTCCTAGCTCAGCCAGTACTGACTTCTCTGGGTCACTTGTTCCTTCTGCCTCCCATAGGTACACAGTGTGTGCAAACACTTAGTAGCTGATGCCCTTGGAGAAGTTATTTAACCACTTTGGGCTTCATGTTCTTTATCTGGAAATTAAGTGTTAGCTGTAGACTCCTAAAGGCATCTTCATCATTCTCCTGATATGATTATTATGTCAATAGCAAACACAGTTCTAGGTGTGAGCCACCCGAGCCATTAGTCACCACATCATACATACTCTAGCTGATGACTCTTTTTCCCAGGTCTCCAGCTGAAGGCTCCACATCTCTATCACAGGCACAGGCAGAAACCAATGTCTTCAGTCAGCAATTTTTTTACCTTTTCAGGATGCACTTAGCATCCCTTAGTTGTCATCAGGACTCTACTTCCCAGATTGTGCCCCACAGTATGGACAGTCCATGCTGTGCCTACATCCTTTGCCCCCATACACTCTGGAAAACTCAGTTCAGTCATAGAGTTCCTAATTTTGAAGCTTCAGTGGAAGGATATATTTCTTCAGGAGCCCTTTCCAGTGATGGCCATTTTGTCTTCCATGACCTGTGTACATCAGAACTTGGTGTGTGTCCCACTTGATGCACTGCAATGTCCACACTCTCTTTATTTAGAGCTCAAGGCTCTCTTGAAGCGTTCACCATCGGCTCTCATGGTAGCTTACCTACATAGAGAGCACTGTCATCTAACCACCTTCTTATGCATCCCCCTCCTCACTCGTCATGAAGTTAGCACCTAGATCACTGGCTCTACCACCATTACTCCTGCTGTCATTCTCAGAGACTTCAGAATCCATGAAAATGGCCTGTCTAATGCCCTGTCCTCCTAATTTTGTTGATATTTAGTAAACATTTGGTTCACTCCCTTGGCCATTCCTTAGACTCTGTCACACTGAGTCCCCCACCTCTGAAAATCCACTTCTGATACCATTAGCTAGCTACTCTGATATTAGCAGCCCAGCGGTCCTTCAATCTTACTTTATTAAAAGCTGCACCCTGGCTATCTACATCTATAATTCCTTGTGCATGCTCACTCCCTTTTTATCCGGTGCAGACTGCAAAATCTAATGCTGAAACTACCACTTGTCAATGACTTGAGCTTCTTGAAACTTTTTTCCATCGTCCCAGCCTGGAAGAACTCCAGCCCTGGTATCCCATCCACTTACTCAGGGCCTGCACAGAGCAGCTGAACACCGCTGGAGGAAAAAAAAAAATGACACAAATTTGCTGACTAGAGTCACTACAACCATGACCACAAATCTCACTCAACACTGTCAGAGGAACCTACTATACTTCCCTAGAAAATTCAATTTCCCAGTCTCTGGGGGGAAGCCATCACACTTTCTTCTCCCTCCCCAGGTCTCTGACACTCCCCTCCCCAGCCCTATTTCTAGCTGATGACCTTGCAGTATATTTCATAGACAAAAAGGATTTCTATGAGATGAGAACGACTTCATTCTCCCATCAATAATCCTTTTATTGCATCAACATCAGAACCAAAATACTCCAGCCGTCTCACACCCCAGTCACAATGGAGTCTGTACAAGGTCAGCACGTTCACTAGGCTTTCAACTCATTCTTCTTCCTATTTCAAAGACTTTAAAAAAATATTTTTATTACTAATTCTTTGAGAATTTCATACAATGTATGTTGATCCTACTCACCTTTAGGCTTTCCCCTATTCCTTCCAGATCCACAGATCCTCACCTCCCTATGCCCTGTTCCAACTTCATTTATCTTTTTAAATAAGCCAATGGCTCTGATTAGTGCTGCTCACATACTACTGGCTATGGGGCTAGCAGACCAGCCTACCAGGAAGCATACCTGACTCTCCCTCCTCCAGAAGCCATCAACTGTCCACAGCTCACGGACCTTTTTCTACTCTAAGCTAGAATGCAGTTGGGTGGACCTTGTGCATGTTTTGTATAGGTAACTAGAGTGGCTATGAGTTTGTGAATGCAGTGGTCTTATCATATCGAGAAGATACTGTTTTTAGCTTTGGTCTTCCAAAGCAATCTTCTTACAATCTTTCTGCCCCATAAGCTCTTACTCTTAGCGTTTTGAACAAGGACTCTTTAAAAAGGCGACTTTTCTGTCTCTGTATTACTGTAACCTCCCGTCTGCATACACACACACAATCTCCACATTGTCCTCTACAAAAGTGCTCCATCAGTTCTGCTCCCGCCCCACTTCCTGACCTTGTTTGAGCTCCTCTTCTCAGCAAGCCTGTTCCAAGGGAGCATCTATACTCTTGTGTCCACTTTCTTGTCTCTTCAACCCACTCTGGTCAGGTTTCATTACCTCTTCGTTCATCCTCTTCAGTCCCTGCATCTGGTTCTCAGAAAGCTTTTTTAATCTCCAACCTGGGCACTCTCCCACAGTAATCTTTCTCACCACATGTATTAAGATTTAGAAGTTTCTTATTTCTACATTTGTTTTCTTGTTTGTTCTCTTTCCTCCTCTGCAGTTAGAGTGTAAAACATCTGATTGTAGGAACTGTGTCTTGTTCAGTGTGAGTGTTGACTTCTATAAGAAAGCCTTGTACGTACTACATAACTTTATCCTTTGCTTGTTACCTGGATGAAGCAGTCTGCTGCTAGCTGTGCTGCCAACCCCGTCTCTTAACTCTAGGACTGGATTGCCTTATAACCAGAGCAAAGCAAGAGTTTCCATTCATCCTAATGATTCCTACAGACTGTCATTCACCCTTCCAAGACCTAGGGTATTTGACAAAGAAGCCTAACAGTCAAGAAAGCAGCCAGGAGGGCCACCACCCACAAGGTCCCTGCCCAGATCTGGGTCAAGGCCTCTTTACTGCAGCCTGCAGCCTGTCTCCCTGCTGTGTGGCTTGCTTGAAAATCCTTGTCTACATTCTCAGTGCTGTGACTGCTGTACAGTGTAATTACTATTTTAATAATAATAATAATAATAATAATAATAATAATAATAATAATAATA
>OU015749.1:93954495-93981306 GCA_907169655.1 Acomys percivali
AGAAAGAAAGAAAGAAAGAAAGAAAGAAAGAAAGAAAGAAAGAAAGAAAGAAAGAAAGAAATCCAAGGGGAAGAAAAATCAACAGTGGAATTAACACTGGCCCAGCAACATGAGTCCGTGTCCAGGAAGAAACAAGGTGCTAGTTTTCAGTCCCACGTTTCTTCCTATCATCTTATTTTTGGAGACATGAAACTCACCACTTATTTTAATTTCGTCCTCGGTGAATTTATAACAGACTGGCAATTTGTTAGCTGCGGAAGATTTTTTTTTTTTTCCCTCCAAGCCATGAGTTGTCCCTCATTATTCTCCGCCACATGAAAAAATTATCAAGAATCTGGGCCACAAGTGGATGGATGGCTTTTAAGCTTGAGAACATTACCCTGTAGTGCCAGGCCTGGGGACACTTACAGAAGGTAGTCAAAGGGAGGAACGGCTAGAAAATGCCACATTAAAACTGGAATCAAACCCTCCGAGGCTGGGCCCTAGAGGTGACTCATGGTGAAATATGTCATAGTGGATTCAACAGTTTTCCCAAAGGAACTTCCCTTAACTGCAGAGGGAGGACCACACTGGAGCCAGGAGAGAAGGATATGGATAGAGTCACATGGTTTGCAGGATCCTTCCCAGGGTGGAGCGGGTGGTGGGAGCTGCACTGTTATTGGCAAGGTTGTGGCCCATGGGAATACATAAAACTAGGAACACTGAGTTATTCAAATATTAGCCACGATTTCTTAAAAAACCCGGGGGGTGGAGCTGCACTGATAGATGCCTTAAGATAGCCAGGAAGTGTGTTTGACTGGAAAGGGGGACTGAGCAGAGGCAACGCTAAAATATTCAGGAACTGTGTATCCTCATCTCCACCCCCGTCTCGTTTATTGTTATATTTCCAACAGTCACCACAATGCCCAGCACACGTAGAACACTCAATAAATATTTGTTGAATGAATACATGCATGAAGCCCAACTCTAGGAAACTATTTGCTCTCACACCCCAAGCCAGGCCTTTGTGAGGACCTATTAGGATTCCAACGGTACGATCTGTTCCCATGAAGCTGCACCACACGGCCCAAGTCTGAGTGCTCAGTGATGTTTCAGAAACACGCTACCAAACCCACAACACCCCTACCTGCCATTCTGGAGGACACAGAAGTGAATCCCTGCCCTGCTTCCACACACTCACTTCCAGCTCCACTCCCACTGGACAATTGATGCCATCGGCTTCCATCAACCAAATGAATATAACCGAACAAAACAAACAAACAAAACAAAAACCAAAAACCAAAAAAAAAAAAAAAGAGTCCAAAGGGGCTTCAGTGTGGGAGATTTTCTTGTACCTGTGCAAGTGTTAGCACTTGGGCTGGATTCCCAGCCCTGGCATTAATTGTAGCCTGTGTGCTATGATTGGAATTAAATGACATGCCAAATTAAAGAGTTATTTTTTCTAATAAATATTTTGCATAGGATGTGTTTATAATGGCATTAATTATTTATGCTGCTGTATAGAGAGAGCATAAATATAAAGAGAGAGAGAGAGAGATCAGATGGTTCCTGTAGGAGAAATAAAATGAAAATTTCCATCAGGATGATGGATACCTGCATTCTAACTTTGGGCTAGGCCTGGGGGGAGGTGGAGAGACAGGGACATCTTGAGAACAAATCTGACAAGCGTTATGGAGGCTTTTGAGAGAGGAATATGTTAAAAATGAAAGTGAGTACAGAAACTTTAAATATTTAATACCTGCATTAATTCTAATTCACACTTTCTTTATTTTTCAGATTAAAAATTTACGAGAATTTCCCATCTCTTTCATCCTTCTCCTCCCATGGGGCACTTGGCGGTCACTGTGCCAGGGACCATCTTTAGCAGCATTTGGGTCACAAAGGGAACAAGGACAGTGGCCCCTACCCCCCACCCCCACCCCTGTGACGCCTGCTGCGAAACTGGCTCCACCTCTAACTCCCCTCTGGAAAGCTACTATTGTTGGGATTCTAGTACCAGAATGACTGATGGAACCAGAGGACATATTTTGACCTCCAGCCTTCCCCAAGAAGAGCACGGAAGCCTGAGATGGTGCAGACAAATTGTACATTTGAAGTGCTTGCCAGTATCTAGAGCTGGAGGGCACGTGCTAAATTACACTAAACTGAGCGATCCTCCAGCCTACAGGCTTTTGTCACATGCAGCCAGGGGGCCCCCTCTGCCCTCACACGTGTTTTTATTCTAAAGCTGCCAAATAAGTTTTAAATGCTGTCCGGTCACCCACCACAAGCCAGTGCTGACCTGGATGCAAAGGAGAAGTGGCTTTCTACTGCTGGGAGAGTAGCCTCTGCGTTAACACCCACTCCCAGAGTCTGCCCCTAGCCCTATTCTGGAGAAGCTGGTAAGCAAACTCCAAGGCAATAACAAGCAACAAAACATACATCTGCTATGCATTCCTTTATGAGGCACTTTTCCACACACCTTGGACCACAGAGTCCAACTTTCATTTTACACAGGTGAGCCCCAAGTCACAGAAGGTCCAAGCTCTCCCTGTGTGATTTGCATTCCTTCCACTGTCGCAAGGCGGTTCTTACAGCAGATGGCCTCCAAAGCACCCAGCATCGAAATGGGAGGGAGAGGTGTTACTTAACTGTACTCCTTGACTTCAGAGCGGCTACTGTGTGGGAGGTCCCAAGCTATCAGGACCATGTGGGATAAGTAACCTGGATGCCTCGCCATGTCCTCATTCCCCGCTTTTCCCTCAGAGGCTCTGGTTGGGTCTAGAGAGTCCAAGGGGTGCATTTTTGAGAAAGTTCTAAGTCTTAACAGCTCTCTGACTCCTAGGCTTTAAAGTATTCTGTCTTTTTCCCTCTTCACCTCATACAGAGGACACACACACACACACACACACACACACACACACACCACGTTACCACCGATTCCTGGCCAGAATACCTTCACTAATAACGCTGATTAGGTCCTTGTTCTAATGAGGCCTCTGATCTCAGGCAATTCCCTACCTCTGCCCACTCTTCCTCTTGTGTCTACTGATTCACAACATGTCTATAGATCAGATACGGTGACTCATCCGTGCACACATATTCAGGTTCCCTTCATCAAGAAGATAAGGTGGGACACTGAGCTGTGGCTCTGGCCCTAAGAGATATTTGGAGTTGGTATCTCTACTCCCAGTTACCTGCTTATGTCAGCCTGTCCCTTTCAGTGACATGAACAGAGGTAGAAAGCACCCCAGTTTAGAGACTGGGTAGTTTCTCTAGGCAGCACCTTCTTCTCTCTCACAACGGAAAGAGCCCCACCCCGAAAGGGAAGGAGAAGAGATCTCCATCAAATATAGGGCATGAGTAAGTAAAAAGGACCAGGACCAGCTACTGTCATAATTCCTTTTTCACCACACCTCCAGGATCAGCACATCCTTCTGGACTCCACCCATCTTTTGATTCCTAAGGGTACCATCCCAGGACAAGAGTGAAATCCACATGGACACAGGAGCAAGCATATAAACACATGGGGATGTTTGGTACACCAGCCTCAGCACATAAATGTACCTCTGTGGTTGTGACAATTTTAGATGATGTAGGGAAAAGGGGATAGAAGAAGAGATGATGATTTAGCTGAATAAAGACATTGGCCTGGGACTGTGCAGTGGCTGGTGATTGTATCAGACAGTGGGAGAGCAATGTCAATTCTGATGCATTGTAGGGTTAAGACATTTTGCCTCCAAGGGCTCCAAATAGCCTCTCTCTGCAATACATAAAAGCCAAACGGAGACTCCATTTTTCCAGACATGACACTTTAAGACCCTGATACAATCTAGACAATCTAGGGTTCTCTCTTTATTTCCCCCTATTTATTCTTCTTTTCTTTGCATATCCTGGCTGGTTTTATTTGTTTGATTTTGTCAACTTGATACAAGCTAGGGTCATCTGAGAAGAGAGAACCTCAGTTGAGAACTTGCCTTTATACGGCTGGCCTGTTGGCAAGCCTGTGAAACGTTTTCTTGATTAATGATTCATGTTGAAGGGCAGTGTTATCCCTAGGTAGGTGGTCAGAAAGCAGACTAAGCTAGCCATGAAGAGCAATCCAGTAAGCAGGATTCCTCCACGTCCTCTACTTCACTCCTGCCTCCAGGTTCCAGTCCCGCTTGAGTTCTCGCCCTGACTTCTGTGAGCGATGGACTGTTCCTGGAAGCAGAAGATGAAAACCCTTTCCTGCCCAAGTTGCTTTTGGTCATGACGTTTTATCACAGCAATAGGGAGCCAAACTAAGACAGAAACTACTAAATAAAATGTCTAGCAGTGAGTCTTTCTCCTGAGGAGTCTCCTCCTTACAGATAAACTGATTTCTGCTGCAGAAAAGGGGTTCATGATAGGTGACTCGGCATTCAGTGGTTCACATGCTGAAGGAGAGAGAGAGAGGTTCTTGAGGATAAGTAAGGTCTGGAGTATGAAGCCAGGAAAGAGGAAGTGTGGCGCAATACACAACCTCTAAGTTTTGAATTGCATGCTACTATGGTAGCAAGCTGGAGTCTTGCGCCGTCTCACGATCCCACCTTGGCCATGAGTCATCCCTTTGTCTGGTGTATCCATGCTGTATACAAATACTCAACTCATCAGCCACTCAGTAGCTGGCTCAGTTTTCAGATGAAATGTTACCATATCGTAACGCTTATATTCCAGAAACCCTCATGGTACGTAACAATGACCCCAAAGTATAAAAGTAGCAACAACTGCCAATTTCATTGCAGTATAATTGTTCTATTTTATTGTTATTGTTAACACCTTGTGGTGCCTGGTTTATAAATTAGACCATGTCATAGTATGCACGTACAGGATGAAACAGTGAATATAAGCACCATCCACAGACATCCACTAGAGATCTTGGATGTTTCCAAGAAGATACTCTTTCCTTCTAAGAGGACAAGCTCTTTGAAAACTGAAATATGATTCATTTAATTCATGGATCTATTATTTTTAAAATAACTAATACATCTTTCTCACATCCTCATATATCCAGTTAGCTTCAAAAAAAAAAGGCAGCACTGCTTTTGGGCTTCTCTCTCTCTCTCTCTCTCTCTCTCTCTCTCTCTCTCTCTCTCTCTCTCTCTCTCTCTCTCTCGCATTTCCCTTGCCCAGTAAAAGGCTCCTGAGTAACAGCAATCAGGGCTGGGCATGTGCTTTGGTGGGAAAGCTCTTACCTAGTTTCTTACATGTTTCTGGAAGTGAGGCAAACTGGGAAAGCGCCATGTCACTTTGGACAAGCACTTATCTGTGTTTCAGTTTTCCCCCTTCTGAAAGCAAAGAACTTACCCCCTTGTGGAGGGGGGGTCAATTCTCTTCAGCCCACACTTTTGAGTGCCTCTTGTGCCCCCTGGAGAATGGAGGCACGCCTTCCTGATGGAGCACGTCTCTCCCGTAGGATTCCCCTGACTAGGTGCTTGGCTGTAAAGCTCTCCTCCCTCACTCTAGAGCACTGTGTCATCTGGGGAAGCAAAGAGGCCACAGCTGGCCCATAAGCATCCAGACAGAGTTAGGGTAAGGGGTGTGGCTGTGAGGAGCACAGAGACAGGGCTGGCCTGGGAACCTCTTCCAGAAGCTAGTGTTTACCCAAGTGGGAGAGTGTGCTTGTTCATAAGACTTGAATGAGCAGACAGGGGCCCCCCTGTGTGGAGATAAAATTGGGTTTTTAGTGTTGTGTTTCTTAAAGGGTCTGAAGTTGTAAGGAGCCTCGGAGTTCCTTAGGGCTGTGTTTGGCTTTAGAACCCTTTCTTTACCCCTCAGAGCCTCCTGTGCTTCAGAGTCCGCGGGATGGGGGGGGGGGGTGCTAATCAGAAGCAGTGCTCCCAGCTCATAGGTGGGGAAAACCCACCAGCATCTAAAAGCCGACCACCTTCGTGATTCCCCGCATGGGGTAGGGATGGGGAGGGGGATACCACACCTGTTTCCAGGGCTTAGAGAAATTCTGTGTCTGGGTGCAGCTGTGGCGTGGACATCAGTCCCCAGGTTTTAAGAGAGTAGAGACTGCTGTACTGGGCTCCTTGAAAGTGAAACCACTGAAGAAAATAGATCAAAACAGCTGGACAGACCACTCTAATAACGCTCTCTGACTCTCAGGTCCTTTCAGGGACCACCCACATAGCGTCTTCAAGCTCCAGGCCCCCACTTCCCGCCCCCTTGCATCCCCCCAGCCCGGTGCCCCACCCCCCTGCTAAGCCCTGTAGTTTTTGGGGTCACTCATCCACTCCATGTCTCACCTCAGTTTCCTCGTTTCCTACTAGGTCCTTTTTAGAAATGAAATGTCTAGAAACGAAGTCCACAGGGGCCCAAGGTGCATTCCAGAGGACCTGGGGGAAGGACATCGGGCACTGGCCAGGTTCCTGGAGGCACGCAGCAGACAGCAGCTAATGGTCTCCAGGCATCCATTTTCCACGGGTGTTAGTTCCTTGTCCAGAAAACGGACCAAGGTTCTTTGTAACTTCTACACTGAATGTTCACTTTTTTCCGACAGTGTCAAGGACCATACCAGACTACTCTATCCAGGAAGTTTGCTCCTGAGCAGCAAGCATTCCCACCTCTAAAGAGGGAGAGAGAGAGCTTACTCAAGCTACATTTCATGAGGTCACACGGATGGGGCAAGTGGAATTCGTTTATTCCTGTAAGGGTACAGAGATGGAAGGCAGAAAAACGGAAAGGAGTGTCCCCACCCACACACACCACATATAGACACCTACGCTGTACACCACCCTGGATTTTCTCTTGCAACTCTAAGCCTGGCCAAGCAGCTGTTGTCTGTACCCAGACAAAGGCCTGAGCTATCTTCCAACCAGCCCAAGCTTCGGAGGTCTGGCAATGGGCAGTGGGAGGTAGTGGTGTCACGTAGAGGGCTCAGGGCCAGCCAGACCGGAAGACTGCCTGCAGTCTTAGTCTCTGATCCAGTCGTTGTGTGAAGACAAGACTGAGATAACCACTTTCTGTGGGGCCCGAGTGGGACCCTAGGCGCCCTCTCCCCCCCATCCCGCTCCGCTCCTCAGCACATGCCCTTGGGCTGAGCTAAGTCCAGAACCCGGCTGAGTAGGGGAATTGTTCTGAGAAAGTGGCCCGTTGGCTGGTTGCTATGGAAACCGACATACCACAGCGTTGACCCCAGAGAGGTTTAGCACGCTCCCCCAGCAGGGATGCCAGCAGCTGGACTGCAGCTGTTACTGCATAAGTGGGGGCTGGAACTGCCGCCAGCAGTCCCTGCTGTTTGCCTAAACTAGTCCCGGCAGCAGAGCCCCTCCGTGGGCTCCGACTCCCACCTCAACCCCAAGGTTTACACTTGCTCCGGCCAGGATAGGAGCCCGGTGCCAGCCAGGCTTGATGGCATAGGGAGGGGGCAGAGCCCAAGTGTCTCAAGAGAAGCTCTCTTACGAAGCACAGCATATCCTAGGCTACAGTGTCTTCTTCATTATTTCTGGGGAC
Organism: Acomys percivali; assembly: GCA_907169655.1. Classification (NCBI taxonomy): domain Eukaryota; kingdom Metazoa; phylum Chordata; class Mammalia; order Rodentia; family Muridae; genus Acomys; species Acomys percivali. The sequence continues at coordinate 93,961,954 of OU015749.1, forward strand.
ACTGAGGCCCAAGGAAGAGGAGTTTTGGTCCCCAGTTATAGAGCCAGGGCATGGCTTGGGCTGGCTCAGGGCTTTGCCCCTCCTCCATGCTACTGGTGCTCCCCGTGGTAACTCATCCTTCCCTCCAGAATGCCTCCCAAGTCGAGTGCAGACTGGTCCTCTAATCGGAGTCCTTCCCAGACACCACCCCGGGGAAGCGGGAAGCGAGGGAGGGGGCATCAGAAGATGAGTAAGGAGAGCGGGAGGGATGGGGATGTGGGGAGCTGATCACTGGAATAGAAAGGAGCACACAAAAGGAGAAGGCATGCGAGTTGGTGAGCAGATGGAAATGAGTGGGAGAAGTAGACAGAGAGGAGAGAGAGGCAGGGAGTTAGAGGAGGAGAAAAGAGAGGTGAGGAGGTGCTGGCGTGGAGGAGGGATGGATGAGACAGCCTAGCAGCTGGCTCCCCAGCTGTGGTCTGCGGTCCTCCCTGGCAAGAAGGCTTGGGCCCAGAGGATTGCATCAGAAAGCAGGACAGGACAAGAAACACAGGAAGGGGCGGGGGAGGGGAGGGTGGAGGGAGAGGCATGGAAACGAATTTCAGCGGGAGCCATCTCCTGCCATTCCATGCCACCCAGATGGAGTTCATCGGGTGGGCTAAAGCAAACATCCCAACCTGCCCACCCATGACCCTGTGCTCATCTGTGCTGGATCCTGATGCTCAACAAATTCCTTCTCTGGAGAGGCGAGAGGGCTTCTCCCCTTGGGCAGCCAACCTGCTGTCTCCCTGCAGAAGGCCAGAACACAAGCCTTTCCAGGTTTTCCATCTAGTCTGACCATCTTTCCTGTCCTCCCTGTAGTCCTCATTTCTGGTCATGGAAGGAGAGATGTGCAGAGGAACCTCCTCTCCCAGGGCCACCCCCACATTTGCACTCTGGCCCTTAGCCTTCTTCTTCTTCTCATGTAGAACTGGGTGTGCCACCAAAGCATCCTGTGAGCCAGTAGTCCTTACTCCTAAGCCAGGACTACTCCTCCTCACTTCACAATGAATTAACTTCCCTCTTAACTCGCCCCACCAGCCAGCCTAAGCTTGTTCACAGGGCACTGGCAGATTGTCAACATTCTCCTGACCTCCTGAGCCTCCACAGAACATTTCTTATGATGACTTGGCCCCATGGACACAGAGACTTGGGTTAGTGAGGGAGTGAGAAGTCACTATGACACCTCAGAATCGAAGGTCTGGTTTGCCCACATACCACCTATTTGACTTCTTAGCAAAGGTGTGGTATCTCCATAAACATTTCTATTATGTTTGATTGATCTGACAGGGGTATCATAAGAGCCGAAGCCCTGCTTCTCTGGTTGGCTCACACCCCAAGCAAGACTCACTCACTGGTCAGTTATAAACTCAGCCTCCACTTGGGAAGGAGACTTGCTGGTCAAGAATATAGCTGACGTTTCCACTCCGGCCAGTGAGATCATTGAAGGCATTTATTGAGCAGATGGCTCCTGACTCCTATACCTCAGGACTTTGAGTGTGGTGGTGAGGAGGGGCCATGTGAAGCCATGACAGGGACCCCTGACCAGAAATTCGCAATAATAAAGGAAGCACAATACTGACCAGTACATACCTGAGAGGAGTGAGTGGTGGGCAGCAGAGTACTGTGAGGGCTGTATGGTCACAGGGCACTGTCCTGTCCCAGAGGAGCAAACTTCTTACCACTTATCAAGGCAAAGTGCTATCACACAGAGCAGTGACTGGGTTTAAGTGTAGAGATGAGGATGGAGTTGGGTCTATGAAACCATCTCATCCAGCCATTCTCTCTGACTCTCATAAGTATCAACTTCCCTTTCTAACAGCAAGCATCTCTCGATATCCCTTACCACGAGAGGGGAGGCCGGGACCCAGGACCTGGAACCAGGACTGTGGTCTAAATCCCCAAGACCATTCAGATTATCATAGCACATCTGAATAATGAGTCAGCACTTAGAGTTTCTAAATCATCACCACCATCTTATTTAAATCTTTATCACCTCCTGTGTGATAGTCAAAGCTTATTTATCCCATGTGATGAGCAAATAGAGAGCAACCAAAGACAACTTAACCAGCCAAGGCTCCCTTTTGGGCCAGCACTCTTGCCCCTACGGTATAAGTCCTCTGTGTTAGTGTTTCCCATTCTCACAGACTCTAGCACATGGCATATGTTTAGTAAGCACATGCCTGATCTGGAAAAAAAAATTCATTTGTCCCGAAGACCAGTGCAAGATGTGTTCAGCCCTCTGATTGTAAGAATGGGCTTGGGGAGGGAAGAGAGATGTTTTAACAAGTGCATGCATGAATGATCCATTGGAGGGGACATCGTCCCGGGCATTGTGCTGTCATTTTGAAGGAATGATGAGAAAGACAACTAAACTAGTTTTTTGAACTTAATTTCTAAAACATTCTCAAAATCCCCAACCTAAGTAAGCAGCAAATATTTTTATGGTGAAAAAGAAAAAGCAAAGCTTGAGAAGGATGTAATGGGAGAAGTGGAATTGGGTGGTCAGTGGGTTGGCCTTACAACAGGCTGTGATGAGAAATGACAAGTCACAGGGTGGAGGCCACCCATGGCCACACAGGTTCCACACTGGCTCCCCACAGCAGGATGCTGATGAGGCCTCCTGAGTGAAGGCAGGTGGGTCATCCTCTAGATGCTGAGAGGAAGGCATGTGAAAGACGGCCTTTAGCTGGAGGAAAGGGTCAAGCAGAAGTGCACAGGCTAGACCCAGTGCACAGGCGCATAGACAAGAGGCCTGATTTGTTGCACGGCTCTGGGGTGCTGAAGTACTGATGCAGAAAGGCTAGAGGGCTTAGAATATCCAAGGAAAGAGACCAAATTCTCTTTCCCATGGAAAGCTGGAGCTAGAACCTCAAGATATATTATTTTCTGGATTCCCTATTTCTGAATTTTTTTTTTTAAAATTCAAGCTGGCAGAGAACCTCAAGCTGCTTAAGTGTCAACAACATAGTAGACGTACGTGATACTGAATGAGTAAGTGAACAAACGAGAATGTTTTGCAGAACTCGGAAGCCTGTACCTGAACCGTGTAGTGACCTGCTAAGGCCTTGAGCCGATGGCAAACATCCTAAGCCATGCAGAAGACTCTGATCTGCATGCATGCTAACTGCTTTTGGTGTTGGGTTTGTAAATGGCTGCTCTGTGTCTGTGGTGGTCCCCCGTGAACCAGGGGACCCGGTTTATTTCCATTTGATTGAGCCACTATGAGATCCCACCACACACCAAAGACTGCATCATCTTCCATCATAGACCATGAAAGAACTGAGGCCTGATGCCTTCATGGCTTCTGCAGCATATGATGTTGCCACAGCTCAGGCAGGTAGAGGCTGCAGCAGGAACTCAGGCAGGCAGAGGCTGCAGCTGGTCCCCAGGTGAGGGATGTGCCCTGTTTCCCTTGGGAGCCAAGCACTTCCTGAATTGGTTAAAGAAAACCTAGATGACCTCTCCTGCCATGCTCACATCCCTGGTTGCCAAAGACAGAAGAGGAGGAGCGAGACTCTGCCACAGCACCTCTCTCCTCTGCTGTTTCCTCTGCAGCTCCCTCACTGGCCCTGTTTTTCAGACCTCTAGTAATAAAAACAAGCCAATAAAATGAACATGAAAATATATTCATTAGGATTTATAATGCTCATTAAAACTGCCTGTGTACGAAAGCATGACTTAGCTTCATATAAGTGGGAAAAAAATGCAAATTATACTGCATGCAAAGAAGATATTTCCCTAATCGTCCAATCAAATGCCAGCCCAATTATCTGTGGCCAACCCAATGGGTTAAAATTATACTCTCTTTCCTTGGACACAGTGAGGAGCCTGAAAGTGTTTCATTTTAATAAAAATGAAATCTGGACCCTGCAGAAAACCAGCTTCACTAATGACGTGTTTACACAGAGAAAGACAATTTCTAGTTAATGGTGATTACTACCGAGAACAAATTAAACTTCCCGGAGTATATGGGTTAGAGATAATGGGAAAGGGGGAAAAAGTTATGGTTTTAGTGTATATGTGGCAGCATGGGGGACAGGGTGATAGAAGAAGAAAGAAGAAAATGGAAGTCCAGGAGGAAGCCGAGGGTACAGAGATGCTGGGGTGGGAGTGAGGCAACCACAGTGACTGACTATATTGGTTCTGCTAGCTTGGATGGTGGGGGCCTGCAGCTGGTTCTGGGCTCTCGGGATCCCAGGGCCAGTCATCTTTGGCTGCAATAGGGCTGGGTTTTTCTGTAAGACCAAGTGTCCTGGAACCTATCAGTCTGTCATTTTGGGAAGGCAGGTCACTAATTCCTCCCATCAGCCGTCATAAGCATATGGAAAGTGCTTCCTACTCCACTCCATTTGGCTTGTTGATGGGACCAGAGGCAGGCCTGGGCCTCAGAGCTCTCATGCAAAGCCAGTGAGCAGCAAGCTCCAGATTGGGGTGGGGGGCAGAGGAAGCAAAATGGGCAAAGGGATGGAATTAGAAAAATGGTAATTATGAGGATGGAAGGAACATTGTCTCATCCTTACTGCGATCTGGACATGGGTTGAGTGTGTCTCCCAAGGGCTCGTGTTCTGGAAGTGTGATGATGGTGAGAGCTGGTGGCACTTTTAAGAGGTAGACCCTAATAGAAAGTGGCTAGGTCACTGGAGACAAGACCTAGGCGTCAGAGTCCCACAGTATCAAGTGTAAGCCTAGCATCCGAACTTCTCTTAATTCCTGGCCCCCACCCCTTCTGTGATTTCATCTGCCACGAGGCCCTCGCCACAGCCGAAGAGGTTCCAGTAGCTAGCTGTTGAATCTCCAGAAGCCTGAGAATCCCACAAACTCACTTTTAAAATCAAGTATCTTACCTCAGGTATTTGGAACAGATTACTCTCCAACTCTTTAATGAGTCCTTGCCTTTGTGAGGTACTATCCCAAGGTGGATGTTGTCTCTTCTCTTCCAAGCTCTTGGACCAGTATCATCATCCTCATCCTCACTTCATTTCTTTTCAAATATATTTTTATTAATTCTTTGAGGATTTCACACAATGTGTTTTGATATCTTCATCCAAATTTTTCTTCTAGTTCCTCCCACCCTCGCCCTAATCTCTTAACCCCTTCTTATCAGCAGTCCTATTTATTTATTTATTTTTTAATTAAATGACTTACCATGCTGTTCATATTCTCCTAGCCATCTACTGCAGCTTGATCTACATACCAGTGTCTTCCCTGATCCCTGAAGCCATCAACTGTCAACAGCACCTCAGTTAGAGGTGAGGATAATGAGCCCCTCCCTCTTCCTCATTTTTTTAAATAAGGAAACTGAGGCTAAGAGAGGTTATATAACTGCTCAGTTTTACAGGTCTGATAGATGAAGGAGTTGGGTTTCAAATCGTGATCTGATTCCAAAGCCCGTGCTGAGGCTTGCTGCCAGGATGAGTACAGAGCACTGCACTATTGTTGGGTGCGCAAACTAAGACTTCAGCGCCTGCCCAGCCCTGGCACTCAACAGCCCCTCCACTGGTTTGGCCATTAGAAGCTATGAAGATGGTCTTTCAACAGCAAAGACTCCATCTGCTCCTTGGCTTGCTTCTCCCCCACTTCCTATAACCTATAACCAGGTGGGACAGGGGCAAGGCAGAGGGATTCTCCCAGCCCCGAGTTTTAATGTATATTCTCTGGTAAACAAGAGCGATCATTTGTGAACAGGCCCAGATGTAAACAGTCCCCAAATCAGGAATTCCAACTCAGAGGCACAGAATAATACAGCTTTGGGGAAGATTTAATAATAGTAAAATTAAAATTGTAACCGAAGCATAATGAAAAATGTGGCACAAAGAGGCACTGAAAAGGAAAAAAATAAAAAACAAAAATCCTACACAGATTAACCCCTATGGAATAGTGATTGGTTGAGAGCAACAGTAAACAATGTGCAGAAATGCAACTTAATTATCACGCAATTCGTCATATTCTACCAAAGCAACACTGGAAGCTTTGATGTTGGCAGCAGAGGCGGCAGCAACCTCCCTCTGCCCTGCTCTTGGAAGAACGTTGTGTCTAAGACAAATGAGGCAGGGGAGAGCATCAGGCTTGATCTGCAGAGCCACCAAGAAGTGGCCAACTATCTGCAAAGAAAGCATCATTCACACGCTACAGAGCCAGTAGGTTGGTGAACAAAAAGGGAAGTGTGAGGACCAGGGTTACAAGGATGAGAGCATTGCAGGGAGGGCTGAGGTGATCTCCAGCCCCCCAGACCAGGTGAATGACATGCTTGGGGAGCCCAGGCCTTTTCTGCCCAATGCTGGCTTAGTTAGTGTCAGGATACTTTTGTGGAGAAATTGAGAAGGAGCTCCATCCCTCACACAAACACAACCAGTGCTACCTGGTAGAAATTACTGGCCTATACAGGACTTCAGTATTGGGCAATACACTCAGAGGAAGGTGGGGGCGCTACTGAGTAACAAGTATTGATTTAGTGGATGCTAGTCTAGTCTCCAAAGCCTCCCTCCGGGGCTAGTCTCTCCTCTGAATCTCCTCAGCCTCTCTGAGAAAGTGACGTCCCAGCCCATCCACACATTTTCTCCCGCTAAGGGCTCTTCTCTACGTGTTGTATGTAGGTAATCCTAGGGACAGAGAGATTGTCATGGTTGGCTGGCTGCCGTCCTGCTAAGATGAGCTCCTGAGGTCCCAGGCAGACCCAGGAGTTCCCAAAGGTAGAACTGTGCATCATGAGGTCTCTATTACATCCAACTCCACTCAGACCCTTCGGAGTAACTTTGGCTTGTATGACGCCTGAGGCAGCCTCCTGGCTGAACCCTGAGCTGCTGCCATGGAAACTGGGTCTGGTTGTTCAGAATCAGAACTAGGAGATTGTAGCCTCTTCCCTGAGATAGGATTTTAGGGTGCCATTCTGAGGCTGCCCATTCACTTCTGATGGCAGCAGGCAGAGCCACACGATCAAAGGAAGTCAATGACTTCTAAAAGAACCAGCCCAAAGGTGCCATAAGGTGATAAGAATGCTGCCAGCAATACTACCTGTGAAGGGAGAGGTGGATCTTATAGCACAGGAAGAGAGATGTCGTCATTGGTCTACAGCGGTTACTTCTGCTGTGGGATAAAGTAAGTTCTATGACTCCTTGGCACTGGAGTCATCACCCTGGCCATGAGAGTGATCAGTCTGGACTCATCCCTTCCATCTTTCTGGGCAAGCCAAGTCACCACAGTGACTCATCATTCTACTGTTTGTATGTCCTTTACTCCTGATTTCCAGGTTCTAATAGAGGGGATACTGATGGAAAGTAGGCAGGAGGCTCTACAAGAGGCATTACTACAGCTGTGGGTAGGGGAGAAAGAGCAGGGACCATCTAAGTATTGATGGTGTTTATTTGGAATGCTGAGCTGGAAATATTGGCAGCTTCCAGATGCAAACAAAAACCTGTCCCCACATCCCGCTTTACAATTCTAATCGACCAGCCCCCTTTTCACTAGTATACCACACTGTATAGAATTTATATCTTTCATATCTCCTTCTGAAAATGTCTGGTGCATTTTTTAAGCTACTACTTAGTGTTCCATGGACTCCTCACCACACCACTAAAATTGTAAGTTTTCTAGGAAGGGGCTTTTCAATGTTGTCCTGGGACCTGGCATGTGACAAGCTTTCCATAAGCACTGGTCAAATGAAATAAGATGCCAGAGCAAAAGCCAAGGCCTCAAGAAAGTGATGTCTCTTAGAGCAGTGTCATCTCTTAGAATGGAAATAGGCTAGACTCATGCCAAGTTCCTGATCTCAAGGTGTGAGCACAGTTTAGGTTCAGGGCCAATGAGGTAGTTTATAGGATCAAGGAGGTATTCCAGGGAAGGTAGTAGATATACAGTTAGAGCCCTCACGAAGAGCCATGGCATGTATCAGCTCACCCACGCAAGCTAGGCTTTTTTTTTTATTATTAATTTATTCTTGTTACATCTCTATGGTTATCCCATCCCTTGTATCCTCCCATTCTCCCCTCCCTCCCATTTTCCCCTTATTCCCCTCCCCTATGACTGTTCCTCAGAGGGATTACCTCCCCCTGTATATGCTCATAGGGTATCAAGTCTCTTCTCGGGGACCTGCTGTCCTTCCTCTGAGTGCTACTAGGTCTCCCCCTCCAGGGGACATAGTCAAATGTGAGGCACCAGAGTACATGAGAAAGTCATATCCCACTCTCCCCACTCAAGTGTGGAGACTGTCCTGTCTATTGGCTAGATCTGGGTAGGGGTTTAAATTTTACTGCCTGTATTGTCCTTGGCTAGTGCCTTAGTTTGAGCAGGACCCCTTGACCCAAATGGTTCAAGAAGTCTTATTTGTTATAACCAAGAGTTCCCTGGGACTCTTTAATTCACATGACATTTTCCTGATGTCAGAGGAAGCAAGGCATGGGCAAGATTTAGCTCTGGAGCAGGAGAAAAAAGGAGCTTACCAGAGCCAACAGAGGACTCCGTATCCCAGTTATTAAAAGAGGCAAAGTCTGTGATTGTGGTCCCCTACTTTGTACAGGATACACATTTCCAACGAGCTCAGGAGTCAGGCAGGGCAGAACTGGCTGCTCACCTCATCTTAAAAACACTGACAATGGAGGCTCAGAAAACGGAAGTCACTTAAAGTCACCCAGCTATTTATGTAGTGGCCATGCTTAAAAACCAAGGTCCCCGGCTCTCAATGCTTGTACAATACAGTTGTCCTTTGATGTTTCTAGACAACTGGTCCCAGGGTCCCTTGCAGACACTAAAATCTATAGATAGTGGAGTCTCATAAAAATAAAAAGACTTGTAGTAACTATATATAACGTGAACATGTTCCCATATCCTTAAAAATCTCTAGATTGTTTATAATAGCTACTGTAACATAAATGCTGTGTAACATAGTTGGTAAACTGTATTGTTTAAGGAATGATGACAAGAAAGACAAGTCAGCACATGTTCGGGACAATTGCAATTTTTTTCCGGAGTATTTTTCATCCTTGCCAGGTTAAATCATGGAGATACTGGGAGAAGACAGAACCTCTTTTCACTCACCTCCCCCACCCCCAATTGCTCTTGTTGGCTGCCTTGGGGCTGCAGAAGATCGCTGCTTACAGGAGGGAGCTACTGAAGTGGTGATTCCACACATCTGGGGAGAAGACTTTCTCAGCAGCCTTGGCAGAGTGGCTGTCAGAGAGCGTGGTTTGAGGTTTGGGGAGATGGGAAACTGTTGTTAACTTTTTCTGCTGGAATCTTTAAGGATATATTTTATTCCTATAGGCTGTTTAGAAGTTGACCAGTGCTAGATTTCTGCTGAAGACATCAGCTGTGAAGACCTCCTCTCTCCAGCTGTCTAATGGCACAAGGACTGTGCACCTCCATTTGTTTGTTTCCTTGGTGTGTGTGCTTTTCAGTCCCTGAGAGCTCAAGGGAGCCTTGTGTTACATAAGCATCTCATCAGAATTAACATCCAGCCTGCTTCCTTGGTCTTCCCACCAGAGAGAAACACTTACCTCAGCCTCAGATCTTTCCAGGCTACATAGACTTTGGTCCCAGTGACTGCCCTCTTATTACAAGGAAGCTCTTGGGAGCATGCAGTTCACCCTGGAGCCTATTTTGGTAGCTTGCCCCCTTGTAAGGAAAAGAAACTGAGGTTCTTTTTCTGTGGCCTCTATGGTTCCCCAGAGCTCCCTGACAACATTTATTTATTCATAGAAAGCCTACTGTGTGCCAGCCTCTGTGCTGGATGCCCAGGATATAAAAAGGAGGAAGCCAAGATCCCATCCTTGAAAAAATCCAAAGTAGAGGTGACAGACATGTAAAGAAATAGAAGTGAATCCGCAGGACTCTAACTGAGCAATAGATGTATTCTGGGAACTGGGGAGGAAGGAGATGCTGGCTGTGTCTACAGGAGGGAGGGAAGGAGTGGCATTTGCATAGAACCTGGAAGGATCTGTCCAAATGAAGACAGTAGAGGAACCAGTAAGTGGGGATAGAGCCAAGCCATCTCTCTTGGGCACAAAGTATCCAGGCTGGCTCTCATGTAGCCAGACTCCTTCCTCCTTTTAATTCTGAGCAGGGAATGTAACCACGGGTGTCCTGGAGGTCTGCTTATACTTTCTCACCCTCGGTGCCTTCCTTTCCATAATAGACACTAGAACAACATCTACACAATAGGGCTGATGTGAGAACACAATGAGATGCGTGTAACTGCAGGTAAAGGTACCTACCTTGATATGTGTGAAAGAGCGTTGCTGTGATGATTATCTCCCACATCCCTGTTGCTGGCAAGCATCCGAGGTCCCATACAGATACTGATGGCTCTACTTAAACCCTTCCAACCCAAACAGAATAGGAAGAGCCCTTTACTCCTTCTTGACTTTGAACTAAAAACCGCCTTTGGAGGAATGGAGGAAGCAGCCCTCTGACTTGGGAACTCCTGGGGCCACACTAAAGGTCTTAGCATATAGGTCAACCTCCAGGGGCAGAAGTCAGAGCTGATAGGACACCTGCTCAGTGCACAGGGGTTCTTATGATTTGGATAAAAGGTGTCCCCTAGAACCTTACATACTAAGGGTTGGTCCCCAGCTAGCGGATCTAATCTTTAAGAGGTAGTAGATTGGATTGTGGAAACAATGATCTAATCATTAAATTAACACATCGATGGATCTATTAGTTGGCATTATAGAGATATGATAGAGGTAGAGACTGGTTAGAAGATGTGAATCACAAAGACTATGTATTTGGGGGCTATGTTATGTACGTCCCTATATTATGTCTCTTCTTTGTTCTGTTTATTTTTAAAGAAAATTTTTATTCCATTTCTTTTTGGTGGGGAGCGAGTAGCATGTGTGCATGCCATGGCATGTGTGTTGAGGTCAAAGACAACCTATGTGAGTTGGTACTGCCTTCTGCCAGGTAGAGTCAGATATTGAACTCAAGTTGCCGGGCTTGGTGGCAAATGTCTTTACTCACCAATCATCTTACCAGCCTTGTTTGTTTCCCCAGCACCATGAGATGAGCATCTCTTCCATAGGCCCTGTCCTCTCCTCCATAATGCTCTGCCTTACCACCACGGAGCCAGGCAACCACGAATGGAAATCTCTGAAACCGTGAGGCAAAATAAAACCCTTCCCTACTTCAGGTTATTCTTTTCGGGTGCTCACAGCAGTGAAAAATCTAACACACTCAGGTGCGCTTTGAAAGATTCTCCCGGCTAACAACCTAGGATACCTTTAAGGAAGGAGTGAGCAAATGCTCACATGCTATCCTTAGGCCCTTCAGGCAAGAGTGCTCACCTGCTTCTGATGACAGTAATCGAGGTGCCAGCATCTGCTAGAATTTGAGCCTAGTGTCCCACAACCTGAGGACTGCATGGACTTTGCCGTGAGTCACACCCTGCCCTGGTTTCATACATTTGCCCAGTCATCTCCCAGGCGTGTCACTGCTCCATCTGGGAATATTACAGATGAATACGCTTGTCTCTACTGCATAGCCTTAAGGTGTCTTGCAACAGCTGCCTACAAGATCTTCTGATCTCTGTGTTTGCCTTTCTCCAACCCGCTGTCCATACTGAAATAGTAGCAACCTTTCCAAAACACAAAGCTGGCCAATTAATCCCCTGCTTAGAGCTCTTCAGTGTCCCACAACCGGTCTCTAGGGAATATAGCCTTCAAGACCCTTCTTGGCATTTAGCTCCACCTCTCAACACAGCCTTTGTCCCACAATGTGCCTGCCAGATGGAAATTTGTACATTTCTCCTCACCTGCCAGGCTATCTCTGGCAACCAGGACTTAACTCATGAAGTTCTCTCTGCCTGGAGTTATTCCACCCACCACCTGCCACTTGGCTAAGTCCTCATCCTCCAGGTATCAGACCAGACCACTTTGTCTCTAGAAGCCTCCTTGGATCCCCTGAGATTTCCTGAGGTGTCCCGGTGGCTGCTCACAGAGTGTCTGCTGGGGCCTGATTACAGCTCTGACCATAGTGTCCCAGAGGTGTCTGCTTACCAATCACCTGTCTCTAGTTCTCCAAGAGGACAGCGCCCCTGCTGAATGAAGCTAGAACACAGTAGGCGATAGGTTTATGCTGAATGAATGACAAAAGGACAAATGAATAGACAACGAGCAAGTGAAGGAATGAATAAATGAATGATTGAGTCAAGGCACTGGATTCGGCAAAAATGCCTAACAGGAAGGGCATTCCCACTGTGGAGCCTGGGCACACAATACAAAAGTCAGAGGCAGGAGAGAGGAATGAACAAGTCCAGGGGTTAACACGGCAAGCAGAGGGCAACAGAGAAAGGAGTGGGCGCTGGCAGGAAGGCGGAGAGTATTGTGCATGGAGAGCCCCTTGCCACCTCCCTTCCTCGCACGGAGCACCGCTTCTGCATAAATTGCAGCTACCTGACAATAGTCTCATCAAGAAGGGGACTTCCACTATTTCATAAACTTTCTTTAAATTAAAATCCAGGCGACGCACACACACATATACATATACCCCACAGACATCTTCTTTGCGGAAAAGTTGCTCCCTATAAAATAAGAGAAGCTGTTTAAATGTCTTCCTTCCAAGCTAGCCCCACAGAGCGGGAGCTGAGAATACATTAGCCTTTAATGAAGTGAGACTCTCATCTTGCAGGAGACACCTCATTTAGCGCAATTGTTTCAGAGCCATTACAGAAAGACAATTACAAGGAAGCGGGGAGAGTAATTGGAAATGCTGGCAGGAGTTGGGCGAAATGATAATAAATAAAAATATTCAACCTAATAAGCTTCCAGGAGGGGGTGGGATGAAGAAAATCAACATAATTAGAACTGAACCTTAGCAAGGAAAAACAGACAGCAGGGTGGCAAGTGCTCAACTTGTACAGGAAGGAAGAAGTCACGTGTCATCAGCCATGTTTTGAGGGGCTGCAGGCCACTGGCCCTTCTGCGAAACTGTTGAGGGACACAGAAGGTGCCTTCAGCCCAGGGTTCAGCATGCACTTCTCCTAGACACAGAAGTCTGGGTACGCACAAAAGGCAGGCCCAGCCTGGCACAGCTAAGGAACTTCAACCCACTGAGAAGTGGCAAAGGGAACGCAGGCCTGAGCTTGACCCTGCTTCTACTGATTTTTGGTGGTGCAACCGCAGGTATGAGCTGCTGGCTTTCTGGGCCTCAGTTTTCTCATCTCGACACACATCTGACTCTCTCTGTCATCCTGTGTTCCTCCCAGCTTCTCATCTGATGTGTCTGCCTTTGAGTTCTGAAATTTCAACACAGGAGCCCAGAAGTTAAGCTTAGCAACTCAGCCTATCTACTATCCCCTTCTCCTTCCTTCAGGGAGTGCCAATTCTCCAGCTTGCTGGGGTGGTAACGCTGGAGCAGTTCTGTCCAGTGGGGGCCCAGTGCAGCTCCTACCACATGCTGGCATTTTTTTTTTTTTTTTTTTCAGAGAAGCCTGGCTCTTCCTAAAAGACTGAGCCTCCTAGCATTTGCAGAGGAAACCGGCTGCCTGGGTCTGGCCAAACAGGGGAGGGCCAAGTGGGGCTGACTCAGCACATTCTGGTTTCTGAATGTTTTTTTGAAAATTTACATTAGGAAAATGTCTTCTTTGATTGATTTTAGAAGAAGAGGAGAGAGAAGAAGAAGGAGGAGGAGGAGGAGAAGAAGAAATACAAGTAAAATGTGAGATGGAAGATCTTAAATCTGTGATCCTGTGAGGGTTCCCAGAGATAGTGACAATGAAAATGTATCTCATTGTTTATTTATGCTGCATGATGGTTCCTTACTAATTCACAAATATACTGTTTGCAAATAAACAATAGAAGATCAGATTAATATCAAATTTTAAAGCTTCCAAGGATTATCTAATAGTCATAATCAATTCAAATCAATATTGTTCCAGCCACACATATCTATGAGTGCCTGCCATGTGCCAGACATTGTAGAGGAGGATCCCCAAGCCCCAACTTCCTTTCCTTAAGGGACTTGCAAGATTCAGGTTGTAAGCCACACATGGTGGCAGATGCCTTTAATCCTAGTACTTGGGAGGCAGAGGCAGTCAGATTTCTGTGAGTCTCAGGCCAGCCTGGTCACACAGTGAACTCCAGGCCAGCCAGGACTATATAGGAAGACCTTGTCAGTCAGTCAATCAATCAATCAATCAATCGTGGGTTCCAGGACAGTCAGGGCTCTATAGGGAGACCTTATAAATAAATAAAAACAAATAGACAAACAAACAGGTTGTAAGGCTTTAGGCATGAGATAAGGCCAGATTAGAAGGCACTAGCGTTGGTCTCCTCTCCTAAGCAGTGGTCCACGGGCCCAAGTCTACGGTCCTCCAGCATTACTACCCTCTATTAGTAAATGTTTAATATAGTCTCAAGATATACACAACTAAACATACATAGAGCTATGTACATGGGTATATACACACATGCATATCAAACACATTGCCAATATTTGATGTGAATTATGGAACACATTCGCAAAAGTTGTTCTAGTCTGCTTCAAATACCGAGCAGAATTTAACACTTTTCTTCTGTGGGCTACAATTTCTGGCTTTCATCCCTAGGACCAAACATGCCTTTCCGTTTATCAGAACCTTGGAGCGGAAGGCTCAAAGCTGAGGATGAGAAAAGGGCCTGGGTGCCTCCCTCTAAGAACAACCAGGAGTCATGGTCTTGTTTATTCTTCCATTGGGTAAATAGGTATCACCAATCAGAATGTGCCAGAAGCCATGCCAGGTGAAACAAGGGCTAGCCACATCAGCCACCAGCCATAGGCCCTCCCTGTGAAAGGACAGCACAAGCTATCTGGGATGCAGCTACACTGGCTCTTGTCAGGAGGTGAAGCCAGGGACTAGGACAGGAGTAGTGGCCTTTCCCTAGAAGAATCTAAAACTCTCTGGAAGAAATGGCACCAGGACTAGGAAGATGAGCAAGTGGGCTTTGGCCATGTGGAGGGAAAGAAAGATTTCTTGGAAAGGTAAAGGGACACTACATTCAGTGGGCTAATCGTCTATGCCTAGCCTGCATCCATCTAGAGATCCCATATTCTGAGGCAGGGCAGGAAAGAGCAAATACTTACTAAGGAGCAAACAAAAGAGGCTAGGAAAGGCTCTCTAGGTCAACACTCTGAAAACTAGAGATCTGGGAGTGTCTCTGACAGCCTCTCATCTGGTTCACTAGTAGAAGCAAGTAGTAGTTGCCCAACAAAACAAGCATGCTTTGGTTCCAACATAATTCGAGAGGGCCTTTTGATTGGTGTGAGTATTCTGGTCTACTGGAGAGCAGCTGAGGCATTGCTGGGAAAGACATAATTGGAATTCATTGTGATGATGTCATAGAATGATGCCCAGTGTGTACTGGATCCTCATCACAAAGAACCTGAGTTCTTGCCAATCAAAGGAAGGGATGGAGAACATTGTAGGCATTGCCTTTATGTCCGAGCAGACTGTCTCAAAGAGGCACAGATGGCCCAAGCCCTCTGGGATCTGGCAATTGTAAAGAAAGAAAAGACTGTTGGTTTCTGGGAGGAGATAATAGGGGTCTGTGGCCATTCTCAGGGTGACCCACTGGGCCTAGAGCTGAGAACTCCACAAAGCCAATGCTTAGTGAATGGATTGTGATTGGAGACCACCATTTCTTGAAGTAAGAGCTTGGATAAGCAACTCATTCTGATAAGGCCCCAGGCAATGCCACATGCTGAGGTGCATTTATTAAAGGCTTTTAATGAGAAAGAGGAGCAAGAAGAGGAAAGGGATGAGGGAGATGAAGCACGTGGCGACCCTCACCTCCACACACTACCAGTTCCTGTGACTGAGGCCTCATGTAAGAGGGGTGGTGGAAGAGATAGTGCAAAAACTTCCTGAACCTCTAACCAGAGTCAAGCATGCCTTTCTGAGATTATCATCACTCTTTAATCTGTCGGGAATCCAAGGCTAAAACAATGCTCTGTCTGATAAGAGGGGGAGCAGCATTTTAATCTGGAACGCATTGCTCCTGCACTGCACCCTCTCTCCCTCTGATGGCAGGGCAGCCTGGGGAAGGTGAAGGTGTTAGGTAATGTTAGGAAGTGACTAACCTAGGCTGAGGCACTAGTACTAGTATATAGCACATCTTTGGCTGTTCCACTACCCCTAAAGGTCTGGAGATGAACCCCGACAGCCCCTCTCCCCTCCCTCCAGGGACCAGGATAAAAATGGTAGCTGTTCCCTGGGCTCTGGAAGGTCCCATGTCAAGGGTGGCTAAGAAGGCTCTTTTCTTGATGAGGCTACAGGGATTCCTGTAGTCGACACTAGTTCCTGGCTCCAGCCTTATTTTACATGTGCATCTTGACAGGCAGCACCCACGCTGCTTCCTGACACCCTGCCTCGGCCTCCCGGACCCTGGCATTGTGCCCTTCTTGGGACCTAGGAGCCCTGGGTTACAGTTTGGTCCTTTTCCTTTGCATTTTAGCCAAGAGATTGCCTCTTCTAATTCTCAGTTTCCCCACCCTGTGCTGATGGGTCTCTTAAGAGACCCATAAGCCTCTGCTTGTCCCCAGATGCACTCTCTGCCTCCCTCCCTCCCTCCCTCCCTCCCTCCCTCCTTCCCTCCCTCTCTCCCTCCCTCTCCCCCTTTCTGTCCTAACTCCCAGAGTTCCCTCTGTCCTCACAGGTCCTTGGGAAGTCCTAGGTTAAGTCATCTTAAGAGCAGACGATGCCTCAATACAGCCAGGCCAGGTAGGTAGGTCAAGGAGTTAGGAGAAATAGCAAGTGTCTCAGTTCAAAGCCAATTTCAACAACTTGATTTGAGAGAGACATCCTAAGAACAGCGGAAAACAGCTTTTGAAGTCATGGAAACTGTCAGGCATAAGTTCTTGCTCCACTTTCTATCCACTTTCTAGCCTTGGTCCCATTGGCATATGGCTGCCCTTTCTGAGGCCGATCTCAGGGCTGATGGGAAAGTTATGACACTGGGCTTTCAGGGTCTGTCATGGTACAGACAATTCTGCCACTCCTCCTAGAGTAAAATGAAAGCAGAACTCCTAACGCACCTGACGTACTTGACAGTGATGGGATTCACATGGTAGAAGGCTTAAGATGCTGCCACCCAGGCAGTGTCACCAAGGCTAAGCAGTTTTATGATAGAAAACTCCATCTTCCAGTAGGGAAGGGGTCCCCAGGGGAGACCCAGCTGGGTGACCTGTTTTTAGATTTATCTATTCATGAGTATTTTACCTGTATGTCTGTGCACCTCATGCCCGCCTGGTGCCTGAGGGAGTGGCAAGCCTCTAGGTGGGTGCTGGGAATCGAACCCAGGTCCTTGAGAACCACTCAGCCCACTCTATATAGATTTTTTTTAAAAATAAAAAATTAGGTTTAAAATTAAAAGTGACAGCAATGAGCCCTCCCTGCCTCTGCAAGCATCTGGCCTTAGGTAGGGACCAGGGGCATTAATTAAACTCAACCACTCTGCCCCAGGAAACCAGGTCATCTCCACAGAAGACAGGATCTCCTGCATCAGAAGGTGTCTTGGCTCCTGGTGAGTCCCAACCTGGAGAGGGATCTGCCTTTTGGGCCAACCTCACAGGCATGGGTCGAGGGGGGGGGGCTCCCCCTGATGCCTTCCCCAGCCCAGCCTAATTCAGTCCTAAGTATTCCTAAGGTGCCTTCCAATTTCCTGCTGTAATAAATGGCACAGAATGCAAATGGAGGTGGATGTGGGACACAGATGTTTGCACTAATTTAATTGAGGGAACACCTTGGATTAAACACTTTGCAAAACACTCACAAATAGGTTCAGTGCATTTGGTAATGAAAAACCTCCCAGCCCCCTGGCACTTTGGAGAGGCTGCCTGGGGCTGGGAGTAGGAGGGTCTGGAGGAGAGGCCCAGGACGTGGGGAAGACAAGAAGCCTTGAACCAAAGAGAAGACAAGGGCACAAGGTCCGTGGAAGAGCCACCAGCAGATCCTCTGCCATCTGGGACCCACCCTGCTCAGAGACAGACTCTGGAAGGGCTGGCGATAAGGTAGGCAGCATCTGCCTTCACAGGCGGGCACCTGCTTACCTGTAGGGGTCAGCAACAGACAGATGCTTCCCATCTACAGACCACACCTACAAGCTGGAGGCCTCTACCCAGCTAGCTGAGGCACCATCATTCACCTGAACAGGATTTGACTTAATGTGCATCGTGTGGCACGGAAGGCAGACATGAACAGACCCGGGTACACTGTGAAAAGTGCTTTAGGAAGGTGGATATACCTGGTAGCTTGGGAGCCAGAAAAGGGCCAGCAGTTGGGCACAAGGGGGTCAGAAGACCAGTGGAGAGAAAGAGAGGTCACTCAGTTAGTAACGTGCTTGCCTTTACATGCATTAACATCCTGAATTCTTAAAGACCCAAATTGGAATCACAGTAATCCATATTAAAAGCTAAGGTAGTTAGTTGCATGTGCACAGGAGAAATGGAGGTGGGAGGATCCCTAGAGCTTGATGGGCAGGCAGTCTAGCCAATCCATGAGCTCCAGGTTTAGTGAGAGACACTGCCCCAAGAAATAAAGTGGAGAAGCACTTGAGGAAGCTAATATCAATTTCTTTTTCAACACATGTATGTATACATGTGCATGTATGCTCACAGACTCATGAACACATACAAAGACCAATGAGGGAAATGGGAAGACACTCCTTCCTGGCAGAGAGAATGGTGCTGAGACACAGAAGCAATGGTAGACACTCCGGAGAAAATATTAAAACGGCCTTGAACTCACTTAAGGGGCAGGTGCATAGTGAAGACGGGATGTCTCCCCAGCCTCCTCTCACCTTGGTGACAGACAACTGAAGGAGACACGGCAGAGGTCTCTGAGTGAGGCCTCGGCCCCAGAAAGCTGCAGCAGTCAGGTAAATCTACCATCAGTTCTAATCCTTGCTCTGTGAAGTTCAAACCAGGCTTGGATGATTTTATATTCCCGAAAACAGAATCCCTAATTTTCAAACACAATGATCACTCCAAGTGTAATAACCATTATAATAACCTCTTATACTTCTGCAGTGCTTTATAGTTTATAAAACATTTTCATGTGTCTCTCAAATCCCTCCACACAGCCTTCCAGAAAGACAGAATGGGAAGTTTGATTATTCTTGCTTTCTAGATGAGAAAATCAGATCTCAAGACCCCAGCTAAGTATGCAACAAGAAGCAGGATTCAAACCCAAGCCTAACTGACACCTAAGTGCACATGGGTGCCGAGCTTCACTGGCACATTGCCCAGTGCTTGTCGAGTCCAGACAAACACCTAGGCATGGTCAGGAAGTTCAGCTAAGTACAAACCAAGATGAAGACAAACACACACACACACACACACACACACACACACACACACACACACACACAC
>OU015749.1:93983132-94015380 GCA_907169655.1 Acomys percivali
TTATTATTATTATTATTATTATTATTATTATTATTATTATTATTATTTATTTTTGAGGAAGGGTCTCTGTATGTGATCATCTCTGGCCTGCCTGCTTCTGCCTCCGTGGTTGAGAATAAAAGTGTGCACCATCATGCCCAGTTTGCTGCAGACTTGTGATTTTTCTAGAGGACCCAGTAAAGTGAAATTGCACCTTTAAGCAATAGCAACGGGCGGTCCAAGCCAGGGGCTTCGCCAAGGATTAAAATCAATTCCCATCAGCTCTTTGTTAACCTTCCCTCCTCTCCAGCACATGGGAAGAAAAAGAGGAAGTGCAAAAAATCTGGTTCTGACTGGGCCTCTCTGAGTGGAGCCTGAGTTCCCTGAAGAGCCCACCCTGAGGGTGCTTAGAGAGAGAAGCTAGTCGCAAGGTCTGGAAGTCAGTATTCCCTTGGACAGCCACCCAACACTTCAGCTTCTCTGAAGCAGTATACCTGGATACTCTTTTGCCTCTTTATTGCTCATTCAATATTCATTTGTCAAAGGGCAAGATGCTAATGTGTATTATTAAAATATCAATAGTTTATGAGTGAACTTTATGGCAAGTACAGTTAAAGGCAAGATTCTTGACCATCTCTCAGGAAATAGAAAGGAATGATCCTTTTTCCTAGCTTTGTTTTTTTTTCTATTCTTTTTATTTATTATTATTATTATTATTTTAAGTACTGGGTAAATGAATGGCAAAATCACAGTTGAGCACTCTGTGCCAGGAATGACTATCCACAGCTGGTTTTCCCAACAGTGGTCCTAAGAAGTGGATACAATGTGACTCCTTGAACTGCCTAAATTCACCAGGGTTCCTGACCTAAATTTCATGAAAAAGGGGGGAAAAAAAGAGGAAATTATTTCATACCTTTATGCCAGAGCACCTTCATAAGTAGGCCCACTTTAATTATAGGCAAGCAGGTTCCCAGACTCTGCACTTAGAACCTGAGTCCTGAAGGTGACACTGGGGATGGTGTCATCAGACCTTTTCTTGTTAGAAGGCGAGACACTGAGGCTCTTTCTTTTTTGTGGGGAGTGAGAGGTTCTGAGACAGAGTTTCTCTACATATCGCTGGCTGTCCTGGAACTAGCTCTGTAGATCAGGCTGGCCTTTTAAATTATATTTCATTATTAGATTTTATTAACATAATAACTATACATATTAAAGGGGGTTCAGTGATTGTCTATACGTGCATACAATATACACTGACCAAATAATCAAGTACTTTAAGCCTCCATAATAGAACG
Organism: Acomys percivali; assembly: GCA_907169655.1. NCBI lineage: Eukaryota > Metazoa > Chordata > Mammalia > Rodentia > Muridae > Acomys > Acomys percivali. The sequence goes on from OU015749.1 coordinate 93,984,404, forward strand.
TTCTAGGTTGAATTTCAACTGTTCCACCGACTTCCTTCCTATGGCACTTTCCTTGTCCTCTGGGCCTTTTCTTCTTTGTACATGCAGAACTAATAATAGAATGCCTTAACGTAGGGTGCAGCGAGAAAATGCACCCCAGGGGCTTAGCGTAGTGCCCAGCAAACACTCAGCAAGCATTGCTTACAAATATTAAATTTGACTTTGAGGGGAAGAAAGCCAAACCCGGGTACCTTTCATTAAGACAAAGACCAAGTACCCCTCCTCTCCGCCTTGTACCTGTCACTCGCCATTCCTAAGTGCCAGCCCTAGTCAGATGGACTGGCACTGTTTCTACTCTTGGATGACTTAGGATTCGTTTTTATTCCTTAAGCCACAATTAAGCAGCCAGAGCACCCAGATTTCCTTCAAAATTTAGCAGCATCTTTATCAGGCATGGGAAAGAGCAGGCTCCCAGAACAGAGTATGTGGCAGAGAGAAAGGAGACCAGCAGAGGACTTAGAGAAACCAGGGAGAAGTTGCTGTGCAGATTGCCCCAACCCATCAAGTTCCTTGCAGTTTCTTAAGCGCAGAACTTTGCCTAGAGCCTACCCCAGCTTTGATGGCCATGACAACAGAGACGTGGGAAGCCTTGACATAAGGAAAAGGGTCTAGGCTTGCAGAGTCCTTGTTTACTGATCTAGAATTCTCTAGATCTGAGATGCCAAGCTGTGGGTTATAAACTGGCCCATTCGCCCAGGTGTGGACCACGACGTCATGGTTTCTCCTGGCACAGGGCCTCCTAGCTCTCCCACACTCTTCCTGGAAAGAGGCTGAGCTTGGCTTTGAGGGGTCCCCAAGGCTAAGGTTTCTTTTTAGGGTGTAACGTATGTTATGCTGGTAAGTCGTCATGTGTTGTTCGAAGCTCCCTGAGATGCTGACTCTAGAAGCAAGGTTTCCCCTCAGCCCATTTCAGATCCAAGCATGCTTACATCCTCTAAAACCCCTGTCCTGAACCAGGCTGGCCTTCCTGTTCTGTGACAGGGAGGAAGAAGAGCAGTAAGCAGCTAAGGGTGTTAAAAAAAATCATCATGCCCTTGAGAAGAGCTTGAAAGTAAAGCATTTCCAACTGGAGGTGACTATTGTTTACCTCATAATGTAAAAATGCCTCCAGTGGGAACAGGGGGCCAGCAATTCAACCTCGGAAAGTTAACCCATGGATGGAAAGTGCAATTGGGGACCCCAGCTGGCTGCCTCAACTTCCCCAGTTGGTTTCTTCTGGATGGTTGTAAGTAACTGGGTTTATGATGTCATGCTTCCACTGTTTTTTTGTTCTTTTACTTGAAGTCTCACTCAAGGGGACCCTTTGTTCTGTATAGGACTCTCTCAGTTGTGAGCTCCAGCTGGCTGCCTCAATGGGGCTTCCCCAGTCAGTTTCTGCTGGATGTCTGTAAGGCCTGATTTGATGATATTACCTTTTGTTTGTGCTCTCAGCTGGGATATTCCAATTGCCACCTGACTTGATGATATTTTTGCTAGCCGTCTGCTGCTTCTATTGCTACTCACTGTTTATTCTTTTATCTTTTGTTTGCTATCTACTTAATAAACTCACTCATTCAAAACTGAAAGGATAGCTATCATGGATCATTCTCCAGGCCGTACAGAACGCATCATCCTTCCCTGCCCCCCCACCCAGGAAAAGGTCAATTTCAATTGTTCTGGGAAAATAGGTAAGACCAGTTGGACCAGGGCAATAGCACTTCCAGTAGATTGTGGTTCCCAAAGATGAGTGCACCAGCATTCGATGGCTTCCATATCTGTAGGTCATATTGCAGATTCAATTGGTCACAGATAGGAAATATTTGATAAACAAAGTATCTGTAATGAACAAGTGCAGGCATCTTTGTTTCCTATTATTCCTAAACAACATAGTATTGGCAACTATTTATACACAATTTGCACTGTGTTTTGTCTTATAAATAACCTAGAGATGATTTCAAATATGTGGGAGATGGCGCATAGGCTCTTTGTAAATACTACGTCTGACAGCATCTGCGTCAACATCTTCAGATTTTGGGCTCTGTAAAGGGTCCAGAGCCGTTCCTTGTAAATATGAAGGGATGATTTTAAAAACACGTGTGCATGTGTGTCACATGCACATGCACACACATACACACACACACACAGAGCACACCACACATGTGCATGTGTGTCACATGCACATGCACACACATACACACACACACACACACACACACACACACACACAGAGCACACCACACTTGCTCTTCTTTTAATGGGATATTGATACTGCTGAGAGGCAGTGAGGATTGTGAACCTTTGGACCTGTTCTGATTAACAGATGAGGTATGGGTAGGCTACCTGACTTTATGGAACAGGCCATGAAAGGCACCAAAGCTTCCTCCTGGCTTTTGCTCTACCTCAGGCTGCTTCACCTTGAAATCTGGCAGCCATATTGTAGGGAAGACCAGACCACGTGGAAAGGCCATGGAAGTCTGACTGACAGGTCTCGGTCAAGAGCGAGAATCAAAGCCCAGAATTTGTACAGAGAAAGCCTGTGGTGATTTTCACCGCCTAGCGTTTAGTTGCCTGAACTGAAATCCTGCACCAACCCAGTAGACACAGACTAGCTGCCCTCACCGCGTCCTATATAAATTCCTGACTCACAAAGTATATGAGCAGAGTAAATAATCAGCTCTTGGTGGGGGGGCACAAGAGGGGGAGTCAGTTTGTCACACAGCCTAATAAGAAAACACTAGAATTGAATTCCACTATCTGTTGTTTCCAGCATACTCAGCACCATTTCCATTATTTCCATGCAAAGCCACCCATCATTGAGTCCCCTGAATTCCCTCTGAAACGTCAGACTTCCTGTCCCTTTTCCTCCTCCTTGTCCTGTCCCTGTCACTCTGAGTCTGCTGTCTTCTCCACTTGTGCCTCTCTCTCTAAAAGGGCAGGGTCCTCGCACTCGAGGTGGCTGTGGCAACTACTACCCAAAAAACCTTTGACTCCTGCCCATCAGAGAACCCTGGACCTGCTCTTAGTCCCTCACTGTAGGTCCAAGAGTGTCCCTTTGAGGGAGCTTTCCCTGGGTTTGGGTGGCCCGGTGTTCTGAATGCCAGACTCCCATCAACAATGGGGAAGGAAGATACAGGCCAATTTCTCTCCCACTCGCAGCTCTCATTAAAGCTCACGCTCAGCTTGCTCCTTATACTTGGCTTGACTTATGAGGTCCCAGTAACCTCTGGTACTGGGAGACATCAACTCTCACAGAGGTCATTAGCCTCTCTCTACTCCAGCTCCCAGGACCCGCACCTACGCCCTTATCCTCAGTTCTAAGAAGGCTTTCCTGGAACAGGAGGGAGAGGGCATCCTTCCTCTAGGGTAGGGCCTGAAGGGTGCCCCTTCAGCTTGGGGATTCGAGAGCCAGGGCCTGAGAGAGGAGGTGCCCTGGGAGCAGAGGCCCGTCAATCACTCACTCAGGCAACCAGCACTGAATTGCAGGCCATTAGGCAGAGGGCCGGCGCCCTGCTCACTCACTGGGCAGCCATCGGCAGGATGTTAGCCGATCGCAAGGCGGCCATTCTTATGATTTATTCAAACACTCATTACAGTCAATCTATTTTTACACAGAGGTGAAGATGTGCACTGATAACGGTTAATCATTTATAATTCCGTGGACTGGTTGAAAGCCAATGTACTATCAAAGTCGCAGCGGTAGTTCCTCCGCCTCAGGTAGCTCCTGAAGCAAAGAGAAGTCTTTACGCTGGTCCAGGGTAACCTGGTCACCGGCTAACACTGACAACTAGGAAGAAGGTGAGTCTCAGACCTGCCCGCTTGGAGCTCATGCCCCGCTGCTAGAGTGGTCACAAGCCAGAGGGGTAGGCAGAGCCCCAGTGCTGCAGAATCCCAGAAGGGAGAGGTCACGTGAAGCTGGAGTTAGCAAGAAGTGCTGGGCAGAGGAGCCTGAACTTTGGCTAGGTCCTACAGGTGGTCAGATGCCAGGTGTGGTGGGCCAGCGATGAGCAACGAGCCCTTCCGCCTCAGAGGAGGAGAGCCATTACAGTGCTGAAGGAAGGGAGTGAGCAGCAGTATTTCCTTTTCCCTCCTCCTTACATCCCCAGAAATAACCAAACAGAGAAGAAAGCACAGGGTACAAACATGGCCCAGACTGGAGCCTGAAGTCATCCACTCTTCCTTTCCCTGCGAGCTTGCTCAAACTGCACACCAAAACGGCTGTTTTGGCTGGATCAGGATAGCCTTGCAAACCCAAGAGCTTCCCTTCCCTGGCACTCATGACACATGAAACATATCAACTCCACCTTTATGTCCAATCAATACAGTCTAATTAAATAGTGTGTCATATTACAGTGCCTCTTTATCACATCCAGCCCTAACCTAATTACAGCCTCGCTGTATTTTACATTCTGACTAGTTCATTGTTCACCGTGTCTCTTCTGCGATGTGCAGCAGTTAAAATCCGGTTTGGGGCTGGTCCTGAACCCATAACCTTATGGGGTCAATATGGGAAATGCCAACCAAAGTTACTTACAGTTCAGGGCTTCTTTTCTAGTGAGCAGCATGGAGGACAGAAAGCCTTAAAGTCTTGTCCCAGGCTTCACCTGCCAATAAAAGGAAACATTTTTTTATAGACTGAGTAAAATTCTGAGGTTAAGAATCCTGGTGGGCCTGAGGCAGACCCAAGGGTGAACCTGCATAACAGCGAGGCTGAGGCTGGCAGCCCTGTGCCCACAGTGCTGAGGGAAAAGTTTCCTGGCAGAGGATTTCAGGTACCAGGTGAGTACTGTTTTTTTTTTTTTTTTTACAAATGAGTCAGGACAGAGACCAGACCACACTCTCCTCCACCAAGCCTCATTTCTTTTGATTTTTCAGCCTCTTTCCTAAAAGAATCCCAGAGTCAGGGGGGAAAGTTCTTGGTGGTTGAAGCAATAATGAGTGATGGAGCTTTTCACCTGTGGAAGAAAGACCCTGTGCAGACGACAGAGCCGAGAGCCACTGTGGAAGGCTGAACTGTGGGCATGGAAGACTGCACAGTGAGAACAAACAAACGTGGCCCCATTTTTCCTGGTGAGAGGACAAAAGTCTTAGAACAGGAGGGACGTCTTTTCATTAAAAAAAAAAAAAAAAAAAACAACCTTTTCTTTTTTTGTGTGTGTGATTATAATATAATTAGCTCACTTCCCCTTCCCAACAGGAGGAACTTAGGTGAAAAGTCCAGATGGGAAAGACAAGAATTGCGTGCAGAAAAGAATGAAGGACACAATCTAGAAAACTAAAAACCCATTTTTAACTCTCTTTCTGGGATAAGACATATTTTAGAAACATAGGAGCATATGTTTACCAGGTGTCTACTCCATGACCAATGTTTTAAAAATCTTGCCACCACCTCACTGGTGAAGTAAGATTGCCTGCATCAGAGAAGCCCAGAAAAAGACACCCCACTGTACAGAAAGTTGTCCCACCTTCTAGTCGGGAGCACCATTCTCTCTCCACAATGAAATGAAGTTAGCAAGGGTTGAAGCACTCAAGGGGAAGGTTCCCAGGAGGTAGAATATGGGTCTGAAGACTTAAATGGGCATGACTTGGCTGGTGGGGGAGAGAGGGTGTCAAGCATGGAGAATTTGGACCTAAAAGTCCCCCCAAAGGCCTCTGTGTCAAAAGCTTGGTTGCCAGAGTGGCTCCATTAGAGGATCCAACAACCCTGGAGAAGTAGAGCCTAGTGGGAAGTATTTAGAGCATTGAGAGGCCTTGAAGTGGATCATACGGCCCCTGGTTTCTCCCTCTTTGCCTCTGCTCTGCAGCCAGAAGGTGAGCAATTTCACTCCACCATATGCTTCTACCAGGACACGACTTGTCATAGTCCAAAGCAATTGGAGCAATCAACTATGGACTACACCCCCCAAAGTTATAAACCCAAATTAACCCTTTCTCTCTATAAATTGATTATCTGTGATATTTTGTAATAGTGATGGAAAGCTGGTAACATGAGGACATGCCCCCGCCCCCCCTCAAAAAAGAGGTGATTTTAAGGAACGGCAAGAAGGGAGAAGTGTGGTGGACCCTGGAGAATGTCAAGGTTTCTCTTCCTGGTTGATTCTAAAAGAAGAAATAACACCAAGCAAGCACAGTGGTCTAAAGCATCCAGGGCTCCGAGTATCAGGCAAGAAAGACCAGGTCTGGCACCAGAGCTCCAAGAGTTATTAAAAGTTGTTTGGTAAGGAAATGGTAGAACATGGTGCCCCTCTCCCACTCACTTCTGTGTTTCCCCTTTAACTAAGACAAGAGAAGTGTCTTGGGGAAAAGTAGAATTTCAGTTAGACTCAAGCGTGGAGTACAGTGGGATGTGCACATGGATATAAATTGTCCCTCTTATCCATGACGTTCTCTGGGCAAAGGCTCTTCTGTAGCTGTCTATCAATGGCTGCATGTCCATGTCATAGCTTATGCAGGTCCCCTTCATGAAGTAGGCCATGCCACTAGACTGTGAGTCACTGAGGAAAGGAAACACGCTTTATATGTCTTCCTATCCCTGGAGTTTAGCAGAGTGCCTTGAATTGGTCAAACTCCCAGTAAGTATCTGCTGAAATATTGAATGATGGACATGGTTCACTCCAACCAGAATCCGATAGGAGCAACTGAAAGCCAGCTCTTAGTTGTCAAGGAACTCTAATGTGTGTTCTTCTGATTTAATTCCATTATTTCTGAGTATTACATAAACTGGAGATGCGGAGTTTCTATAGCAGTGGTTCTCAACCAGTGGGTCGAACGACCCTTTACAGGGATCACCTAAGACCATCTGAAAATAGAGATGTTTACATTACAATTAATAACAGCAGCAAAAATTACAGTTATAAAGTAGCCACAGCATAATTTCATGGTTGGGGGTCGCCATACCATGAGGAACTGTATTAAAGAGTCACAGAGTTAGGGAGGTTGAGAACCACTGATGTAGAGTCTAGTTAATGAGGCAGCGTGCTCTCTCCCTGACCTTTGGGACTGTCTAGCTGAGGCAGCAACAACCTAGAAGATACAGCTGATTTTCATCTTTACACAATGCAAAGCCAAGAGGGAAAGCTTCTGTGCTTGAGGATCAGACTCAGATTGCTCTGAAGCATAGAACAAGCTAAAAAAGCTGGCCTAAACTAGAACGTTCAGTTTTCCATCACCAGCTTTTATTTCTTGCACACCAATATCATGACAACCACAAATGAAATAATTTTGAAAGTCAGGGGGAAAATTGCCCACAATCTCATTACTTGAAACCATCAAATTATACTCTATGTCCACATGCAAATCCATTTTCTTAATATAACTGTAGAAAATGATCTGACAAGTATATACACACAAAACCTGGCTCTTATGCTAAGAAAATCAATTGCAAAACCAGAATGGGTTGAATTAGTTTGAAAAACAACAACAGAAGAACCTTGGGTCATCTGAGTTCAGTGCAAGCTCAGGATAAGGCCTCGATGCTGCCAAACTTGTTAAATGTGATTTTAATAGCCATACAGTGTGTCGGCTGAGGCATGGGTGATGCCCTCAGGGACTTACCAGGTCATATTAGCTCTGTATGCTGTAATGCCATCATATTTTAAGAACTTTGACATCGGTGAGTAAAAGAGAGAGGAGAAAATATGTTTAGTGGTTAAGCCTAGTGGTGACAAGGGCAGGCTCTGGTATTATGGTGTACATGGTTCAATCCAAACTTGACCATGGGCAAGTTCCCGAACTTCTTTGTGCCTTAGGTTTTTCATGTTAAAAATCGGACTAATTAAGTCTCGAGTTCTGAGTACGGTTGTGAGGATTGTGTGATGCCATGCAACCTCGGGTGTGTTAGAATAGTGCCCCCTACAACATGAGCACACACTGAGTACCAGCTGTTATTGTGTTCTTTTCAATAGGAAGAGGCTGGGAGGTAGAAGAAGAGTCCCTCTTGGTAGTATCCGCTGCTAACAGAGTCAGGAGCACCATTGCCTAAAGCAACCTGATCCCTCTTCCTCATGGTAGATGTCCAAATACATAAAGGAACCACAAAGAGGGACTACAGTATTCCAGAAGGTAAGGTTCAAGACTAATCAAAGATTCTAGAGGAAGCTAGTCCCACATAACAAGGGATTCTCTAATAATGAGAAACAGTCAGAAATGGATAAGGCTTCACTCCAAATAGTGACTCATAGGACTGAAGGAGCTTCCTGCACTGGATGGAAAGCTGTGCCAAGGAATGGTGTCCCAGATTTGGCCTTCGGCCATTAGCAACATAAAAAAAGAACACACACACACACACACACACACACACACACACACACTCGAATGTGTATGTCTAAAACAGTATTTCTAATTTCTCTCTCTCTCTCTCTCTCTCTGTGTATGTGAGTGTGTGTGTCTGTGTGTGAGTGTGTGTGTGTGTGTGTGTGTGTGTGTGTGTGTGTGTGTGTGTGTTCAGGCTTTCACAAAAGCAGAAGCCAGGGAGGACTCCAGATATCTTTCTCTACCAGTCTGAACCCCATTCTTTTGGAGCAGAGCTTCTTTCTTACAGAAGCCGGGGCTCATGTGTTTTGCCAAGGCTGGTGGTCAACAAGCCTCCTCGGTCCCCTTCCTCCACCACCCCCCCCCCACAGCACTGCAGTTGCAGGGTCATGCAAGATCACAGCCAGATAGTCATGTAAGTCCTGGGATCTGAACTCAGGTCTTCATGGCTGTACAGCCAGTGTTCCTCACCGCTGAGCTATCACAGAAGCCCTGATAGCTCATGTGTTTGATAAACTATTAATCATGTCATCTTTCACCATCATCTCATAGCACAATTCAACCTTCAGAAGGAGAGAAAATATCTTATAATTAAGGGTCATTCCTTGAGTCGAATGACTCAAGTATCATCAGAATCATAGCAAAACAGGGCAGTTGCACACATGAGCTCACAGCAGTGTGACAACATGTGCAAGGCCTGTACAGACAGCTGCAGCCAGACAAAACGCAAGCATGGAGAGGGGAAGATAGGCATGAAACCCCGCCCCTGGCTCAGCACCTGTTGGCGTTTGATGGCTTCTGGGATAAGAAGGATGCACTCTGTTTAATGACATGACTCCTGGAAGTCTGAGCACACTCCAGGGCAGGCCTCACTCCCAAGAGAAGTAGGGTAACACTAACTGCACTTAATGGGGAGGGGGGAGGAGAAGTGCATAGGGAGGTGAAGGTAAAGAGGGTAGATATAAGAGGAGTTGAAAGGTGAAGATAATCAAAATACAATGCATTAAATTCTCAAAGAATTACTACAAATATTTTAAGTCACATTCTTTCTCTTTTTCCCCTCATTTCCATCTGTCTGTCATCTCTGTTTCTGTCTCCAGCTGTCTGTCTCTCTTCACTTGTCTCTCTGTCTCTTTCTAGTTCTAATTTTCTTTTCTTTTTTAACTCCACTTGTTTCACTTCTCCCTCCTGCTATTGCAATAGATTTTTAAAATCATATAATATATCCTGGTTATGCTTTCTCCTCCCAGCTCCTCTCCACCTCCCCTCTTACTCAAATCTACCCCCTTTTCTGTCTCTCATTAGAAAAAGAACAGGCTTCTAAGGGATAATAATAAAATACAATTAGATAAAACAAAAATAACACATTGGTATAGAACAAAACAAACAGAAGGAAAAGAGTCCAAGAAAAGGCACAAGAAACAGAGATCCACTCATTCACACACTCAGGAATCCCATAAAAAACACTAAACTGGAAGCCATAATAAATACAAAAAGGACCTGTGGAGTAAAAAGAGAGAAGACACGAATTTAAAAATGTTTGTAGGGCTGGAGAGATGGCTCAGCGGTTAAGAGCACTGACTGCTCTTCCAGAGGCCATGAGTTCAATTCCCAGCAACCACATGGTGGCTCACAACCATCTATAATGTGATCTGATGTGCATTATATACATAATAAATAAATAAATCTTTAAAAAAAAGTTTGTAAATAAAACAAAAATAAGATAAAGGTTTTTTTTAAGGAAAGGAAAAGAAAGAAAGGAAATAAGGAAAGAAAAAAGAAAGAAAAAAAGAAAGAAAGAAAGAAAGAAAGAAAGAAAGAAAGAAAGAAAGAAAGAAAGAAAGAAAGAGCCCTGGCATAACATTATAAGATAAGGAACATCCAAATATGCCATTTATGTCATTTTCTGTTGGCCATCTACTGGTGGGCATGCACCTTACCCTTAAAAGTAGTTTATTTCCCCATGGAAGAAACTAAATTGTCATTTGCAAGTGGTTATCAACTGGAGATTATTTCTGAGTTAGGGATGGGGGCATTCTATCTCTCATGCCTCCATTCTCTCCATTTCTGTTTCTGTGTCTGTCTGTGTCTGTCTGTCTGTCTTTCTGTCTCTGTCTCTGTCTCTCTCTGTCTCTGTCTCTGTCTCTCTCTGTCTCCTGCCCTTTATCTCTCCTCTATCTCTATCTCTTTTTCTGTTTCTCTCCCCAACACACACACACACACACACACACACACACACACACACACACATGCACGCACACGCAACTTCTCCAAGTTGTCCTTATCTTTCACTCCTCACTCTGCACAAAGGAAGAACCATCACGCATGCATCCATATGCATGATACGTTAGAGCCTCCCAAAGCTGGCACTATCTGATCTCAGCAGGGAGATAACTCGTCAAAGGTATACAGCCATGCAGTAATATGACAAGAATTAGAACGTCGGTCTATCTTATTCACTCTGAACATGATATGGAATCATAAATGAGATGGACCACTCACATTTGTAGACATGAAGGAATATGAAAATGATAAATGAAAGGGAGTTGTTGAATGGTTATGTTTCTTTGGAAAAGAGATGAGGCAAAGGATAGAAGAAAGCTTCCCTGGAAATACATCCAGAGCCTGACTTTGCATCCTTAGACAGCTGTGCAGCCATCTGTGAGGCACACTCAGGTAAGTTAGAAGGATGGAGGAGATGATGTTGAAGACAATCATGGTCCAATACAGACAGAGCTAGGTCAAGGGGTATCACCTGGACATGTGGATTCATGCTCTGACTTTGCAATTATCTTACTGATTGATCTTAGAGAAGGACCATTAACCACTTTATACCTCAGTTTCCCCATTAGAAAATGATAAAGGTAGAATAGGCAATCCTTAATACAAAGTTCCCCAACATCCATATATCTGAATGGTCCTGATTAATTTCCAGGGCAGGTGCTAAGTCTCTTCCTAAAGGGTCTCATAATGTAATTGTGGCTAAGGTTTAGGGGTCAGACATGTTGGGTTAAATCTGGGACCTATTAATTTTTTGCCTTAGTCTCTCAGTCTCAATCTTCACATTTCTAAGAGGAAGAAGACACTGGAAACAACAACAAATGAGATAATGCATGCATCATATTTATTGAATGACTTGGACTATATTAATAACTTAATAGGATTATTGAGGTTATTCAGTGTCTAAGAGGGACTGCAAGCAACTGAGTGGGACAAAGAAATACAAATGGAGAAGATTGGGAATCGATATTCATCTGGTGGCCCAGAATTTTCCTGTTCTTGAGATCCGACCTGTGAGATTCCCTTCTTGAGTGCCAATAGTTTCCCCGAATGCATAGCTCTCTGAAAAACTCCTATAGCCATATGCACAAACCTTCCAAAAGAGAAATAGCTGAGCAAAACCTTGAGTTGGACACGGCATTCGTGGAGGATATCTATTACTTTACTTCAGTGACTTCAGATGGCACATCCTGTGTCCCACTGTTGCAATGCTCGAGTCCCCACACTGGTCCACCTGGCATGAACGATATTCTGTCATTGTTTATATTTGCCCTATAAAATTAGCATTCAGGAATTGTAGCTCCTGGCCAACAGGTTCTACATGACATAGTAGCTGAGTGAACAAATGTATCATTACTTGGCAGTAAATATACAAGCCTTGGAAGTCTTATTGGCACGGAGGACATTGGATAACTTCCCTCTAAGCCTTGTAGACACAGATTCTACTTCCATACCATCCTTGGCTTTTGGGTCACAGCAGGCTGAACACCTAGTTGCAAAGGACTTGCATGTAGTCCCTGGGTCACATTCCCCACACCCTCTGATCTTGAGCCTGTACTTTTAGTGTAGGTATGAAGCCACAGCCCTATGTAGGGTCTTAGCCTATCCTTGATAGCCTAACCCTTGTCACTAATATAAATGGAAGAAGGAATCAGAGATGTTCTGGCCCCTGAAGAGTGCCTGGATGCCTGTGGTTTGCTCTCTGAGCCCAGAAGGAAGACCCACCTGTACTTGAGCCATGTGGCTCACATACCAGTCTGCCCTTTGCCGACCCCAACCTGTGGAAGGCTTACTCACAGGGCAAGTTACCCTGACCCTGGGAACATCCTCTGCAGTGCAAAGACCACAAGACCCAGAGCCTGCCATCTCCATCAGTTAGTTCAGATGCTCTAGTTATGACATGGCCAGACTCTGGAAAGGACTCCCAGTTGGCTTCCTGGTTCCAGACTCATCCTAATCTTGCCAGTCCTCTCAGCCCCTCCACACCCCTGGAGATCCTTGTGAAACACCAATGAGATCATATCCACCTCGAAACACCAAAATCCAAACCACCACCAGCAAAACATAAACAAACAAACAAACAAACATCCCAAGAGTCAGTATTCATTATTTTTCTGAATTCTGAAAACATCAGAACATTTGGAAAACTTCAAGTTTTAAAATGCTAACTTTTCATTAAAAATAAAAATGGCTTAGCCATGCCAATTCTGGGATGTCCACTGAATGGCATTCGGAACCAGTCATCCCTAGAATTTTCCTGGGCACAAGTCCTCCCTCCAATTTGTTGCGTAGAAAGAAAGCAAGGCCACTGGAGGTCTCTTTTGTCATCCGGCCAGGTGTCTGGACTAACTCCTGCAGCCTGTGGAGGAGTTCCGGGTTCAGGAGACAGAGTGAGGCAGGTGGGATAGCACAGCGTGTTCTCATCGGTGCTGGGACCCAACTAGAAGCTAAAACAGGACAGCTAGAAGTGCCAACTCCGCTCCACGTGGACTGGGTGGGTGAGTGTTCCACCTCAGCTTCCATCACTTTCCGGCTACAGGCAAGAGCCAGGAAAGCAGAAACCAGCTTTCCAGGAATGCCAATGGCCCGAGGCTAGTGCTCAGGAGACTAACTCCCACCCCACCCCATTCCCCGAGGCCCCACCCCTAGCTCTTGCCTCTTCTACCACCCCCCCATCTCCTCTGTGGTAGCTGCACCCCTCCCTTTATTTCCATCCCACTCTTCCTATCAAAGCCCTAACAGCACATATTTTGTTAATTGTACAAACCTAATGGGGGAATGCATTGGCAAAAAAGGGTAATGGCCATCAGACCAGCAATAAAACAAAATTAATGGCCCATAGGAAGAAATCATGTCCACTTAATCCCAGCTCTGAAACTCTAATAGAATAATGGAATACCAGCGGAGGGTTTTTTTTCTCTCTATGCAGATTGCTTACACCATGTTAATCACTTGCAAAGCAGGCCACATACCACTCTGGCTCACATGACCCTCCAGGGAAAGCAGCAGACCAGAAACATTCAGTGCAAGGCTCATTACTGACATGCACCATGGCAGAAACACCTTCCTCCCTCCCCCAGGTGACTCAGGACAGCCAGCGTGGGGCGTTGTTGAGGGCCATCAGGTGTGGTGGGCTGGAAAGCAAGACACAGAATGCCTAATAATAGCAAGCATTTATTGAGTGCTTACTATGTGCCAGACTCTGGCTAGCTGAGTACATTGTGCCGATTGGATTTCTGCAGATCTCATCCTCATTCTCTACAGTCACACAGTGCTATGAGGTGGACACTGGCCACCACATATGACTCTTTACAGTTAATTAAGCTAATTAATTAAAATAGACAATGTAAAATTCAATCAAGTGTGGAATAGCTACATGTATGATCAACTCACTTCTATGAATGACTAAAAAAAAAAAAAAAGTGCACACAAAGGTTATATTGTTGGGCCAAGGCCACAAACATTGATTAGTGGCCAACTTAAAATCCAGTAACAATATTCAGTGGCCATGGAGGGGTTGGGCCACACTGTGGCCCGTGTGTGGTCCCTTTAGCTAAAATAGGCAAAAAAAAAGTGGAAGCAACCCAATATCCATTGATAAAATAATAGATAAAACAAAACGTAGCTGCTATAGTTTGAATCTGAAAAGTGCCCCCAAAGACCCATGTGTTAAAGACTTGGTTACCAACTCTTAATCCCAGAGATGGGACGAGAAAGACTCCTGACCCAAATCATCTTGGCCAAAGTAATTAAAGCAAGCAATTAACTAAAGCAAACTTTTATTTGTGTTTTATTAGGGCTGCCTCTCCCTAAGGCGGGGTTTGAGAGATCATCGTTGGATATGGGGAAGACATGGCTTTTATAGCTCAGGAGTTGAGGGTTTCCAAATGGGGGACTTGGTGGGAAAAATACGAGGTATCACAGGAACACCACATAAGCATAACAAGTTAGTCCTAACGACCTCTGAAACAAAGACATGGTTGTAAGGTGCGCAGAACAGGGCAGTCAACAGGTAGTCCTAACAAGACAGTTATGGGTGGGATAACCTTTTGAAACAAAGATAGGGTTGAAAGATGCCTATAAACAGCCTTTTGAAACAAAGACATGACTGCCATTCCTGGGACAGGCAGTACAGACCCATTTGTAGCTAAGGCTACAGGTGGCGCATAGCTCAATCCTTGAGAAACGGAGGTTTAACGATAAACAGGAGTGAACCTAGTTTGTCTTTACTATCGGATGGCGTTGCAGCCTAAGATGGAGGCAGCCTGGTTCTTCACAACCAACAACGTTATTGAGAGGTGGAGGAACTTGGAAGGAGGTAGAACCTAGTGAAGGAAGAGGATCCTTGAAAGAGATGTTGAGACGCTGCCCTTTCCTCTCGGTCTTTGCCACCATTTGGTAAGCAGGCCACCATCATCGCACAGCCCCATCACGGTGCACTGTGCCGCCACAGGGCACAACACGGGAGCCGGGAGCCGTAGGGCATGTACTAAAGTCTCTAAACCCAGGAGACAAAATAAACGTTATCTCTTACTAGCACTGCCTTCTCCAGTATTTTGTCACAGGGTTAGACAGCTGGCTACCATGAGTAGGAACACATAAAGGTGGAAAAGATATGTGCTATGACATGGCTGAACCTTGAGGACATTATGCTAAGTGAAATAAGCCAGCACAGAAAGGCAAACACTCCTGACCTGTACTCACAGGCGACACTTACACGGGAGCAGTCAAATCCACAGAGGCAGAAAGCCAGACAGTGGTCGCCAAAGGGTGAGAGTGAGGTTGGCTAAATAGGAAGTTGTTTACCGTATTCTTTGGACTATAAGATGCACCCAGTTTTTTAGAGCAGTAAAACAAGAAAAACAGTAAAAACAACAATAGGACCGAAAGGCACACCCTAATTCCACCACCACCTCTGACTTTTGGGGGGGGGGGGAAAGTGCAGTTTTATGGTCCAAAAAAATGATAATAGAGCAGTTTCATTTTTAATTAATTAATTCACTTTACATCCCAATCATAGCCCCCTTCCTCCCAGCCTCTTCCTCCCTCCCTCTTTCTCCCTCTTCCCCCTCCCTTAATCTTCAGAAAAGGAGAGACCCAGCGACAACAACCCACCCCAGCACATCAAGTTGCATCAATTCATAAGCCCCCAAAAAATAAGTAACAAGGAGGATCCAAGGGAAGATGCTTAAATCTAGTAAGGAGAGCAGGGGCAGTTTCAGTTTTGCAAGATGAAAAGGTTTATGAATGGATGGTGGTAATGTCTGCACCATTATGGGTGAACGTAATGCCACTGAATGTTCAGTGCACTTAAAAATGGTTTTACCTAATACACACACACACACTATATATATATATATATATATGGAGATGTTCATGGTACACACACCCCACCACCATCATCACCATGAACATCTCCTAATTTCTATCAGGAGAAAAGGAAACACCTAGGGTCTTAAAAGGTAGAAAGGGTAGCCGGGTGGTGTTGGCGGCGCACACCTTTAATCCCAGCACTTGGGAGGCAGAGGCAGGCGGATCTCTGTGAGTTCGAGGCCAGCCTGGTCTACAAAGTGAGTCTAGGACAGCCAAGATAAAACAGAGAAACCCTGTCTAGAAAAACCTTAAAAAAAAAAAAAAAAAAAAAAAAGTAGAAAAGGGAAGCTCTCAGCAGTCCAAAGATAAGACAAAGGGAGCCAGAGATTTTTGGTAGAGAGACCAAGGAGCCCCAAGTCCCTGCAGCCACAGAGAAGTGACTACCAAAGCTGTGGGTCATGGTAGCACCCAAACCAAGGTGAAGCTAAAGGGTTGGTACTAGGATTAGACATGATTTATGAAATTGTTTGGGATTTTAAGACAGAGAAGGAGGATTGCCTGGTGGGGAGAGGGGAAGACCAACTTTCTAGGCTGAAATGAGAGACAGTCTAGGAATGTATCCATAGCAATAAAGGATGTGCAGGAAGTCTAAAGAGGGAAGAAAAGGGGAGCCCCCCCCCCAAAAGGATGAGCGGGTTAGAACTCTTAGCCTCTTAGTGCCATGTGGTGCTGAGCAGCTTAGTGTGTGGGAGGGCTGGACAACACAAAGAATGGCCTTAGTCCCCTCAATCCAGCCCCCCCCCCCCCCGCTACACACATCAGTCTAACTCTCCGGGTCTCAATTTCTTCATATTTTGGACCAAGTGACTGAATTAGAGCAAGAGCAGCCTCTAAACTTCAGATGTCTGCAAGCCCCTTGGGTTTTTTATCCAGAATGGTATGTCTGTTATTCTGGCAAAGTGTTATGAATTATAGCCAGATTTTTGAGGCTGTCCACATTTCCACAGTTATAAGTCAGAAGGAAACATGTCCACTAGGTGCATACTTGGCCCCCAAAGTCCTAAGATTCCAAGAAATTTTGGACAAAATATCACTAAATCGTTTGGTCTCAACCCAAATGTTTATCCTTGCCGTGCCTGTAAGAGACATCGTAAAAATGCAACAGTGATATCCTGATACACTTCGAAGAGTTAAAATGCTGCCTCTCTTGTAAATAAACACTCTTGTCGGGGCACTGTTTGGCTAGAAGCAAGAGAAAATGTGGACCAGGCATGGAGGGGGGAGGGAAGAAATTGCTCCTGCTTTGGGGGAACAAAGCCATGTGACACAGGAGAAAGGTCAGCTGCAGGATGACCCTGGACATTCCTCATTTGGTTAAAAGTGAAGAGGCCCCAAAGTCCCCTCTGGAGAGGGGTCTGGCTCCAAAAGAAAAGTAAATACAGGCTACCCAGGAGGTGCAGCCCGGGGCAGAACAAATGCATGTCTTTGTGCTAACAAGTCCCCACTGGCATCTGGCTTTACTTTGCATAGAATTCTCAGCTGTGTGACAAGAGAAAGTGACAATCTGAGGATTCATCAAGGGAAGCAGAGCAGGCAAAGTACAGCATTTTGCCACCAACAAGCAATAAGGACTAAGCTAGGGTCATTGGGACCATCTGCAGCAAGGGGCAGTGCCTGCTAGCCTAGGAGTCAGTCACAGCAAAAGACAAGCCAGGAGTTTAGAGCTGGCTCAGAGCCGGAGCCAAAGGTAGAACAGAGCGTGGCTGGAAGTGGTGGCATAAGTCTTTAATGTCAGCACTTTGGTGGCAGGAGGAATGGCCACAGGTTCTAGGCCAGCCTTGACTACACATTAGATGCTGCCTCAAAACACTAAACAGCCAACAAGTGAAACAAAATAAAACTTATCCCTTTCACTTCACACTTAAGACATAGGTTGGGGAGATTTATTTAGGGAACCCCAGATGGGAATCCACCTTAGAAATCCATATATATATATATCGTGTTTGGAATGTCAGCCTTTTGCTAGGTTGAGATCAATGATGAACAACAAAGCCAGTTCTCTGACCTGCAGGAACCTATATTCTAGTGAATACATTCTTAGTCCTTGGGCTGTGCGCAGCCAAAGGTAACAATGAATGCTCTCCCACGCAGAAATCATGAACATAAACCATATGAGTTCTCTGCCGTAAACTTTATAAGTGGCAACATCCCGCCATGACATCAAAGGTCGAAGAAGCCTGGGGTGAAGTATAAAGAGACAACAGCAGGGTCTTCCTACCAAGTATTCCCAGAACTTTCTAGCACGAGGCCCCTTTGGAGCTAATACACTCATATAGTGGGGGACAGTGGGGTTAGTTGCCTTTCTTAGAGCAGTATTGGAAAGAAAACCAAACCAACCATCCTGTGCATCTGAGAAACGGAGTCCGAGATCCCCTCCAAACAGCATTAAGGCACTTCCCATTCATTACTTCCCAACTCGCCTCCTGGGGCTGGCCCTGAATATTGTTTCATAAATAACTGAACAGGGCTCCCGAGTCAGGCAGATGTGCACAGCGCCGGCTGCTGATGAGGGACTTTGGCTGTGCTAAACGGTTCTGGGATGCTGACTCTCAGCAGAGGGGTGGTGGCTGGTGTCCCCCACCTGGATCCCCAGCTCACAGTGGGGTGCTGAAAGAGCATTTGTTTCCAATTGTTCTTAGCCACTAATTTGGCTCCCGGGTATAACACTAATCTGAGAACAAACGGAGTAAGAAAACCAAGCCTTTCCTAAGGAGACCCAATTTTGCCATAAACAGGGGAAAGGGGGGTGGGTTTGTGGGTTCACAGCACAGGCCACTGGGCACTGTGGCAGAGTCATCAGGCGCTGAAGCAGGGCCTCCTGCACTGAGGCAAGATGGCATCTCTGCCCTCCAGCTCCTAGCCACCCCGGCTGCAGTGCCATCTGCTGAGCCTCACCTGCTCATTGCTCCTCTGAGGTACCTCCAGCAGAGGACAGATTATTCTGATGGCAGGGAGATAGAATATGGTCCCTCGCTAGCAGTAACTACCCAGAACAGTCTCTCCTGCGCAGCTGACTGTTTCCACCTGGCATCTGCCAGCAAAAGAGCTTGCAGGTGGCAGAGGGCACAGGAGTTGGCTGGGGGGACTCTGCCCACACATAGAGGGGTCTAAAGGCCCCTCTGGGGGCAGGACTTGCTCAAAATGCCCTCTGTTGGGCTGCAGAAAGGTCGGCCACAGACAACCTCTGGTGAAGACACAAACGAAGCTCTCTGTTTGTGGCAAACCGAAGAGCGAAGAGCGAGTACCCTCCAGGGGCAAAGGGGAAGAGATAGTGAGCCAGGCTGGGGTCCAAAAGCAGCTGCCTTTCCGTGTGCATTGTATGTGCAAAATTGCCAGCAAACAAGTGGCCCTGCTCACGATTAAATTGCCTTCTTAGTATCTAAATCAGAGGGCTTTCGGTGTGACCCTCTTGAAAGCAAAACAGCAGACAGAATGCCTTTTCCAGTGCACACGGCTTTTACTCCCAGCCTCCCATCAGACGTGTCATGGTTTCTATGACAGAAATGCCAGCCTTGCTAGCTTATGATTTAGCTGTTCAATAATTTCATAAATCTAACCTTGAGTGAAAGTGCAGGGAAGGGGACAATTTTTAAAAATTCTCTGAGCAGTCAAAATATGTGCCACAAAATCACACTTACGAACCTTATTCAGAAGGGGTGCGCTGAGACTTTACTCATGGGCACTTCCTTTATTTTTTGCACACATTTCTAACAGGTTAAGGTATCTGGTTAAGTCTCTGCTGTCTAGACATCATAAAAGAGGAGGAAAGTAGGCTTTCCCAAAAGGCAAACTTTGAGATCTGGAGGGCCAGAGAGAGAAGCAAGGGAGAAGCCTTTTTGTCCTCCAGCAATGTCTAGTTATGGTCAGGGTAATTTGCTCAGGAAGACTGGGGAGGAATAGGAAAGGTAAGTGCCCACTCATGGTGTATAACGCATCCTCTGTGTTAGCTGTCTAGAGTTTGGTCTTCTTGAGAGCCCCACAATGCTGAGTCCTTCCTTTGGGCCACCTGTGTTTTCAGAATTCACTTGGGTTTCTAATTGGTTCGTTCGTTCATTCATTCATTCATTCATTCATTCATTCATTCAATAGGCATTGACACCAGTCAATGTTGGGTCACTTCAGTAAGATGGGAAGAAATGAAGGCACGGAACACCGGTCACTCACGATGTCCCAGACAATGCATGCTGTCTAGATATTAGAAAAGACAGCTAGGAAAAGGAGAGGCAAATAAGCTTTCTTTTAACCCAGGCCCTAAGTACTTTGGAGAGAATTTTTGTGAGAAGGGGCAGTGGTAATTAAGGATTCAACTGGAAATGTCATGGGTATCAAAAGCCTCAAATGGAACCACCAAGAAAAACAGGAAAAATACAGGCCTGGGAAAAAAGTGTGAGAAGATCTTAGACAAACGTAAGGATGAAAAATCAGAGCTGGGGAAAGTAAGAGAGATGAGGTTGCAGGCTGGGCTTCCTCATCTGCATAGTGAGCATTTGGGGCCACTGGTCTCTGAAATGCTTCAGGCTCCTACGTTAACTGGGCTGCCTCTCCCGTACCGGTTACCCCACACTTCTTTAGTTTTTACATAGTTTTAGAAGGAAGCATTTGCATTCACACTTCCACTCTGGGTACCAGCCAATCACCCCAATTACACTATATCTTGGTAGACCCCAGATCCAGGTACCCAGCCTAGGAGGACTGCCAGTTTCTCCAACCCTGCCCTGTCCCTCAGACAACAGGTAGCACTGCCCATCTTTTGAGGACATAAAGTTTTTGCAGGTAGTGGGGGAGGGGATGAAATTTGAGCAATCTGTCCTGAAGAACGTGGGTTAATAATTTATAGATTCATTTAAAAAAAAACTGCTGAAACAAATTGCATACAAATTGTGTGACAGTCAAAGGAAATGTGCCAATGTTGCTTAGTGAAGCATAATAAATATATGCAGCCCATAATAATAAGTTACTTAAACTTGGGCCACTAAATGATTTATTAATTGTCCTCAACCCCTTTCTAGCTACAATGAAAACCAAGTCCACGGTCTTACATCAGCTCATATGGCTCCAACACCAGAAAGCAGCGGCACACAGCTGTCCACTCCACGTTTCATCCTAGCTCCACCTTCACAGATAGACCTGTTGTCTCCCAAAGAAGTACGTGTACCCCAAACATACAGACATACGCTACATATCCCTAACCCCAGCTCTGCCGTCAGTGTTAAAGTGCTCCTGGGTGGACATGTATACTGATAGAGCCCAGGCCCCTCGCCCCAGGTTCACAGCCCACACCGTCTCCTGCAGGAGCACCACATCCTAGAACACACTGACCCAGAAAGAATGAGGCTTTCTGCTGTTATGTGTACCAGCTGGGCCTCTTCCCTACCCCTGGCCTATAGGTACTCCCATTGCTTCCACTCCCTGAATACTCCACCTGCAAGCTAACATCGCCTCGGGACTCAGGTCTGAGGGGCGACTCTGGAAGGAGGGAGCCTCACTAACAAGCTAGAGCCTGGAGCCTTCTATGGCACAAAATCCAGCAAAACACGAAACTTCGGAGGAACATCCCCTCTGCAGAAACACTGCCTCTGTGGATAGGGAAACAGGGCGTGGCCAGGACCACAGAGAAACAGGGCATGGACAGGACCCGTTCTGGGATGACTCAGAGAGGAATGCCAGAGCTGGTGATTCTCCAGGGGTGACTGCCCCGCTGACAGAAAGTTGCCCCTGTCCCCCAAAGGAATTCTCTCCAGTCTTCTTATCTCAGACTGAGGGTGCCTTTGGGACTCACCTCTATCTCTATGCTCTCTCACCCCCACACCTCACACAGGGGGATTTCCCTCCCCACCCAAATATCAAATCTGTCCCCTATGGCTCTTTGCCTACTGTATAGCTTTGAGCCTAGAGACTGTGAAAGTCAGTAGTTCTTAATAGAATTCAGTGCCAGATGTTTACAAGGGTTTTGTTGTTGTTCCCGTTGTTCATGGGAGTGGCTTAGATTTCTTTTTCTTAATCTAGTTTTAGAATAGACAATATATAGAGTTTTAAGATCCCACAGTATAAAATAGTACACATGATGACGCCTAGTTCTCATCTGTCCAAACAGATACACATGTGGATTCTTGTTTTCCCTGCTCTGTGCACACCTGCTTTGGCACCTTTGGAGGGCTCTGCTTTTACTCACAATAATTTTGGAGATCTACCCATACCAACGCAAAGAGCTTCCTCATATTAACTATATAGTGTCCCTTGTCAGGTCTTACCATAATCTAGTTGGTCTCCAGTTAATGGATGTTTAAGGTCTTTCCAAGTTTTTGCTATCACAAATAATGTTGCAAAGAGCATACCCATACATATACCACTTCACATATATGCAAGTATACCCTGAGCATCAGTGTCCCCATATGGAAATTGCAAGTCATATTGTAGCTTTAAATGCATATTATCGTTTAATTTTATTTATTTGTTTATATATTTTTATTTCTCAGTAGGAGGGATCAAATCCAGGGCCTTGCACATGCTAGGTCACCGTCTTCATCCTTAAGCACCTCCTTTCTATTATGTGTATGTGTGTGTTCATGTATGTACTCATGCACCAGCGGTCAGCTTAAGCTGTCATTCCTCAGAAGCCATCCATCTTTTGAGACAGGATGTCTTACTGGCCTGTAACTCACGTATTAGATTAAGCTGGCCAATAGGTGAGCCTCTGACATCTGCCCACCTTCTCCTCCTTAATGCTGGGATTCCAAGCATGTGCCATTGCACTGGCTAGTTTTATGTCAACTTGATGCAAGCTAGAGTTCTTTGAAAAGAGGGAACCTCAATTGAGAAAATGCCTCCATAAGATCTGGCTATTGGGCATTTTCTTATTTAGTGATTGGCTGGGGAGGGCCCCCTCTGTTGTGGGCGGTGCCATCTCTGAGCTGGTGGTCCTGGGGTCTATAAGAAAGCAGGCTGAGCAAGCCATGGGGAGCAAGACAGTAAGCAGCACCCCTCCATGGCCTCTGCATCAGCTCCTGCCTCCAGGTTCCTGCCCTGCTTGAGTTCCTGTCCTGATTTCATTTCAGTGATGAACAGTGATATGGAAGTTTAAGCCAAATAAAGCCTTTCCTCCCCAAGTTGTCTTGATCGTGGTGTTTCATCACAGCAATAGTAATCCTAACTGGGACATGCCACCATGCCCAGTTTTTTGTTTTTTTGTTTTTTTTTTTCTAACATGGTTTCTGGGAATCAAAATCAGGTGCTCATACTTACCTGGCTCATGCTTTACCAACTGAACTGTATCTTCAGCCCTGTTTTGTTTTGTGGGTTATTGTTGTTGCTAGTGTTCATTTCGTTTTGGGTTTGGTTTCAGTTTCAGACAAGATCTCACATAGCCCAGGCTGGCCTCGAGCTTACTGCACCATCCAGACTAGTCTTGAATCTCCCTGCCTCAGCCTCACACATGCTGGAACTACAAATGTGAGCCTCCAACACATACGTGCACAACCATGATGGGACATAAAGACTTGTAAAGAAATCTCTTCCTAGCTTATCATTTGTCTCTTAACATTGTTTATAATTTTTTCCCAGTGATTTTTGTTTTTGTTTTGTTACAAGTTTGTAATCTGATACCAACAATGATAGAGAGAGAGAAAAACAAAACAAAACAAAACAAAAAAACCACCCTCCTGGTTTCCTCAGCCTCCACTATTCCCAGCAACTGTGTAATACCCTTTGATACTCTTTTCAGTTGCCAGCCTGGATAACAGTGTGATGTTTGGAACTTCCACCACCATCCTATGGCCCAGAGGAAAGATAGAGACCACCTCACACTGAGACTAACAGAGGAAGAATTGTGTTCCTGTTTAGTTGTTAAGCCCTGGAGCATCCCTGACCTTGAACTTCATTGTGTGAAATAAAATAAATAAAATAAAATGAACATATATGGCTCTTGACATATAAGGTTAGATCTGCTCCTGCCAGCTACTGTCCTTCCAACAGAGGAGGCATGCCTCAAATGTCCTTGGAATAGTCTAGACCCTTCTAACTCGTGTCTATCTGCTGCTCAGGCAGGCATTCTGAGTACCCCAGCAGTGTCACCCACTCTTTAAATATGGTCCTTATTTTCTCCATTTCCTGCTAAATGAAACCCAAGTGCATTAGTACCCAACCCATATCTGCCTCCTCCTCTCTTCCTGGCTCACACAGCCACCATGTGGCTCACCCTGACCCTCCTCCTGAGATAGCTCCCTCATCCCTCTCCCAAGCCCAGGTCAGTTTGTACCGACATCATCTCCTGCAAATAAATTTTAAACCAAGTCCTTGTCCCTTCTCCATCAAAGCTGGGCATGGCCTCTTCCATAGAGACATTGACTATGGGTCTGAGCCTATGCCTGCTCCCACCCCCACCCCCACCCCGCGCCTTCCCCCAGATGCTGAAAGCAGGGGCAAGGTTAACACATCTTCCCTTGCACTCAACAGAGGGCCCTGTAGAAGCAGGTGCTCCCCAGTGTTTGAAAGGAGACTGGAATCCTGCCACCATCTATCTATTCCCACAGGTAGCCCTTAGTCCTCTGGTGCCCAGCTCTTCAGAGCCAACACCTTCCCACCTAGTGCAGTCACCTTAGAGAGATGCTGAAAAGATGTCCGGCCCAAAAGGACCTGCTGGAAGGAGAGAGGTGGGTAAGCCATTGAGATAAAAACACTGCCTGCCTTAGGCATAGCATAGTGTCCTAGTAGGGCCCCACCTCTACTACAATCTCCCAGTCACAAGGTGGATGGCTTTGCTTACACATCTGCTGCCATGCAATGCGCTGTGTCACCAAAGGCCCCAAAGCCACAGGTCAGGTGTTCACAGATTAGAATCTACACCTAAACCAAAGCAAGCCCCTTCTTTTTTACCTTGATTGTCTCAGCTACTGTCATATTGACAAAGCTGACTGGTGCATGAGCTAATACCAGAGCCACGGAGGCTGTAGCCGACCATATGATGCAGCATAGAAATCAAACCTGGGAGTTCTGCTCCCATCCACCTACTGGCTATGTGAGCTCTGACAAATTCCTTAACCTCTCTGTGCCTCCACTTCCTTATTTGTGAAAAAGCAGTATAGACAGGTTATTGAGAAGATGAAAGTACTTGTCCCACCTAGACAGTGCTCCACCTATGACAGCTGGGGTTACCTGAGGCAAGGCACCTAACTCTTCCCTAGCATGGGCCTCTCTTCTAGCTCAAACAGAGAGATGGGGGATCATGCAGCAGAAATACATTTGTGACAGCAACCATGCAGAGATAGCCAATGCTTGCCAGCACTCCATGCGCCAGCCAGGGCTGGGGAGTGTATATTTGCTACCATGCATACTTCTGACATCCCTGCATGGAGGGGTTTGTGGTCCAATTTGATGGGCTAAGAAAGGCTTAGAAGAGATCAGTTGCTGACCACCGTGTCTGGGCTAGGGAAAGAGTCAGGATTTGAACCTAGCTCTACCAGACTTTCATGCCTAAGTGTCTGTTTCCTATTCCATCCAAACTGCATGGAATAAGCTCTGGCCTGCAAATCTGACTTGTGTCACAATTGATAAGTGAGCCAGGGTGATGGGGGAATAGGAGTAGCAGGGGAGTAAGGTCCAGGGTGGGAAGTGAGAGAATGAACAGAGAAGTTCCTAGAAGAGAATTCTCTGGAATCTGGGAGCATGAGGCTCAGTGGTGGAGCTTGTGCTTTACATGTATAAGATCCTGGTTTGATCCCCAGCACTGCAAAAAAAAGAAAAGAAAGGAAGAAAAGCAAAAAAGTGACCAGTGTGGGGGCTGGAGAGATGGCTCAGCGGTTAAGAGCACTGACTGCTCTTCCAGAGGTCCTGGGTTCCCAGCAACCACATGGTGGCTCACAACCATCTATAATGTGATCTGATGCATACTGTATATATAATAAATAAATCTTTAAAAAAACTTTTTAAGTGACCAGTGTACTGTTGCTTGAATGTACAAGCATGTGCATGCGTGTGTGTGTGTGTGTGTGTGTGTGTGTATGTGTGTGTGTGTGTGTGTGAAAGACTCCATGGCTATGTGTGCTTCTGTTGCTCTGGATCTGGGCACTAGTGTGTGTAACTTATAAGAATGTATGTGCATGTGTGTGCTTAACTATATGTACATGACTGTATGTGTGTATGCATGTATATATGCATGTATATTTTATTTATATATATGATAGGTGCATGGTGCATTGTGTATATATGTGTGCATGCCTGTACATTATGTGTATATATGTGTGTAAGTATGTATAAGCATGTGTATCGTCTTTGCATATGTGTGTGCATGCATGTGCATATCTATGTGTGTGCATGTATATGTGTATATGAGTGTTTGCATGTGTGTGTGTGTGTGTGTGTGTGTGTGTGTGTGTGTATGTGTGTTTTGGGGGAAGAGAGGAAAATAACCCATAGTCCACTCCTTCCTTGCATATTCCAGCCATCCAAGCCTGAACATGCCCCGTGTGAACTTTCCATGTGCTCAGCAGAGCAGGCCTCATTTATTAACCACTTCTAACACTGCTTCCCTGTTGTCCACAGTTCAGACCAGCCACATGGAGTCAGAGGCTCTGCTCTGAAGGGACAACAGAGGGAAGAGGGAGGGCCCTTTGTTGACTCAATCGGGCTTCTAAGGACAGGCTTTCCCCAGGCAGCCCCACTGGGGTCAAAAAGAGAGCCATGTGCCACTCAGGTTTCAAGGATGTGCAGAGCACTGTGGACGTAAGCCTGTCTCTAAGAATTCATGGAGCTGAAGAGAAACAATACCCCTGGCTCCCCAGCAAGGAAAGGAGTTGGGGGAGAGACAGGATGGAGGGATGGGCCTGCTTCCCAGACTTGCTGTGCCTAGGCAACTGCTCAGGCCCCTTCCACACAGCACAACTGCCCCAGGTTAATATCTATGCCTTTTTCTTCTGTAGAGGCAAGAGTGGCTTGCCTATCCTGTGTGGTCCTGGTAAGAGAAATAGATACCAGAGAGGGATAGTTCTTGCCCACAGTCACACAGCATGAGAGAAACAAGCAGACTCAAAACCACAGCTCAGCTTCTGGCTCCAGCTCTATCCCTTCTGGTCACCCACAACTCCCGGTGGCCTGAGCTCTGTGACACAGCAGCCACAAGCAGGATTTTCCTCCTGAGTGGGACAAAAAGAGGCAAACTTTGGGGGCCTGGACCCAACACAAATTCTGATTCTTCCCTTAGCTCCAGGGAGAAAACATCCATGGGTTTATTTAACACCATCTCAGCAGCTGGGGCAACCCTCCTCTAACACATCCATCAAACCTCCAAATCGCCCTAGAGAGAGACAATGCAGGGATCCACTGGAGTTGGCTGCAGAGACACATGGAGGGCCTTTCTCTCACCAGGCCAGTTTCTTTGAAGTTGAAAAACAAACAAACAAACAAACAAAACAAAATAAAACAAAACCCAAAGAAAAAAAACAAGATGCAGAAACTAAATTGCTGAGTGTCATCTGTGACCACCCAGACCTGGAGCCAAGTAAAAGAAATCATCACCCAAGCCTCCCCAGACAGCCTTCACCTCTCTCCTCTGGTCTCCATTGGCCACGGGATACAGGGAAATACATTTGCCTCAAGACTGGTCCTGTGTCTCTAGCTGAATGAATCTGGGCAAGTAATGCCCATTTTATAGGTGAAAATACCAAGGCTGGAAGGGATCCTGGGGTTAGTGGAGCCACAGAACTGAACAATACACAGTGTTCTACCAGCCGGTCCTTCTAACTCACAATGCAAGTGCTTGCTCTGTGGCTGCAGCTCATTCTTGCTCATTCTAGCCTTGATTAGAAAACCAGGAGTCTTTATGCTGCCTCCTAAGCCCTTCTTCCCACAGGGAAGAAAACAGTTCTCTCAGAACAAGCCGATATTTGGACAATCTGGGGGCCTCCAGACTCCTCCGGAAGACTCAGCCTTCCCCTCCCAGGACCTACCAGTGCTGCCAAAATAAGAGGAGAAAGCTTCCAACAAAAGTTTGTTTTCATGGAGATTTTATTTCCTTCACGGAGGCTCTTCCACCACAGATTTCTCTTTGTTGGCGCTTGCATTCAGAAGTCACCAGATACACAGCCCCTGACCCCATGGCCCTTGGGAATCACTCGCCTTTATCTCTCCTCCCAGGCCTATGGGCTGCTCATTCCCCCACTCAAAAGGCCCTTTGAGCTGCTCTGCAGAAAGAGGGTTCCCAGAGAAGGCAAGAGTTTGAGTGGGGCCAGACCCTCCATACCAGGGTTGGGAGAAGACAGGAACAGACAGAGGAAAGGGTGGGATGAACGGACTCTGCCCAGAGCAGTCACAGAGGCGGGGCCTGACCACACTCAGACACCTCCCAACCCAGGACTGTGTTCCCTGATAGTGAGGACACTAACTAGGGTTTCCAGGGCCAGGAGGGAGATCTCCGAGTCCGTCCCCAGAGCGTGGCTCAACACACATAGAGGCAGGTTCAGCTTAGGCAAAAATCTGTGTCCGATGGGCAGCCTTCTCCTCGCAGCCCTTTTCAGGATTGCTGGAGTCCACAGCACTGAGGTTTCGCTCTGGTTTGGCTAACCACAGAATACAGGCTCTAGAATAGCCCTCTGGGAAGTGTACTGAACAGAGAGAGCCAGGGAGGACTAGCCAAAGTGAGAGCCTTGGAAAGGGACTGCTCTGAGGAATAAGCAGTCATATGACAGGTCTCAGAGCTGAGTGGCGGTTGAAAGTAGCTGTGTGAGCCGGGCGTGGTAGCGCATGCCTTTAATTCCAGCACTCGGGAGGAAGAGGCAGGCGGCTCGATGTGAGTTCGAGGCTAGCCTGGTCTACAAAGTGAGTCCAGGATAGACAAGGCTACACAGGGAAACCCTGTCTCGAAAAAACAAAACAACAACAACAACAACAAAAAGTAGCTGTGTGCTGGGCCACTTTGGGATCAAGCACAGCTACTCCTGGAAACTGTAGGTCCTGACAGGCTGGCATAACAGGGACCCAAGGGCTGAACAGATGGGTAAGATCCCCCACCACAAGCTTAGTGATGTTCTGCAATAAAGTAACCCCTCCGGATCTCAAACAAGGATAACACCATTTCCAGGTTGGTGTAAAGGAGGCACTACTAGACATGAAAGAGCCAGGAAGATGCCTGGCATGTCCTGGGCGGCCAGCCTTCAACTGCTGCAAGGACTGAGGGCCTTTGGTACCAGAGCACTGGTCTCTATTTCCACACAAATGGTTTTGGCATTTTTTTTTCTTTGGGGTACACTGTCAAACCCCTCTGTCAGGTTGGATATAAGCGGACACTGGGATTTTAAATGTTCACATGTTGTCAGTGTCAGTGCGTTTGCTTTCATGTTTGTATATGTACAGGGGCATGTGCATGGGTGGGGGACATGTACTTGTGTATGCTCATGCATGTGGAGACCAGAGGACCACCTTGAGTATCATTCTTTTTGTTTTGTTTTGTTTTGTTTTGTTTTTCAGAGACAGGGTTTCTCTGTGTAGCCTTGCTGTACTGGACTCGTTTTCTAGACCAAGCTGGTCGAACTCACAGTGATCCACTTGCCTCTGCCTCCCGAGCGCTGGGATTAAAGGTGTGTGCCACCACCGCCCGGTGAGTATTTAGGAGCCATCTACCTTGTTTTTTTGAGACAGACGCTCACTGATCTTTAGCTTACCAGGTAGGCTCAGCTAGTTGGAGGAATGGGTAGGAAATGACCCCCTGTGGGATTTATAAGCACCCCCCCCACATCCAACTTTTTTATGTGGGTTCTGGGAATCTAACTTAGGCATTCAAGCTTATTTGGCAAGCATTTTACCAACTAAACTATTGCCCAGCCCAAACATCTTTTTTTGAGGATGATGATGGTGGTGGTGATGGTGATGATGATGGTGGTGGTGATGGTGATGATGGTGGTGGTGGTGATGGTGATGATGATGGTGGTGATGGTGATGATGGTGGTGGTGGTGGTGGTGATGATGATGGTGGTGGTGATGGTGATGATGGTGGTGGTGATGGTGGTGGTGGTGATGGTGATGGTGGTGGTGGTGGTGGTGATTTTTCCCAACAGGATTTTTCTGTGTAAAACTTGAGACTCAACACAGTTTTCAAAGCTAATGTCTCATTAGTTCTTCAAATGGGCTCACTCACTCTACCTTAGCAAGCAAGGAAACTGAGAACCACAAATATGAAGTGACGTTTTCAAAGCCACCAAACAGATGAGCATGAGGATAAGACTAGAGCCAGCCAGGCTAATGTCAGCAGCAGGTGGGAGTGGGAGCCCTGTGATGTCCTGAAAAGGACAGGAGGGTGGTGAGTGATGCAACACACAAAGTCCCAAAGGATGGTGGCCTTTTGAAGATAGGTGAGATTCAGACTATTAGAACCTAGATTTAAAGACTGGATGCTGACAGGCATCATGTCACACATCTGTAATCCCAGCACTTGGGGAGGCAGAAGCAAGTGAATCTCTGTGAGTTCGATGCCAGCCTGGTCTATAAATCAAGCCCAGGACAGCCACAGCTGCACAGAGAAACTCTGCCTTGAAAATATGAATGAATGAATGAATGAATGAATGAAAGGGGGTGGGGGAAAAAGATTGGATGCTGAGGGCAGCTCAGAAGGGCATCTGTGGGGCAAAGGCAGAGAAGACAGGGCAACTTTCCATGTGCTCACAGCTGGACTATGAATCCAGGAATCTCTGTCCCATCTCACCTTTGACTTGAAGATCTGTAGAAAGGAGCCCTATGTCAGACTGATGCAAGAGACAAGACCGGAGGAGAAACAGAATCTACTGAAGTCTGATTTCCAGGCTAATGTGAGCCAAGTCAAAGAAATCACTGAAGTCTACATCCTGTATTAATGCCTGCCAAGCTTTAAGTTTAGATTGCTAATTAGCCATCTACTTTCAAGATCTCCATCTCATAGAAACAGACAAGGATAGGGTAGAAACTGGGAAAATCCCTAGGCCTGGCACAAGTTCAGAACCTAACAAGAAGAACTTGAATTTGAAGACTCGCTCTGCGGACCCTGGTTCCTCTACACACACACACACACACACACACACACACACACACACACACACACA
>OU015749.1:94015390-94040796 GCA_907169655.1 Acomys percivali
CACACACACACACACACACACACACACACACACACACACACACACACTGTTCATCAGCCCAGGAATATGCAAAGGCGATGGTCTCTCTCCATACCCCCACCCCATTTGTACAATGGGCTATCTTTAAAATGTTAAGCTCCTCTAGAAATGGCCTCCTGTGTTTCTGACTGATGTTGTCCTGCCAGGATCAAGCCAGGCGCAGCAGTTAGGAGAGAGACGAGAAGCTAAAGACCCATAGGGTGACTCCTGAGGGCACCTCTGCCCACAAATGCTATGATCTCACACCCATGGCCAGCTCCAGAGAGAAGATTCCCCTGGGCATTCTGCTCCCAGTCTGGATAGGCCTCCTGCTCAGTCTCTGCCAAGGAGCTCTTTCAAAGGGGAGATGAGAAATTCCCCTGAGCCGGGGGAGGCTGAATCTGTACTGTGAAATGATTCCAGGCTCCTCTTGCTTTCAAATGTACTTAATCAACATGAATAGGATCTCAAGGGCTGGAGCTCCTACAGGTAGGACGAACGGAGAAGAATAATGCTCATAAATCATTTAGCATGCAATCCAAACAGGGCTATGGTTTTTTCTTAAAGGAAAAGGTGATGCCAACGAAATAGAGCCATAAAGGAAACCAAATACACTGCGACTTGTCCCCACAGGTAGAAAGTGTCTCCAAGAAGGGCAGAGCAACCCATTTCTGCCATTTTCATCTGCAGTCTGACCTCCGGCATGGATTCTAGCTCAACTTCCTCCTCTTCTTTCCTCAAAGCTCAGACCAGGACAGGAATCAGAATAGCTGCATTCCCATCTACCCCTTCAGCCTCAGCCATGGACTAGCTGCCTCTTTAGCAGCTGACTCCACAGGTCACTGGGAGACTCAGAAGCAATCACTACAGTTCTCTGACTATTCTCTTCCACGGACCAGCTCTACATTGGCCTCTCAAAGAGGCCTTGCTATGTCTCTTGCAGAATGATGCCATGCCAGCCATTCCCTGCTACCTTAACCTGATTCATGGCCCCTGTGTAAGCAATCATTACTGCCTGGTCTTATGTGACATAGGTGTTTACTGTGTCCGCCCTGCCAGGACAGAAGCTTCATGTGGGCTGAATCCTTGCATCTTTTGTTGACCATTGTATCCCCAGGACCTGGACCAGTGTTGGACACATAGTAGGTGTCCACCAAATAAATATTTGCTGAATTCATTAACAAATAAATAAAAATGCCCCTTTTCTTTCAAACAGGGAACATTCTAGATGGCAAAGTCCTGCCCACTTCAGAATAGGGAGATACAATTAAGAGCCAGGTAGGACTGGATGAGTGCCTCTGATTCTATCGTTTCCTGCTCATTAGCATCACATCCTCCATGAAGAATGGGTACCACCGCTAATTTTCTTTTTTTTTTTGGTTTGGTTTGGCTTGGTTTTATTTTTTATTTATTTATTTATTTTAGTTTTTCCAGACAAGGTCTCTCTGTGTTAGCCTTGTCTGTCCTGGACTCACTTTGTAGAGCAGGCTGGCCTCCAACTCACAGTGATCCGCCTGCCTCTGCCCCCCCACCCCCACCCCCCGAGTGCTGGGATTAAAGGTGTGTGCCACCATGCCCAGCCTACCACTATTTTTTTTTATGGCACCTCCTAAACTGTCAGCCTTGTCAAGATGAAGCTGAATATCTCCTTCCCAGGCACCAGATGTCAGAAACTCATAGACATGAGCGATAAGCACAAATGTCCTGCTTTCTCCAAGAAGTGCATGGCCATAGAGAAGTGCTTGCTGATGCTCTGGGTTGAAGGGTTGAATCAGTAGTGGGAATGACAAGCAAGGTTTTCCCATGAAGTAAGGTGTCTCGACCCACAACGTGTGAGCCCACTATTGAATAAGGGGCAATCCTGTTATAGACCAAGGAGAACTGGACAGAGAATGTGCAAGTCTGTTCAGGAATTCAGAGAGAGAGAGAGAGAGAGAGAGAGAGAGAGAGAGAGAGACAGAGAGAGACAGAGAGAGACAGAGAGAGACAGAGAGAGACAGAGAGAGACAGAGAGAGACAGAGACAGAGACAGAGACAGAGATTCCTGGACTGACAGATACTACTATGCTGAAGCAGTTGGGGCCCAAAAGAGGTAGCAAAAGCCAAAGACTTTACAATTTCACTAAAGAAGATGGTGTCTGCCAATGTGTTGCCAGAAAGCCCTCAAACAAAGAAGGTAAGAAACCCAGGACTGACACATCCAGGAGTCAGTGTCTTGTCACTCCACGAAACCTGCAACACAAACACGGATGGATTGCTCTAAAGAAACAAGCCATCAAGAAAACCAAGGAGGCTGCAGAATATGCTAAATGTTTGGCCAAGAGAATGAAAGAAGCCCAAGAAAAACTCCTGGATCAGATTGCCAAGAGATGTAGGCTGTCCACGCTGAGAGCCTCTACTTCTGAGTCAACTCAAAAATAAGTTTAAGAGTAGCAAATAAATCATCAGACCTTGAAGAAAACAAAACAAAACAAAAACAGAATGCCTATTGCCCCGTAACAAAGAAGAAAAGGAATGAGAGGAACCAGGAGAGCTGATGGGTTGGGCAGACCCCTGGCTGACGGACACCGCATCTTTCATTCCTTACCACGGCATTCTGAAGTTTATATCATAATCCCTGTCTCAGGTAAGGAAACTGAGCCCCATAAACAAAAAGTGAGCCGTTCATATACACACATACCCTAAAAGTTACCAGGAATGTTGATCAGGGTCTGCAGATCCTAAGGCCACGTCTCTGCAACATGGTGACAGAACACTCAGCTTTATCCTTGTACCTGAATGTCCAGGAAAGTTTCAGAATCTGAACTCTGCCCTTTTCTAAGAAGAGGATGGGGTGACCAACTCATCCGGTTTGCCTAGAATTTTCCAGGTTCTACCACTAAATTCTTCTGTCCTAGGAAATCTCTTCCTCTCAGGCAAAAAGGAATAGATGGTAGTCCTGGGTGGAATGCAGCCGCTGCCAGAGATTAAAGGCTGGGAAGACTCCTAGAAGCCAGGGTGTTCATCTTCCCACAGGTGGCAGCGCGACTGTGGCAGCACACCATCTCTGAGATGTAGGTCTGAGCTCTCTCTGGTGCAGACAAAGAAGACAAGCCTGAGGGGAGTTCTTGCCTTCCTGTGCCCTGAATGCAAACTTTGGCCTTAGAACAAGAACAGCGTGGGCTTCTTCCCTAAGGGCGAGGTGACCTCCCAAAGCAAGGAGGGCAGATTCCAGGAATTCCATCAATGTGGCTTTGGTTTTAGCCAGATCACCTCTGACACAAAGGAGTAAAATTCAAGACTGCCAGTAAGTTACTCAGAAGTTCCATGCGGGCCCCCCTGGGATGGGATCCTCAAGGACTCTCAGATCAAAGGAGTCAGGAGGAAGAGTTGGAGTTGCCTCTGTGGCTCTCCCTTCAGGAACAGAAGCCACCTGTCTACTCCCTGGTCAGGGACTGGCAGAACGTTTAGCACATTACTTCACTCTGCTGCCTTCACTCTCCCCCCCCCCCCCCCGCCCCCAGGGTCTTCTCTTCTATCATTACACCTGCCCTTGCTTCACCTGAAGAGCAGTCAGTATTGCCACGAGACTCCTGGATCCTGAGTAGCTACTGAGACATACAGACACATCATTCCTCACCAGGGGCCATGGCTAGAATAAAAGCAACAACAGCCCAGAAATTCAGCAGAGACCAAATAGACATGAAAGCAAGGGGAAAGAAAGACATTGGCGTGGGTCCTGAGGGTTGCACAGGATGCAAGGCCCTTCCACCCACAAGCTTCCTGCTTTCAGGGACTTTGGAGAGGGGCCCCACTGCCTCCTTGTCATTTTACAACAACAAAGACAACCCCAACCTATGTCTTTTGTGTAGAGTGGTAAGGACCCAGAGCCCATGTGTCCCCTTGGTCCTCGGGTGCTTTGGCACTCATCACTGTTTGCCATGCTGCTTGTAAATGTTCTTTGAATGCATCATCTGAATGGTTTTGGTGTCCATCGGTTCTGTGTCATTTGACTGGTTTTCTTCCTCAACATATTCTACCTTTAATCTTTTTTTCCCTTCTTGTCAAGGCCAACTCTACCTGGGCTCTGTCCCTCCAGCATATGGCCCTCATCAATTCTCCTTCTCTCTCTCTCTCTCTCTCTCTCTCTCTCTCTCTCTCTCTCTCTCTCTCTCTCTTCTCTGTAAATGATAAGATAGATGTATACACTTACTTAGTTTTAAAAATCATTTTCTTCGCCCTTTATAGTTATAACCCTCTCACTGTCATCTTTCACAAATAAACTGCTGACAGAGTGACATGCTCACAACTCCATGTTCTCATCTCTCCCTGCTGATCATCTGAAAGCTGGCCGTTGACCCCACCACTACCGGTGGTTTGGAGAGTTGAATCTCCAGAGAAGAGGAGCCCACCAAAGCAGCATTCTTCGATGTTGACGTTAAAGTGGGATTGATTCTCAAGTGGCAGGTCTGAGTGAGGTAGAAATCCTGCATTCCTAACAGGCTCCAGAGACACACAGAAGGTCAGAGGACAGCCCCAGGTGCCCCAGGTGCCCCAGGTGTCCCAGGTGTCCCAGGTGTCCCAGGTGCCCCAGGTGCCCCAGGTGCCCCAGGTGTCCCAGGTGTCCCAGGTGCCCCAGGTGTCCCAGGTGCCCCAGGTGCCCCAGGTGCCCCAGGTGTCCCAGGTGCCCCAGGTGTCCCAGGTGTCCCAGGTGCCCCAGGTGCCCCAGGTGTCCCAGGTGTCCCAGGTGCCAGTCCTCGCCTTCCACCTTGCATGAGACACAGTCTCTTGTTATTAACTACTGCTCGCTCCATGTTGGGAGTGCATGGGTTTCTGGGGAGTGTTCTGCACCGTCCCTCACCCCAACACACAGTAGGAGCAATGGGGTTACAGATGGAGGCTTCCACATCAGACTTGACATAGGTTCTGGGGATCTTTATTAGTTACTTTTTGTTGCTGTGATGAAACACTATGACCAAAAGTCACGTATTTGGGCTTATGGTTCCAGAGGGAGAGTCTGTAATGGTGAGGGAGGTATGGCAGCAGGAAGCCAGGGAAGGAAACTGCGAGGTCACATCTCAACAGCAAGCACAAGGCAGAGAACATGAACTGGAAGTGGGGAGCGGTTATGAATGCTCCAAGTCTACCCCAGTGATGGACTTCCTCCAGCAAAGCTCTACCTCCTAAAGATCCTGTATCCTCTACAAACAGCTCCACCAACTGGGGACCAAGTGGTCAATACATGAACCTATGGGGAGCAGTTCAACATTCAAACCACCATGGGACCCAAACTTTGGTTCTCATGCTTACAGCTCCCCAGCCCCTAAGACTTGCCTTGTTCATCTCTGTCTTTTTGGGAATATAGTGGTCTGTCTGGAACACAGAAGATGGTCCAGGCTAATCTAGACTCCTCCCACTTCAGCAGACTTCACCCATCCTTGCTAAGCTCTTCCCTGCCCCCCAGTCATGGTACATCACACCAGTGCACAGCATCTTCCTTTCTGGAATTCCCTCAACACATGGAATCTGTGGCACTCATTTTAGTAATTAATTTTGTTCCTCTGTGTGACATCTCCTGCATTATATTCTACATTATTATTTAACTTTATCTTATTACTTTTCACAAACTGTTCCCCCAATTAGAGGCCAAAGCCCTCACAGATGAAAGTTAGAGGCTAGGTTTACGTTGCACTTTATCTTCCTTAAGTGTCTTGAACATATTGAGTACCTAATAAATTTATGATGATTTAATTGCATGTGGTACGAGGAGGCCGGTGTTGAGTGGTGGCCCATATGCCAGGGTAGCCCATGGGGTGAAAAAGGAGGTAAGAGTCCCAGACTTAAAGCAGAGACTGCTTAGAGGTGTAAAGTATATGAGCATCAGAAAAGCTTAACTCAGTGCAAAGCCCATCCACTCTCCCTCCCCAAGCTGGAGTCATGATCACTTTGGGATGAATCATTACTTGTATGTAATAAAATACAGAGTTGCAATTCTAGATTCAGCAACAGGAGTCACAGTCTCTCTGCTGTCCGTCAAGGAACCACCTGCTTGGTGTGCCTAACACTTGAAGACCAGCCACACAAAGACAGATGTGGAGAAAGGAGCATGAACTAGGAAGCTAGTTCACATTGGAGGGACTGAATGCCCAGCAAACAAACACCCTTGCTGTGTGCCAACAGCATCTAAAAGGAAGAACAGATACAGCATGATGCAAACATAAATGGCAACTCCAGCCATAGTGGCTGTCCTGTCTAGTTTTTATGTCAACTTGATACAAGCCAGAGTCATCTGAGAAGAGGAACTTCAGTTGACAAGATGCCTCCATAAGGCTGTGGGCAAGCATGTACCGGTAGTGTAGTGAGAATTTTGGAACTTGGGTTTCTTAAAAAACAATATATATATATATATGAATATATTTTTTATTTTAATCCCAGGTGGGAGAGTATGGGGGCTGTTTTGTGGCAACTGACTATAATTTGCCCCATTCTCTAGCAGAGAAATGATTTTGCCATCTGCAGATAGCTTCTGGGGTAGTATGATATTTGGAATTCTGGGGACTTTTCAGAGGGTATATGAATTCTAGAGCCCTGAGAGGGTGGGTGTTGTCAGTTGGGTGTCTGTTGGTTGTTGTTGGTTGTGGTTTGTTAACTAGTCATGCATAAAGAAGAAACAACAAGAAGAAATTAGATAGCCTGACTGTGAAAATCAAACTTATCCCAAGGAGCTCAACACCCTTCATCAGCAGGAAGTGGTCTAATGATAGCATCACCCCCCTTTCTGACCCCTGACTTTATCCAGAGATCTCTTTTCTATTTTTTATTCTTTCATAGCTAGTGTTAGACAATTGAAAGGGTAGAAAAGGGTTGCTGAAGGGTGAAAAGAAGAAGAACCCACAAAACAGCAAATGCCTGATACACTGTAGGGCATTTTCTTAATTAGTGATTGATGGGGGAGGGCCCAGGCCATAGTGGGTGGGGCCATCTCAGAGCTGCTAGTCCTGGTTTCTGTAAGAAAGTAGGCTGAGCTGGGCGGTGGTGGCACATGCCTTTAATTCCAGCACTTGGGAGGCAGAAGCAGGTAGATCACTGTGAGTTCGAGGCCAGCCTGGTCTACAAAGCAAGTCCAGGATAGCCAAGGCTACACAGAGAAATCCTGTCTCAAAAAAAAAAAAAAGAAAAAAGAAAAGAAAGTAGGCTGAGCGAGCCATGGGGAACAAGCCAGCACTCCTCCACGGCCTCTGCATCAGCTCCTGGCTCCAAGTTTCTGCCCTGTTTGAGTTCTCACTCTGAATGCCTTCAACAATGAACTGTGATGTGGAAATATAAGCAAAATAAACCCTTTCCTCTCCAAGTTACTTTCGGTCATGGTGTTTTATCACAGCAATAGGAACCTTAAGACAATGGCAGACACCCATAATCCCAAGGGCAAGTAAGTCACATGCTTGAATCTAGTCTTGACTACTCAATGAAACTCCGTCATGAAAAAATCAAGGTCTTAGGCCAGTGAGGTGGCTCATCAGATGAGAAAGGCACTGGCCACTAAATCTGATGACCTGAGGTTGATTCCCAGGAACCACATAGTGGAAGGAGAGAACCGACCTCTGTAAGTTGTCCTCTGACTTTCACTGACATATGTACAATAGCATGCAAGCACTCACATACATAAACACACAAATAAATAAATGTCTTTTAAAGGGAATGGGGCTGAGGATGTAACTCGATGGTAGAGCACATGCCCTAGGCCTAGCACTATTAAAAGCAAGTCAAGAACTCAGACTTCAAATCATATTCGCAACTGGAATATGCCCTGGCTATCTTCTAACTTGCTCCTTTTGGTGAATGCATGACTAACATGTAACCCAGACTCTGTACCTGACACTATGTTGAACTTGGTGGGTAGGGACGCACAAAGGACCAGCACCTACCTTCCAAGGGTTAGTAACTACATGTACTAGGCATCCTGGAGGATTCAAGCATGACCAGTATAGGCCAGCAGCATCTATACCACTTGGAGCCAGGCTTTCTGTCCCACTCAACAGATGCCCTTTTAGCATCCATCACTGCTTCAGTGGGCTCCTCTTCTCTGAAGCTCCAACTCCCCAAAACAAAGCCTGCCTACCCATGAGCATCAGGCCACAATCCACACTTGCCCTTTTCAGAAAGGACTGGTCCATGTTCCTATATCCAGGATCCTTCCCAGCTAATTGTGCCGAGGGACTCTGAAGAGAAAAATTAATTCTCTATTACCTGACTTCTCTCCTTGCTCTCTCTGTGGACCATTGGCCAAACAAACAAACAAACAAACAAACAAACAACAAAACAAAAAACAAAAACAAAACAGTCCCAGGAGCTCTAAGCAAAAGGAAGTATGGATTGGGTTTGTTAGTTTGTTTTTCTCCCACATCCTATGACTCCCCTAACCCTGACCCCCTGGCGCGGGGAGGGAAGTACTCAGATGTCCAAGGGAAGGCCTACTTGGGCAAATGCAACTTTCTTAGAAAGAGTTAATTCAAGATCACTCTGGGGAAGCCACAGATTCTTCCTTGCTTTGGGAGACTGAGTACCCTTGGATGGATATATAGGACAGCCTCACAGCACATGTGCGTAGCTGAACAGTTTGATGACCCAAGGCAAGCCTTGGTGATAGACTCAGCCCAGCTTTACTCTTACTGTATCTGTAACTCAAGCTGGCCTGGATCTTCATATACAGAGCAGGCTGCCCCTGAACTTGCAGTGATATCCTAGCTCAATCATGCTCTCAGGGAACCCCTGCAGGGAAGGGAGGGGCATTGGGGTTATGGTTTTCTCAACTGTCTGAGAAGGAGAGTGTCTTCCCTAGGGAAGAAAACGGAAAACTTAGCCATGTAGTCCTGACAGAATATTCTGCATGCTCTGCCCATCACCTCTGTGGTCCTCCCACCCCCCTGCAGCTGACCTGAGGGTCTCATAAGAGAGGCTGAGTCTAGAGGATAGAGGTGAGGTTCAAGGACCAGACCTTTCATCCCTTATACAGGTCTGGGGCTTTTCTGCGCAGCATATGCAGCAGGCTGGAGTCACAGTCACTAGATACCAGAGCATTCCAGCTAGAGCTTTAAATGAAGAGCGCATAAGGAAAATTTCACCACAGTGAAATTCCATTCCGAGGGCCATATATTTACAGACTGCAAATATTTTTACTTCATAATAAAAGAGATCTCTAACTCCCAAAACACCTGGCAGCTGACAGTGAGGAGGGGGCAGGGCGTGAGAAATGAATTCACTTGTTTCCAACGAGATTTTTCCAAAAATTGATGTTTTAAAACATTTTTTTTTAATTTAAATAGTTTCATCAAGGGAAGCATTTTCAAAGCTCTCCGTGGAAATGGGAGTGAGCTTGAGTGTCTGCCACAGAGGGCTTGCTGCCTCACCCCACAAACTCACCCTCCCCAGAGCTCTCAGAGGGCTTCCTCCTTTATCCTGAGCCTCCACTCCATCCTGTAACTGGAGAGAGCACAGTTACAGATAGCCATAGTGTTCCCTGGAGGTGGCTGAGCATGCTGTCTCCTCTAGCTGGCTCCAGGGATGCAGTTTGGACTTCTCTTCTCCCTCTGTGGTTCACCTGAAGATGACTTTGTCCTCTCATGGGATGGCATGTCCTCTTCTAGGTGGCCATGAAGGTACTTCATCTAAGGAGATTATACGGGGGTGCACGCTCAGAGGGGAAAGAGGAAGGGTGGAAGGGGTCCAGAGGCTAGCAGCCACCTTGCCACGCTGCCAGGATCTTACAGTTCCCCAGGACCCACAGACAGCACAGTTAAGGCCCCTCGAGGGAGTGGGGGGGGGGCAAGGAGGGTCACAGCTGCAGCCATGCTAGCCCAGCCTCCAGCACATCTGGGGGGGGGGGGGGGGGGGGCGGGCGAGCCTTCATGGGGACGCCATTCAGACTCTGTCTTTTGGGGGAAAAAAGCCAAAGAAAAACATGTATTTATAACATGAACTCTCTCCTCTCCTTTCCCTCAGCTAACTGATTAATTAAATGAATACAAAGGCCGTCTTGTTGGGAGCCCCAGCCCCATGGACCCTCTGTGTTTTCTTTAAGCTGGCCTAGCAAACAGGAAACAAAAGGCTTAATTCTGTCTGGTTTCATGAAGGAGGCTGTATGTCACACCAGAGGCTGGGGCTCTGCCAGACCCCGCAGAGCAGCCACAAGGCAGCTCGAGACCCCCCCCAGCCCCCCAGCTGAGCCCACCACGTCCCAAACACACAGTCTTCCCTGACCCTTGGCTCAAACTAATCCAGGCTGGCTCTCCAAGAATGCCTGCACTGCAGGAGGAACAGAAAGTGGGGAGTGTCCACGAGGACACTCTGAAAGAAAAGTTGGGAGGAAGTGAGGTGGAAGAATTCAGTCCCCACTGCCATTTCCAGCAGGAGAGTGGGAAGGGGCTAACTGTAAGGCATTGCTGATGGTGTAGGAGAAACTATACCCATGTTCTAGCTGAGGTACTGCAGCCTCATGAATCAGTCTGATGGGACGGGGCATCTTAGTCTGGTAGCTGCACACATAGCATAATCTAATTCACAGGTGGAGGCTACAGCCCAGAGTGAGGTTAGAGATGAACCGTGAAAAAGCACCAAAGAGCTTTCCCATTCTATCTCTGCAGTCTCTGTCTCCCTCCCTCCCTCTCTCCCTCCCTCCCTCTCTCCCTCCTTCCCTCTCTCCCTCCCTCCCTCTCTCCCTCCCTCCTTCCCTCCCTCCTTTCCTCTCTTTCCGGATTTGCTGTCTCTCCTGTGCCCTTTATCCACTGATGTTTTCCATATCTTCTTGGAATCCCCACTATGCCATAGGTGGGGAATTGCTT
The DNA here is from genome assembly GCA_907169655.1 of Acomys percivali. NCBI lineage: Eukaryota > Metazoa > Chordata > Mammalia > Rodentia > Muridae > Acomys > Acomys percivali. The sequence continues at coordinate 94,026,226 of OU015749.1, forward strand.
TCAGCCCTGACTCCCAGCAACTAGAGAAGGATTTCAGCTTCCCTCAGCATAGCCCTAGAAGGGCACAGAGGTTCACAAGAGCTCTTCTGGCCAATCAATGACTCTGAGTGGCAATAGTAACTATGTTTCATCTGAGTGTCCCTAGCACACCTCTGCAGCCCTAAACAGAACTCCTCTGTGACAGGGAAGGCCCCACTTCCTCCTCCAGGGCATCGGGGACGGAATCAAGTCCATTCTGTCTGTGCTTATCTCCAATCTAAGCTCTCAGAGCAGAAAGGGTTCATGGAAACCAGGACCCCAGGACATCAGGAAGACAGGGTGAGGAATGAAGCTGCAGAGAAGGTGATCCCTTTCTCTAAAGACATTAAGTCTAGGTTAAGGGAACCTAGCGGGTTTCTGCTGTAATTTGGTCTAGACAGCCCAGTTTCCCAGCTGATGTCTCCGTGGGATATGGGACTTGAGGGAAGGATGTGGGCCACTGGAAGCCGCCTTTTAGAGGATAGAGCCCACCCCCATGCCCAGAACCACTCTTGGCTTTCTGATCCATCAAGACATACAGATGCCAAAGGGCAAGTTCCTACTGCCACAAGCTGCCTGCGTTCCTACCCTGCCATGAAGCCTGCCTCCTCCTTCACTTGTTTCTGTTTGAGGTTTTGTCCAAGTGACAAGAAAATATAGTAGTCACGATCTTCCAGCTTCAAAGGCTCACACAGGTCACTCAAGAAAGCTTTACTGAGTCCACGCATGGGCTTAGTGCTGTAGGCTCTGTAGAGACATTCCTGTGTGAAAAAAGACAAGCTGCTGCTCATCAGAGCACATACATTTTAAACAAAGGTCTCCCTTTGAAAGAGAGAGAAAAGAGAATAGCAAACAAATGTCCTGCCAGGGCTATTCATTCATTTGATCCTCTGTTCCTTATCAACGGTACCAGTCCTTTAGTGGTACTCAGCTGGACACAGATCTTGACCTTGTAAAGTGTGCCTAATGAGCAAGCTATACATTAAACTCCAAATAACACTAAATATGACTATAAATCCTGATGGTCTCAATGAAGAAATGGGGCATGAAAGATGCTCTGGCTAGAGTGTAGAGAAGTGAGAACAGGAGGGGAAGCCGGGTAGGTAACGGGAGGAGAGGCATGGGCTAAGGAAGTAATTCCATCATGGAGAGGTCTTGGGTCAAGACTTCCAACTGATAGAACTTACAATTGAGCTATGTGGAAACGGGAGGAAGGGTCAAAGACAAAGATGATGCCTGTGACATTTGGTGAGCTGAGGCAGACAGATGAGATACAGGGGCAGGAAAGAAAGCTAGCCTGATCCTTTCCATTCCCTCCGTCCTCATAGACTAATAGCTATGATACTGAAGAGCAAAATGCCTTTCCCTGTGGCCCAGTTGCCATCAGAAGACAGAAGGTCAGTACCAGGTGTGTGGTCCTGTTGCTAGAGAACCAGTAGCATTGATAAGGAACAGGGGAGCAAATGAATGAATGGCTCAGGCAGGACACTTGTTGGCTTATTCTCTTTTGCCTCTTTTCCAAAGGGAAGCACAAAATGTGCACGTACTCACGAGCAGCAGCTTGTCTTTTCCATACAGGACTGTCTCTACAAAGCCTGCAGCACTAGCCCATCCGTGGACTCAGTAAAGCTTTGTCAAGTGAACTGTGTGAGCCTTTGAAGCAGGAAAATCATGCCAACTACATCTTCTTGTCACCTTGACAAAACACCCAGTAGAAACAAGTTAAGGGGGATGCAGGCATCATGGCAGGTAGGAATGCAGGCAGGAATGGCTCAGAGTGCTCTGTGACAATTCAAGGTGTTCCCCACATGTACAGCCTGAGGAAGCATCTTATGCCATTGTTCTATAAATGGGAGATCACACAGAGAGGAAGTGAGCTCCCTGTTTCTGCTTCCACGGCAGGGATTCCAAAGCTGGGTCTGTAAGTCAGGTTTTCTTGTCACAAACTAGGTTCTCAGTCCATAAGTAGATGCTACTTCTATTCTTCCAGCCCACAAGAACCAGAAGAAACCCATGATAATTAAAAATAACAATAATTATATATTATATATATAATATTAGTAGTAGTAGTAGTATTTGTATACAGGTATTTTGCCCACTTGTATGTCTGTTCACCACATTTGTGCAAAATGCCAGAAGAATCCAAAAGAGGGCACTGAATGCCCTGTAACTGGAGTCACAGACAACTGTGTACCATGATGTGGGTGTTGGATATTGAGCCCGAGTCCAGCAGACAGTGCTCATAACCACTAAGCCATCTCTCCAGCTCCAACACTATGAAATTTTAAACAAACCAAGAGCCCCAAATTGCTGTGCAGTAATAAAATAAACATATTTGTGGAGTCCTTTTCTTCCTTTCCTCTTTCAGTTGTTTGTTTGTTTGTTTTGTTTTGTTTTTCTTCTTCTTTTCTTTCCTCCCTTCACTGAGTCTCTCAGAGTGCAGGAAGCCAAACTCAGGCTTCTGTGCTTCCTACCCATTCTCTCCACTTGGCCATATTTTCAGCCTGCCACGTTACTTTCTTCTGCAATCACTGATTTGACTTCCTAATTTAATTGGATAGTAAATTTAATTTGTACGGAGTGAGTGTGAGGGGTGGGGGGCTGGCAGGGACAGCTAGACCAGGGTGAAAGCGAAAACAAGGAACCTCGTGAAAAGAAAGCTTAAGGAAACCTACATTCCACTCTGCCAGCAATTCTCCAGCTTCTTTGGAGTAGTCTGGAAGCTGTTCAGACTGTGTTAGAAATGTCCCATCCGTGCCTAGAAAGGGTCAGAGGAAACAGCCTGATCAGGTGAGCAGACATACACACTAAGTTATCAGCTGAAATTAGACTGAGGTTATGGGGCAGGGCAGAGGAAGAAGAAAGGAAAGAGGAAGAGGAAGAAGAGCTTCAGTTGGCAGTCTCAGCTGAGGTAGCCTACATCTGTGTGAAAGGCAGGTACAGAAAGAGTAGAGATGGCCTACCCTGAGGTCACCATGACTCCTTTCCAGTAGTCCCGCCAGATCTAGGAACAGACAGCTACCATCCAAAGCACCATGCCATGTACCAACTCCTGAGGACTCTCAGCTGACCCCCGTGGCCCCGTCAAAACCATAGCCAATGTCTCTTCTGCTCCTGCTTCATCAGGGAAGGGGTGTAAAGCAAAATAATGTCACCAGCATGCCACACTCCCAGCCTCCAGCAGAGCTTTGACAGGCAGCTAAGGACTCCGAGGAAGACAAAGGCTAGAGCCTGCCTCCAGGTAGCTATGGATGCCCAATAAAATGAGGGTTCAGAAAGAAATCTGGAGGCCAAACCTTTGGCTTAAAGGACCTGGTAGAGGGTCTCTAATATCCTGGCAGAGGGAACCAGAGGCTGTCTCGGGCTTGCTGCTCATCCATCCGTATAGCCTGGGCAATCATTAAGTGAATCTGAAGGTCGCTGTATCTATAATTAATTGAGAGATGTCAGCTCCCTCCCACCTGAGATGTAATGAGCAACACAAGGTGTCCCCAAGCATTATCATTCAACTGTTTCAAACACCCACATTCCTTGGTGAGGAAGGTCTTGGAGACAGGGACCAGCAGTGCATCACTTTCTGCCGTGGGCAGACATTCTACTCAATGTGTAAAACATGGTGAGTGAGACTGAGGAGCTGAATTTTTTTAATATGAGTTCATTCGAATCCATTTAAATTTGTATTTAAGTAGCCACAGAACACTTAGGGGCGGGTACAATCAAGTAATCTCAGGGATATAACTTCTCCATACCTTTGGTCAAAGGCATGGTTGGGGAGCACTCTGTGCTAAGTAGGAGAGGTGACTTTCTTATCCTCACCAGGAATCAGGGCTCCAGTCCCGGTGTGCAGTCTCTACAGGAGAGCTTCATCTCTGCACTGAGAGCTAAAATCGTGGAGAAATAACATATGTAGGGCTTTGGACGTGCTCAGATCCTGTGCCTTTCTTTCTTGTACTGATGAGGAAAATTCAGGTCCAAAGAGACAAGGCGGATTGCCCAAGGTCACAGGAAAAAATGAAAGAGGTTTGGCCCAGGCAAGACTTCACTGGCTCTTGGATCCTTCACCCCTGTGTGGCCTCTGGTCCTGGTACCTGCCCCTGAATCTCAGCCCTGACAGCCACTCTCCCATCCCCCACCCCCACCCCCACCCCTACCCCATCCCCGGGATGAAAGTCTGTTTAGAAAAGCAGACTGACCTCGCTGGAAGGGTCTTGGGAGATTCTTTTTTATCACTCAGGGTCTGGTGTAGGGGGGAAACAAGTAAGCTCCACAAAAGAGGGCCTCCAGCCTTGGTAACCTCCCAGAGTACAATCCTCAGGCAACAGGAGCCAACTCAATGCTTAGACCAATCCCCCAATGGCAGTGGTCAGTAGAAGGAGTGGTAGTGGACAAAACCCTCAAGGCCAGTTGTGGGGCATACACAGGGGATTCACAGGCTCAGAGAAACTGACCTCCTCTGGGCTGAGAGTCTGGAGAAAACCGTAGGCAGCACACGCTGTCATGGTAAGTCACTCCTTCACAGATCCCAGCACAGATCTCTATACTTAACAGCCAGAGACAAAGTCTTGGTAAAACATGAGCTCTTCTGCTTCTTATATAGAACTAATGCCCTGTCTGAGTAGTGGTAGGGCCTAGAAAAAAGGTTCTCAACCTGTGGATTGAGACCCCTTTGAGGGGGTTGAATGTTCCTTTTGCAGGGGTTGCATACCAGACATCCTGCACATCAGATATTTACATTACGATTTGCAATGGCAGCAAAATCACATTTATGAAGTAGTAGTGAAAATAAGTTTATGGTTGGGGGTCACCACAACATGAGAAACTTATTCAAGGGCCACAGCATTCGGAAGGTTAAGAATCACAGGGCCAGAAGCTCTCAGACAGGACAGAGGCCCTAAACCCGGCTTTCTGAACCTGAGCTACTGCATCTTATGAATTCTCAGGATGATGCTCCTCAGGTGGAGCAAATAAGCCCTTTCTCCCTTAAGTTGCTTCTGTCAGAGCATTTTTATCTCGGCAAAAAGAAAAGCAACTGAGGGTGTCTCTTGTGTTGGGAATTTAATCTGATGCAACATTGAGAGGTGGGAGCTTTAAGAGGTGACAAGGCCACAAGATGAATGAATTAATGCTGTGTCCCAGGAGGCCACAGCATAAGCTCTGCTCCCTTCTCACTCTCTAGAGCCGTCATCTCACCTTCTGCCAGGAGATGACACAAGAAGGTCCTTGGCCTTCTCAACCTCTAGAAGTTTAAAAAAGAAAATAAAAAGTCTCTTTTTTTAAGGGTTTCTCTGTCTCAAGAATGCAACAGGATGATTTGGAAACCTCTCCCTTCACTGCCAAGTCCTTTCCCTTCTTCCTGCCTCTCAGCTCTCCCAAGTCCAAATCATCTTCAGCTTTATTTTATTTTTTTAATATTTATTTAATTTTTAAATTTATGTGCATTGGTGTGAGGGTGTCAGATCTTGGAGTTACAGACAGTTGTGAGCTGCCATGTGGGTGCTGGGAATTGAACCCAGGACCTTTGGAAGAGCAGACGGTGCTCTTAACCACTGAACCATCTCTCTAGCCCCCCCCCCCCATCTTCAGCTTCAAAAAAGCTAAGTTTATAGTCTCACCCACTTACGTAAGACACTGTGAGTTACAGGCAGGTAAGATCAGCATGCGCGTGAGTTTTGACTCTGCCTTTTCCTGGCTCTGCGTCATTGGGCAAGCTCTTCAGTCCCTCTGAACATCATTTTACATTTCAATGTAAACTTAGGCTGGGTAAAATGAAAACAGTTTCCTGTGTGGTGATTAAGTGCTCAGGCTGAAAACCAAACAGCTCTGGCTGTCAATCCCATCTTCCCACAGGACTAGCTGTGTGTTGTTGGACAAGTGCCCTAACTTCTCCCTGCCTTGGGTTTATCAGTTACCCAGGTGTGGTGAGTGAGGATGGGATTCATGGAAGGAGCTCAGAACAGTGTTTGGCAATATACAGTACCGGATCCACGCTAGTGGTTATGACTAGTGGGGTTTGTGGTGAGAATTTAACTACCTGGAGCATACGCTGCACCTAGGCAGCTGGCTGGCATGTCGTAGACGCTCAATAAATGACAAAGTCTTTCCATTCACTAGAAATGCATTGAATGAGTCTGCCTTAAACTCTTAGAGTTTCACATTAGTGGCAAAATATCCAAGTGGGAGCATTCCAACACAAGCAGTTAAAAAGAGAGAGGGATGATGCCTCAGAGACACTGAAGCAAAACTGGGACTGGGGAACCTCTATTCTGGGAGGGGGGCTCACCAAAGCCCCAGCAGGAGTTGAATGTCCCCCTACTATCAGCCAGAGTAATCACAGCCTGCGCACACAAGGACCAAGTCCCCTGTGCTGCAGATGCTGTCCTATAATAAAGACCCTCCCTCATGTGGGGCCAGGGCCATGACTGGGAGCTATGAGCCCCCCTGCGTAGGACTCTCCCACAACCTACCAAGCACTGAGACCCTCAGGAAACTCAAGACAGGAAGGCTGGGAGAGGCATCTGCAAAGACCAAGAGAGAATGCTTGCCCCCAAGAAGGAGCAGGAGATTGAAACAGGCTGGGCTAGAAACGGGTTATTAATAGGCTCTCCTGAAAAGATCAGAAATCTCTGGGTGCAGAGGACCCTGGTGGAAAAGCAGGAGCCTTGAGTAGAATTCCGCAGCCTCGTGTTACACAAGAGCTCCCCGCTCAAGACTCACCAGAGACCAGGGAGGCAGGGCTCATGCAAAGGCATGAGATTCTGACTTCGCAAAGCCCTGAGACATCACATTGCTCTTGGCTGTCCTCCTTCCTAGGGGGCCCTGCCAGCAGTTGAGAGCTTGGAACAGCTTCCAGCCAGCCCTTGGATATTGCCTTAGCTTATGAGAGGCCTCTACAGTCATTAGCATACTTGAAACTCAAAGTACCCTGGTGAGAAATTTATAGCCCTTCCCTTATCCTGCAAGGGGAGAAACTGAGGCTTCGACAGGTTCCGTGGCTTGCCCCAGGTAGCACATGTGCTCCATTTGGACTCTAAATTCTAATTCTGAGCTTCTGCTTTGTGCCCTGTGGGCGCCCTCCCCACCCCCCACTCCCACCCCCCACTACTGCCTCTCATTAAAGCCCCTCCCTCTTAGGTTAGGTGTTTATTTTTGTTTTTGTTTTTGTTTTTAAATCAACTTAATACAAACTAGAATCACCTGGGAAGAGAAAGCCTCAGCTGAGGAAGTGCCTGCATCCGACTGGCCTGTGGATGACTCTCTAGGGCATTTTCTTGACTAATTACTTATGTGGGAGGGCCCAGCCCAGTGGGAGTGGTGCCACCCCTGGACAGGTGGTCCTGGTTATATAAAAAAACGCAGGCTGAGTGAGCCATGGAAAGCAGGACAGTAAGCAGCACTCCTCCCTGGCTCTGCTTCAGCTCCTGGCCTCCAGGTTCCAGCCCTCACTTTGGCTTCATGATGAAACAAACCCTTTCCTCCCCGGGCTGCTTTTGGTCAAGGTGTTTATCCAAGCAACCAAAGGACAAACTGGGGCACAGAGTAAGGACAGGAGGCTTTGGTTCACACAGTCCCTTGGTGCGCATGTCCCTCTTAGCACGGATGCATCTTCCCTGGCCTTCCCTGATGGAAATGCAGGGATGGGTCCAGGTTGTTGTGGCCACAGGACAAAGCAGCTGAGTCTCTTGTGAAAAGGAAGAGCTGGTGGTACATTATACCCACGTTTGTGAGTTATAAGCATTACGCGGAGAGAAGGAGGCACATAAATTAAAGTGGCCAACTTGTATGCACACATGCACACTGGCACGGACAGAAGGCTGGCTTTAAATGGAAAAAATTAGCAGCTTGAAACAGTAAAAAATCCTCAACTTTGCCTCAGAAAGATGCAGGGCAACTTCACAAGAGTTTTATGTGGCCCATAAATTAGGGCTGAGAAAGGGCCTCTGCAGCATTCCTCGGCAAGACAGGGGCTTTCCGCCTGCAGATATGCCGTGTGGCAGCATTACAAATGTCCCAAGCAGTTTATATACGACAGCACAGCGTGAGTTTGCTGGGGGATATTGGAGCTGGTAATTGCTATTCTAAAACTGGCCTTGTAAGCTTGGAGAAATGTTTTGAGGGGGGAAAAGAGCCAATTTAAGAGCTTTATAAAGCCATAAATGCCTTCTGAACAAACCAAATGTAATCTATCTAGAGAGACAGGCCATCCCTCAAACACAGTGGCAGACCCCCCCGCCCCCCCGCCCCCCTCACAATGCTGCCCAGCAGAGAGAAGCTGCCTAAAGGTACCACCTCAGCCGGCGTTCACCTGCATGGAGGCCAGGAGTGCCCCACATGACTTGGGACTGTCATCGGGTTACCTGAGGCAATCTGCCCCTTACAGCCCTTGGCCCATTGATAGTTCCCCGCGAATTCTGCCAGCACCTGCTCTTCTTTCCCCTAAGCAAGCAAGACCACACCTCGTCAAGCTGGCTGGCTTCAGGTTCCTCTATCTTTCCCAGTCACCCTTCCCTCCCCATGACCTGTAGAGATAGGAAGGCAGAAGACTCAGCAAAGAAGGCAGGGACTCCATTACTCAGCCTCAGGCCGCTATGTAGAAAATGGGCCAACACTTGCTTTCCCAGGCTATGGAAAGGCTCTAGAAAGAACTACCTGCATCACACCTGCTGCCCAGAGCTTAGTAAAGGGAGATTGTATTCTTTTATTGTTGTCATTACTTAGAAGGAACCAAATGCCTTAATCTTACTTTGGTGAGCTCTCCACCTTCCCCAGACCTGACTCCTGTCAATATCTCCCAGCATCAGAGTAAAACATCATTTATGCACCCCCAAGACCCCTCCCCAACTCTCCAACAGCACACAAGATGGACACAAGCCCAGCTTTTCCTGGGAAATGATCCCAGCGCCTATCTCCTGACTGAACTGGTCCTTATCTCTCTAAGGTACCATCAGACACATTTCAGCCACTGTACCCACAACTGAGCACACAGCCCTGCCTCTCCAGCACTGCTGTGCCAGGACTGTGAGTCCTCAGCCAACCCCGTCATCACCGAGAGCCCACTCATGTCAGTGAGATGTGTGAATTTCTCCAGGTTCCTGATAGAAAAACCCAGACTCAAACAGATCAGTCGGCCACCATCTGCCCCCATCCATCCCCACCCCATGTCCCCCCTGAGTCTCCTCACAGTGCCCTCCAGTGCCACAGTAATCCGCTCTCTTTTCCGATGTCGATATTTCATAACAGAAAACAAAGGCCATATAATGCGCAATTACCCACTCTCCATTGTGTTTTAACAGCTCTATTGACAGCGCAGAGCACCACACAGGAGCAGTAGAGAGGGATTCCAGATCAAGCTTCCAGTGAAATGTGGTTTTGGTTAGATGTATTTTTGTAGTTTCTGCAACACCTTATTAAAGTTGAAAGCTATATATAACAGCATTACTGGTGAAGCTTTTCAATTCTGCCGGGGTTGGGTTTCAGGGCAGCCCAAAGCACATGTGACCAGCTGCCTGAAACCAGGCATTTCCATGCCCTCTCCTGGACCTCATGGGTGCACTCCCAGTATCCCACTGCCCCCCCCCCCCAGTATTCATCCCACCACAATTTCTGAGAGCACAGAGGTGGGTCTTGCATCAAGGTACTGGCAGGAGGTACCTCTAAGTACCCAAACCCCAAATCTCTTCTTTGGCTGTCCCTCCCCTCCAACTCTCTCACCTTTTTAAAATTTTTAAATTGCTTGTTTTGTTTCATTTTGAAATTAGTATCCAAAATAATGAATTTCATTATAGAATCTTCACATATGTTTGTCATGTGCTTTGCTCATATCCATACCATTACCTTCTTTAGTGCGTTCCTGGCCCTCCACTAATTCTCTTCCTTCTTTAAAATAATCCCCCTTCTACCTTTATATCTCACACATGCACAGTGTGTGTGTATGTATCTGTGTATATATGTATGTGCGTACGTGTATATGTAAATGTGTGTGTGTGTGTGTGTTTTTTAGACTTTAGACCATAGGAATTATCTTGTACTCATTGCTACCATTCCCCAAATTCTACCAAACAATTTTCTAGCACTAGGAATTGGCTGATACCACACCCCACTCTTGCTCTGTTCACCTTCTTTTCCTCTACTTTCTAAATTACTACTTATCCTTAAATTCAAAAGAGAAAATGAACACAGAGCTTGGTGACCAGAAAGTCTGACGAAAATCTGCATTTGAAGCCTGGCCCTGCCCTTTGACTTAGCCAGACCTCTCTTGACTTGCTTTCCCCTTCTCTCTTTCTTTCTTAGCTCATCTACAAAATAGAATATAAACTATTGTGTGATGAGGTGGGTCTTTCCCAGCTGAGATCTCTGAACGAATATTTATTGAGCGTTTATTTTACACTTAGTAGGCACTTGGTGTTGCCATGGAAACAAAAGGATGGAGAAGATGCAGCTCCTGTCCTCAAGGAACCTGCAATTTATGGAGGACAACAAATATATGAAAGTGCAATGCAAACTTACAGCAAAGCCTTCCAGCCCTGGTTCAAGACAGCAATCTACGAAAAAGCCATGAGGCAGTACGTGATTAGATGCCAAATGGATTGTGCAGGCAATAATTGCTCTAGGTCGAGGAGTTCAGAGGAGGAGAGTACTGAGCGGTGGGCTAGTCAAAAGCACAGCACTCACAAGGTTGGAATTGATGCTGGCCTTAAAGCGTGAAAACCCCCATGCTGTAAGGATGGCCCAGGCAAGTGGACCTTAGTGAACACGTATTCACAGGTGACTCTCACCGGGCAACAGCCAGGCACTGAACAGTGACTGATTAGAGCAGAACTGAGGTCTCATCCTGGGAAGCTAGGAAAAGAAACTTGTCCACCACCACAGAAGCCAGGCTTTCAGTGAGGGTTCCAAGTGCCAGGCTGCGATGTCTGAACCGCCTCTTGCGAGCAGCAAGGATCCAGTGAAGTGAACTGAGAAGTGCTGTATTTTGAGAGAATTAATCAGGCAATGATTTGCAGAGTGGATCAGAAGTGTGACACACAAATAAGAACAGCAGAGGGAAAGTAGTTGAAGTAATCTGGCAGGAGGTGACACTGTGGGAACTAGGATGGCAGCAGTGGGAATGCAATGACATGCCAGGCACGGACAGAGGGCAGCCTTGGCCTCTGATAGGTTAAAGCCTGGCTGACCATTTAATTTGTTGTCTGAACTTGGACACTTTTCAGCATGGAAAGGGAGCTATTAACAACCACACTGGGACAACAGACTTAAACCTGGGCGGTCCTGGACAAACAAGAAGGAGTAATGACTGTCCTAAAAGAAAGAGGAACAAAGAGAGGAGAGGCTCCAGGATTTCAAGCCTGGAGGGCAGAGGAAAAGGCAGCATTTGGCAAAGAGGTTCAGGTGGGAGGATGGTGGAGGGAGGCGGATCCAAGCACAGAGGAGAGAGGCTATGAGAGGAGTTTGCTCCCTTGAGTTGCCAAACAGATTCTGGTTTCTTTGAAGAGAACTATGTCTCAACTAAATTACTGTCCACATATTTGTTAAGATGAATTGAGACAACAAAGACCTGCTGAGTGTAATCTAAAAGGGACCGTCAGGGGAGCTGCCTACGCCTTCCCCACTCCTGCTTTGGTTGGTTCACATGCGCCTGCTTGGAATGGAATTTCAGTGGTGGTCCTCCTTCATAAAACTGGCAGGTGGCCATCTGTAGCCCAGGGAACTCTTACAAGGATTTGGTGAATCTAAGGCTAAAACAAGGACATGGCAGCACATGTCTTTAACCCCAGCATTCAGGAGGCAGAGGCAGGTGGGTCTCTGAGTATACAGAGTGAATTCCCAGATGGCCAGGGCTACACAGAAAAATCCTTAGCGTGTGCACATGCGTACACACACACACACACACACACACACACACACACACACGTTAGCTCAGCAAAGTCTGAAGAGGGGTGGGGATTCGATGCACCTGCCTAAGACTCCAGTGTGGAGGAGGAGGAGGCCAAGGAAAGAAAGTCAACCTTTAAAAAGAAGTCAACAGAGCACTAGACTTTTATATACAGGCATCTTCCAACCAGACCATCCACAGTAACATCTGCTGTGTCCCACTCAGGCTGAGTATGCGTGCCCAGACACAGGGCTCAGAAGACTCCAGGATGGCCGTGCAAGCTGCCAACCCTCAGGTCTTCAACAGGGACCAGGTTCATGCTCATACTTCTTTAAAACCAAAGACCGAGAAAGAGCATAAGAGTCCACCGGTTAACGGCTGCAACACTGCCAGAACAGGATCTTATACAGCTTTCTTGACCCAGAAAATTGAGGGAGAAACTAGCCATTGGCTATGAATTATCCAGGCACCTGTGGGTGAAGTTACTTGATAGAGCTGATTCCACGGGCAGTGTAGATTACTCCTGAGTTAACAGTACAGGGGTTTGGGGGTAAGGACAGAGTTGTCAGGCCCAGCAGCTTCTCCTTACACAGAAAAGCATTTCCTTCCCATCCCCCACAGAAACTCCTTTTTTGAACCTTTCCAAGAGCATCAACTCCACAAGATTCTACCTCATCTGGCCTCAGCAACAACAGCAAGGAATAAAAATGAGCTGCTTTTCACCATTGCAGACCCAGGTCACAGTGAGCTCTTGTCAGTCGTGGCTCACGGGCATGATTCTCTCATGGGAGTGAAGGGCTCCAGATATGATCAGATCTATCAGAATGAGCTGGAGGGGGCCGGGCGTGGTGGCGCACGCCTTTAATCCCAGCACTCGGGAGGCAAAGGCAGGCGGATCGCTGTGAGTTCGAGGCCAGCCTGGTCTACAAAGCAAGTCCAGGACAGCCAAGACTACACAGAGAGACTCTGTCTCGGAAAAACAAAACAAAACAAAACAAAACAGAATGAGCTGGGGACAGGAGAAGCACGTTTCAGAAAGCCTTCTCCAGTCCTACAACCCCAGGGGACGTTCTCTGCACCCCACAAAGGAAAGCTGCCCCCCCATCCTTGAGAATTAGCAACAAAGATCAAGTTAACCTACAAACCAGGAAAGTGAGCAATTACACTGAACTTAGCGTGTATGCCACCTCATTTCTTGGCATTCATTTCCTCCTCTGAAGTGGGGGTGGTAATAATAAGGAGTCTGTTTCCAAGGGTTGTTTGTGGGAGCAAATGAGGTAATAAAAGTGCCCGCAACATAGTAGGAGCTTAACAAATGTTTAGGTTTCAGTTCAGCTGACATTTTAATAATGTGGTTAGTGCCACCATGAAATGGATATTTTCTAAGTAAAAGGCATTTTCTCTGAGCAAGACTCCAAATATAATCCTCTGTCAGAAGAAACCCGTGTGTCGAGTAACAAAACCAACTGAGCATACCCAGCCGGGAGTGGGTACAGGTCATTGGGTACAGACAGCTAACACCAGACTCAGTGGTTAGGGACTGAAAGTTTTCCTCCAAAAACAAATAACTGAGATGGCCATTGTCACCTCTGCTAGTCAGTATTACCTTTGAGTTCTTGCCAAAGCAATTAGGCAAGAAAAAGAAATAAAAAGAATCTGAAACAGGTGGAAAAGAAGGAAACATTTCTGTTCTCAGATGTTGTGATTCCATATAGAGATAATCCTAAAGAATCCACAAGAAAGCTACTGGAATTAATAAATACATTCAGCAAGTTTTCAAGGCATAAGAGCACAGAGAAAAACCACAAAACACCAAGGAAGGGCACTGGAAGATGGAGAAACCACCTATGATCATGGACCAAAAGATTAATATTGTAAAATGAACATATTACAAAAAACAATTATAGATTCAATGCATTCCCCATCCAAATCTAATACATTTTCTATGTTAGAAGAAGCTTCCCTACAAGGCACAAAAATCGAGAAGATGCCAAATATTTAAAGCAATTCTGAGCAATGTTGGAGGCTTCACAATACTGACTTTAAATTATGCTATGTAGCCATAATGTCACAAACAGCACAGTACTGGCATAAAAACAGACACACAGAACAATGGAATAAAATAGAGGACCAAGAAATAAGAATCACACATTTACAGCTTACTGATTACTGACAAAGGTGCAATAAAAATAAAAAGCAAATATATGTTGGAGAAAAAAACAGCCTCTTCCACAAACAGTTCTGGGAAAACTGGGTATCCCATGTGGACAACTGAAACTAGATCCCCATGTCTCACCCTTTACAAAAATCAGTTCAAAACAGATAGATCAAATATTTCAATAATAGAACTGAAGTCTTGGATATATTAGAGGAAGCATTTCAGGATATAGGTATAGGTAGCAGTTTCTGCAAAGATCCCCAAGAGGTCTGCAATAGCAAGAATTGACAAGTGGAATTTCATGAAATCAAAAAGTGTTTGCACATAACAACAAAACCATTTCCAGGGCAAAGAAAGAGCCTACACATGAGATAAAAATCTTTTCCAACTTTTTTCTAATGGAGATTCATATGTAAAGAATGCATAAATCTAAATACCAAATGAACAAGTTATTCAATTAATAGGTGGGAAAAATAAATTGGACAGTTTTCAAAAGAAGTGTAAATGATCAATAAATGCATGGGGG
>OU015749.1:94050008-94061676 GCA_907169655.1 Acomys percivali
CACACACACACACACACACACACACACACACACACACACACACACACCCCAGCCAGCTTCCCTCAGTGTTTACTTATTTATTCTGGTTAGCCTAACCCTACCTGGCCTGGGGACTTATAGAAGATTTTTCACAAAATAGTATCTTCCAGGTTTTGGCTTCCATGACAGCCAGTAGCTCTCCTCAGCATGTGTCAGACAAAAGGCTGGTGATGGGGGAGGTGAATTGAGCTTGTTTCCGTTTTAAAAAAAAAAATTCTCAGGAGAGACACAGGTAAAGCCTGGCAAGGCAGCTGCAGGAGCTCAGCAAGGGGCTGAGTCCCCACAAAGGAAAGGACAGTGGCAGTCAGAGAGACCTGGGCCACCTGAAAGGGTGTGCTACGTCATAGGCAGGTGGACACACTGCCGCACTGGCTACTCTGAACTTCATCTTCTCTCGTTTGTAAAATGACTTAATGATATCCATTTGGCCCACTTCAGAAAGTTCAGAGGATCAAATAGGAATGATTTTTGTTTTGTTATTTAAGACAGTGTTTCTTTCTCTGCCTAGCCCTGGCTGTCCCAGAACTCTCTTATAGAGGCTGGCCTCGAACTCAGAGATCCACTTGCCCCTGCCTCTGGAGTGCTGGGATTAAAGGTGTGTACCACCATGCCTGGCAGTAATGAATTTTCTTTAGAGAGAAAACTACCAGTCACAAAAAAGCCGTGTGCCGCCACCACTGAATGCCTTTCTGAGAGTTTTCACAGTTTTCCCATGCCTGACAGTCACATTATCATTTTTATCCTATACATAAGAATACCGAGGCTCAGAGAGGTTAAAAGATGGGCCAAGGACACACAGCTCAGTGGCAGAAGAATAAGGGTGACCCTCCAGATGCGAATATCAAAGCCAGGGCTCTTTCTTCCAGCACCCTGCTGTCTGGGCAGAAGAAGGAAATGCTGCTTTTAATGATGGTGCTTCACATTGAAAATGCTGTTCCCATGGGTCCTAGGGCCCTGAGCTCCCCAGGGACTGTGCTTCTGTGGCTGTTTTATGTTGTTAGGACTCTCCGCTTGGGTTTGTGCTATGGCGGCTGTTTGGAAAACTTCCTCTTCATAAAGCCATGCACTTGGGAGGCAACGTCGAGTCAAGGAACTTGGAGCAGATGGAGACATCTGGGAGCAAACCAACACTCCTGACTGGTTATCTGACAACACTAATATTCAGAGAGGGCAAGCCACCTGTCAAATGTCACACAGCTAGTCAACGGCCACGGCTCAAGTGGAGCCTAGTGTCTGTGACTCCTACACCTGCTTCCTGCCCTCCTCGCCATGCTAACACACTAGTCAGTGTGTCATGGTCCAGAACACGGAGAGAGCTAGGGTGGGGCCTGGGGTCTCTCTTTTTTCTGCTTGGAGCATGTGGCCTTTAAACTGTACTGCACTGCATTCACTGACAAGTCAAACCAAAAAGTCCCCCTCAAAATCCACCATGCACAGAAGGGAACAGCCACTTCTGGCCACCTAAGACAGACAGAGGGACTGAGTAATTCTTTCTAAGCCAGGCTGTCCCTACCCCACCCCACCCCCAGTCACCCTGACAGTCTAGCTGAGAGCCCAGAGCACAGTGACCTGGGGAGTGTCGGGTTTCGCCCCTCCCCCTCCAGCCCTCCCCATACAGCTGAGAGAGCTTTCTCTCAGTGTGCCTCCTCAGAGAAGGGGCTGGTTGAGGCCACTCTGGCCTGATTACTTCACCTCAGGCCCACCTCTTGCCTTCTCTGGTTAACAACTGGTGGGCATTTTTTTCTTCTCTGTGTCTGTGTATTCGATCCCTCCTGGGTTTGCGTCCCCTTGATTCCCAGCTGCCCCAGTACAGACACACCTCTATTCCCAGCCTCCCACCCACCTGCTGAGTGCCCAGTGCTTGTCCATGTGCCAGTGACCTGCAAAGGGGCCCATGCCCTTTGTCTCAGAAAAAGCAAAAAGGAAAAGGAAGGAGCTGAAAGAGCCACCAATTAATTCTTGTTCAAAAAAAAAAAAAAAAAAAAAGTGGGAGAGGAGAGGCAGGATTGAACTTCTGTTTCAGTCATAGTCCTGGCCTTGAACCGCTCTTCTGTGCTGGCATAGCACTGGGCAGCTACACGCACCGCCTCCTCCACCTTGCCAGCCAGCTATGCTCCATTCTCCCCCAGGGTACAGGTGAGGAAACAGAATCACCAAAGCTCTTCAGCAAGTGTCTAAAACCATATGAGTGAACAGCAGAGTGAGTCGATAAATGCGCTTGTCCCATGCTGGGGCCTGCGTCCTCACCTCTGCTGGCCCTGCAGGCCAGGCCAGGTTCCAGTTATTTGGTTTGTCTTTCTCGCTGTGTCCTTAATGCCTAGGACTGTGCCAGGAACACCAATGGCACACGGTAAGTGTGTACTGCCACCACCCAGGAAGGCAGGACAAAGGTTCCTAACGGACTGTACAGGAATCTCAGTCAACTATCTGTTCTCTGTATCCACTCAGTTCAGGCCCAGCACAGGAAGGCTCCACCAAAGGCCAAATGGAGAAAGGCTGGATTTCAAAGCCTGTGAGTGGAGGCATATACCCAACACAATGGAATGAGGGATTGAAGAGCTGCTTGGTGCCCCGTGGCTCCTTTCTGGCCCATCGGCATCTGCCCCTCTCCCAGGACAACCTCCCCCTTTGTTTCCCCTACCTGGATGAGCTGGACAGAAACTGGCCACAGTCTTACTAAGGCGAACAGTTACATCCCCCTCCCAGCCCTGTCTGAAGCCTCCAGAGTCTGCCCAGGGCCCCAGGGCCAGCTGTTTTTCTCCACATTCCAGCCAAAAATAATACGAGAACCAGGCTGTTTGGTGGAGACTTAATCTAATCTTCATTGCTTCAGTTTTAAAATATCCTGCCCGGTTTAGGGTTTCTTCTTACACACAGGGATGTGTTTTTAGTGAGATAGGTCTTAACAGCAACGGTCCATCTTGTAATTAGAAACCCAGGCAGGCAAGGAAGGCCAGGGACAGGCGGCCAAGCCAAACATAGCCCCCGTTTGCATCGAGCTCTTTCCTAGTTCTGTGGAGCACTATGAGCCATGCTATGCCAGGGCCTGGTGTTACCTCATGTCTGGGGGATTCTAGTAGAATTCTGGGAAAAGGACTCAGCCCTTTATCTTGGGTCTCATCCTCCCACCTTCTCACTCCTAGTCAAAATGGAGACCAAAGTGTCGCCTACCAGCAACCCAGCTGGAAAGGGTGTATGGAGGGAAAGCCTAACCCCAAGGAAGTCCTAGTGGAGTAGGGGAGAATTAAAGAGGAGCATCCATCCTACCGAAGCCACGTCACCAGTATCAGGTACCAGAACTGAGCCTAACTTTTGAAGAAGTGGCAGGAGTAACTTCTTGGGCTTTCTCACCAAGAGTCCGCCTTGATCTGCCAGAGTGGAGACTGCTAAGTGAGGTCCAGGCTGTGGCTCATTCCAGATCAGCGCCCATCCATCCCCCACACCCCAGCAGGGCCAGATGTCACACACCAATCAGGACTAGGACAGTATTTCTGATATGTCAGATTCTGTGTACACTGGAGGCAGGACAGGTATTCCAGGGGCAATCACTACGGGAGAGCCAGCTGACTTCCCCAATTTGGCCACAAGAGCCTCTCTTGGCAAAGCGGACGGTATGTGAAACCAACAGCACAGGTCTCAGAATCGAAGATGTTAAGTAAGACAGGAGGTGTACCTTTTCACAAAAGTCTAGAAACTCTTTGTATACATCGTGAGGACAGGCCCAGGAGCCAGGCAAGGAAAGAAGTACATTTGGAAGGACATGACCTTGCTACCAGGAGTCCGCCGTCTTGGTGTTCTTTCCTATTTACAGTGAGCCCTGTACTTACCTTATCCCCACCCTTCACTCCTTGCAGCCTAACAAGGGACAGCGTGTGCTGCATTCCACTCAACAGATGAAGGAACCAAAGCCCAGCAGCTGGGGGACCCGCTGGAGCCACAGAGCCAGGCCCTCAAATTCCAGCCCAAATACAAGCTGAGCATGCCGACCCTTCAGCCTTGATTACCACCCACCACTTCCTTCTCTTCTTCCCCACTTCCCATAATCAGGTATTAGATTTAATTAAATCAGCGGAGCCCCATTACAACCATCCTGGCCATGCAGACTGGATAGACTACAGTGAGTGAAGCTCCTCCCTCCAAATTCTGCTTCTCAATAGAATTCGCTTTGCAATAAGTCCTGGGTCTCTATATGAAGTGTCTTATACAAGTGGTGTACTGGTTAGATTCAAGGCCCATGGAGGCTCATGAGGATTTCATTTTCCATATCACTTCTTCTGCTTTTCCTCCAAGGCACCCTTTTTGCTTTCTCCGTCATGGGATTTACATTTTATTTGATCCAGACACTTTGCCTCACATGCCATCACCTCCAATAATTGCATCACACACACACACACACACACACACACACAATCAGTAAGGCAGTCCCATTGCTACACAGCAGAGGATAAAGGAAAACTCCTAACGGCACTACTTACTCGCCTCCAATTAATTTCTAAAATGTGCTCCATATTAAGTAAATCAGAAACAAAAGTCCAAAATCGGAGGTTGCATTTCTGAAAAGTGAGGCGGGATGGGGGGGGGGGGGGGGGTGGTGTAAATAAATACCAAGGAAGTCTTGCAACATGTTGGAAGCCTATAAATTTTATTGGTTGTTTCTTTAATAAAAAAAATTTTCAATCGCTAACAACACAGTATTATTAAGCTCCTAACATTTAAAAATCTAATTTGCCCCCACTCTGCGGTTGTTTATATTACCCAGTGTGTTCAGTAAGGGCTGGGAAATCAGGTTGATCGCTCGCTCTGGTTCAGTTCCTAAGTGGAGCTAATAGAGACAGACCCCCTTTTCAATCCAGCCTTCTGCTGTCTAGGTAAGCCTTGGTCTCTAATGAGTTTCAGCCCAGGGTTGAAGATGGACATGGCAGAAAGAAATTTAACACACACTCTGGTGCACCTATAAACTTTAAGGCCAAGAAAGGGGAAGTATGTTTCCAGTTAAGTCAGAACTCCATGAATTCAGGATTCTCCACTCACAAGACAGTAATTCTCCTTGTTTCATCACTAACTTACTTCAAATGTGTTTATGCAATTTATTGCTACTGAACTTCCAGGCAACTGGTGTAGAGTTAATGAAACCCAGCTTGGAGAAGCTTTGAGCTTTGAACAAGTAACCACAGTTTAAATGGTTATGACATGCGGTCAAAGCCACAGGCAGGCCCCACTGCAGTTTCTGTGTTAGTCAAAATCCTTGATATCTCACCTTTTGTGCCAAATAGATTGAAGGGGGGGGGGGGGGGGGACACGCTGAAAAACAGCCTGTCTTGTTCTTCCTCGGGTTCCCAGCCCTTTAAACCGATCTATCTTACTGATTGCAAGACAAGGCCCCTCCCCCACGGCCCAAGTAAATATTTTAGTCTGAATTAGTAACCGCGTTGAAATCCTGAAACCTAGTTTGGGTTGAATTGAGTAGGGTCAGGCTTTATGTAAAGCAATGTGTGAGAGGGCTACCTCTCGATAGAGAGGCACCCCGAGCAACCTTTAAAGCTAGCCTGCGTGAAAGCCCAGAGGCAACTGAAAGATGACAACGTACAGAGGAAAACTGTGGATGCGGGAGAAGTTAACTCATCTCTCTGAATTACGTGGACATTGCCTTTTATTAATCCTCATTATCACATGGTGTCCTTTCCCCGCCCCCAGCTCTGTTCATGTGGGAACCCCAGCAAGCTCCCTCTTTCTAAATGGGCCTATTTTGGAAGAGTAACGGGGAGGTACTGGATTTGTCGCTGCCGCACAATAAAAGGGCCCTTTTGAAAGCCGCACTTTCATTAACTTAAAGCAATCTATAGACTTAAAAGCACAGAGCAGTAAACTCCTAGAAAGGATCATAAAACAGCCAGTCTCGAGTTGGGTACACTTCGCTGCGATTTGCACGAGGCATTTTACTGTGGTCGTTGCTAGGCCCATCTCCCTTCAGTAACCCCTTGGCCCTCAGTCCCTGCAGATGCTCTTTCTCTAGGCTTTCATGCCTTTCGATCTCACAAAAGGGAGGCGGTGACCGGGGAGTCTTGGTGGGGTCACGGCTCCCTCCCCCCGCTCAGCTCTCGGCTGGAGAAGAGCGCGCAGGAATTCCAAGTCTGGAAAACAACAGCTCTGCCTCTGCAGCCGCCGCCGTGGTAGCGGTCGCCGCGCCCGGGCCCGCGGTGGCCATTCATGGGTCCTGCGGCTTCAGTGCCCCAAAGGGCTTGCTGGCTTTCTCAATCCAGGGTGCAAGCGTGCACAGAGAAAACCAACAGCACACACACACACACACACACACACACACATACACACACACACCTACCTCCATCCCTCAACGCACCCTTTATCTAAATGACCAGACTATATATATATATATATATATGCCCCCCCGACGCCCCCCTCCGCTCTTTCCCTCTCCAGGACCTCTCCACACTCCACCCACTGTTGATCTAGGCCTGAGCCTTGTGGATGCAGTTTGAGTATGAGATATGAGACACACACACACACACACACACACACACATTTGCAAGGTCCAGGGGCCACGGGAAAGTCAGAAGGCAAACTGAGAAGGGCAAAGGCAAGGGGCTAGAACTTGGGATAACACCAAGTTGCTTTTGAACATCAGATTTGGGTGTGTGTTTGGGGGAGCGGGTGTTTATATCTGCTTAAGCCTGTTAACTTGGATTTTACCAGTTGAAGAGCGTTTGAATTTCAGAAAGCCAATAGCCTGGAGAAGTCCCAAGATAACATATGTGAGGGGAAGGAACCCCGAACTTCCTCATCCCTCTAGGGCAGAACCTTGCCGGGATGGGCCGCCCTGTGCGCTCCCCCACATTTTCAGAGATGAAGCAAGGATCGCTTGCGGATAAACAGAAGGCACGTCGGATCACAGGCTCCCGAGTTACGAAGTCCCAGCGGCAGCCACGACTCCTCAAGCCCTAACGGCACCTCGCTACTAGCCGGCTCCTTGCCCGCGTCGCCGACCCCTGTCCCAGCGGGCCACCAGCAACCACCCGCCATGCTATGGCCGCAGACCCCAAGTGACTTCTGGAGCCTGCTGAGTCTGCAGGGTCAGCTCCTTGGACTCAATAGGAGGCGGGTGATGCTACCCGGCCACTTCACACGGAATCGCCCTATTTTTGCCTGCTTTCCAGCGTCTTTTTTCTAGGATCCAGCCCTGTGCACCCCAAATCCTCTCATCCTCAAGATTCGCTTTGGGGGAAAAGCAACAGACACTCGGGGCTTGCTCACCATGGTTGGGATCAACTACTTTTCTTGCCTACGTAAAAGCGTTTTCTCCCGCACGCTGTCAGGACCCGGACTCTCAATTCTCCCTAGGTTTCAATAGCCTGAACCCCAATAGAGAATCGTGATCCCGTGTCTCAGTCCTTTAAAAAAACGGCACCCACTCCGGACTCAAGCCTCGGGTGTAACCGGGGCCCCAGCGCCTACCTCCAAGCCCTCGCTCTTGCCGGGGTGTAAACTACATAGCGGCCCTTTAGTCCCAATTGTGAAAATAGCCTGGGTCCTTCCACCCAAATACTCGGAAGCCCAGCCCTCCTTTCGGGGCTGATCCGCATCCCCCTCCCATTCCTAACCCGAGTCTTCAGACCGCGCGGGAACCCCGGCAGCCCTATGAAGGACTCTCCAGAAAGCGCGGCCCACTGCGCCTGTTTCTACCGCGGCTTTGGGAGCCTGGCGATCCGCTTCGCCTAATCAGAAAGAAACAGAAACTTCGCGCGGTACATTCAGGACCCTGCCCCATCCCCTTCGGCTTTCTGCTCTGGAGTGTTTTCCGTGTCCACCTCCCCTTTACGAATTCATCTCACAGTTCTTCGCCAATGGCCCCTTATCCTCCCCTCCTAGCCCCAAAGACCCAGCAATACGCAGAAAGCCGGTGACCCTACAAATTCTCCTCCTACTCCTGGTCAGAGACCCTGAGCGTCCCCCCTCGGGTTCTGATTTTTCTGACACCACCCCCCTCCCCACGCATGTTCTCCTGTCCCCACTGATCCTCCTGCAATCCTCCACTCTCCCTGCCTCTTTTAGCCCGGCAGAACGCGGCCGCCCCTGCTTGACTCCAGCCACCCGGCCCTAGGCTAGGGCTGCTCCCGCTTCCAACCACTCGAAGGCAGCTCCGGGCTGGCGACAACTAGGAAGCGCCAGCTACAGGACTCCTAGAGCCCTGGACTGGAGAAACCGAAGCCGGCCCGCAGTTCCCAGCCTCGCCCCCACCAAGCGCCCAACCAGGAGCCGCCCGCGCGTGGACTCGGGACAAGCTCGTCCCTAGACTCGGGTCCTAGTAAGCTGCGGGTGCACTGCTCCCAGCCCTCCCGCTACAGGCTCTCCAGCCGCTGCGCTCTGAGTCCGCTGCCCAGCTGCTCGCAAACGGAGACAATGCACGCCAGCCCCCGGGCCGGAGCGGAGCGGGGCGAGGCGGCGGCTGCAGAGCTGCGCACCGGCCGGGTCGGGGAGCGGGAGGGCCGCGCGCTTCTCGCCGCCTCCTCGCCCGGCCTCGCCTCCCCTCGCGCGGCTTCGCTCCACGCTCTCCCGGCGCTTCCCCAGCTTCTCTCTGCACGCTCCCGCCGTCCCTCTCTGCTCCCTGCCTCCCTCCTCCCTGCTGCCTCCCTCTCTCTCCTCCCTGCTGCCTCCCTCTCTCCCTCTCTCCTCCTTGCCCTGTCGCAATGAATAATACTCTGGCTTGGGGACTGGAATAAAACACACGCGCTCTGAGGCAGCCGCCCGCAGCAGCCGCCGCCGCCGCTGCGCCGCCGCCGCCGCCTGCAAAAGCGTCTCTGACATGGAAATGAATGACAGCTTACCTGATGCCAATCTTCATCAGACTGACACCGGCGTGACAACACAGCCTATACTTCCCAGCACTGCTCGGGACGTCAGCGGCACAGGGACCCGCCCCCCGGACTCCCTCCCCCCCCCCCCCCCCCCCCCCCCCCCCCCCCTCTCCCCACTCCCCCTTTCTCCCCCCCACCCCACCCCATCGCCCCCACCCACTCCGGGCCCCGGCCGCTTCCCGGGCGAGGAGCTGCTAGAGTGTCTCCCTCTACTGGAGATTCGGCTCAGGCATCTGGCTCCGGCCTTCCTGCTGCTGGCAGGAGGCAGCACGCGCTGGGAAAGAAGCTCCAGACCTGAGATTGCCTGACAGAGGTAGCGCAGTGGACTCCAGAAATTCAGGCACACCCTACCCCACGTCATCCTTAGCTACCAACTGGTGCAGGATTCCAAAACGCCAGGTGCTGAAGAGATTGAAATGAGGTGAAATTTTCTGTGGACCTCAAGAGAACCCCCCAGAAAATAGGAATCTTCAAAGCGACAAGGAAGTCACACCCCCAACCCATTCCTGCCTGGATGGCCTCATTTTTATGATTACATTTGAATAATTCTCATTACCTTGGCCCCAGCAAAGGTGCTCAGGTGGCTACTTATCCGAGGTCTCAAGAGCTTTATTTTTCTGCCATGGGCTTCCTAGGACGCTTGGTGGGGACAGATCAGGGCTGGGGGGTGGGAGGAGGAGGGCACGACAGTATGATGGGGTGGTGTAGAGGGTGAAGTAACAAGAAGAGAGGTTTTATCAGAAGCTAGCCCTTGGCAAATGTCAGGTTAGTGCATGGAAGGCACTCATTCTTAAAAGTGCTTACCCAGCCAGTGTGTCCAGGGGCTGAGCACATAAAGATTAGGGGCCTTAGCTTGGGCCTGCTGAGGGTGGTCTAATCTGTCCCAGAGCAAGCCGGTGCAGTCTCCATTTAGACAACAAACAAGAAAGATGACTGTCCTACTAAGTGCCAAGTGCAGGCTCAGCAACCCCGATACAGACTGGCTCAGCTCTTACATAGAGGACCAGCGAGTCCCTTCTGCCCCTCTTGAGAAGCTATTTCAGCCACAGGAAGGTGGCAATTGATCCTGTGACCCTCACACCAGGCAGGGGGCCTGGGTGAAGCCTAGACAAAGTCACTGGTAGAAGCAAGGAAAGCTGAAAGGGAAACCAGACAGCCAAGTTTCCAGAAAAGAATCTAACCCAAGAAGTTGGAGGCTGCCCTTTGCTCCATTCCACACTTATGGGTCATTCCTCCCCTGCCTCAGACACCAGCAAAAATGAGAGCCATTAGATCCCAAGGCTCAAAGGAGTCTGCATCACATCCCACGTGTGCTCTTTATCCAGCTGTCTTCACCTGCCATGCTCCTTGGGGGGGGAGGGACCTTTCACCTATAGACCCACTGCTACAGATGAGGTTGAGCCTTCTCATCTTCCGATAGATGCACCAAAGACTTTCACTAGGTAGATTTATGTCACCCCAACCTCTGATCTGTGGTCAAAGACCATGGCTGCTGACAGCATAATCACTGGTATATATTTCACATTGTATAATAAGATAATAATAATAATGAATCCACTTGCCCTTTTTATGTAGTACAGAAACGCCAGCCTCACTAAGCCAGAAGCTGCAGGTCGGCCTGCCATAAAGTCTCAGAGGAAAACGTGCTGCAGAGCCTGGGAGAGGAGAGCTCCCTTTGGCCTTGCTAAGGGGTTACTCTGTTTTGAGGGTTTGCTGGTGACTTGTGAGAGCCACTAAGGTCATAGAATAAGGCTGAAGGTAAATACTTAGCCGCATCAGAGAGCGTACCTCAGACAAAAGCCACATACCACTTAATCATACTTATCACAATCTTCATTTTCTAAAACCCAACCATGATGCCAACTTGTTCTTAAAACGGCAGACCTGTGGACATCAGCTATTGACTTGTGGCATCTTTTTAAATAGTATGTTTGCCAGCAATGCCCTTTTCATACCTTAATATGCATATTGTAATTTTTAGTCACTACTGAAAATTCACTTTTTAGTCACTACTGAAAAGTCATTGTCCTTGTAGCTTGCAAAGGCTTTAAAAAAGATGATCTAACATGTAACCATCGTTTTTTTATAATCGTTGGAACAAAACATTTGATCTGTGCCTAAGAGAAGGCATAGGGTAGCAGAGAGACAGAGGCCCACATTACAGCGCTCTCTCTGTCTCTGTCTCTCCTCTCTGTCTCTCTGTCTCTCTGTCTCTGTCTCTCTGTCTCTGTCTCTCTCTCTCTCTCTCTCTCTCTCTCTCTCTCTCTCTCTCGCTCTCTCTCTCTCTCTCCAGGGTCTCTCTGTGTATCCCTGACTGTCCTGGACTCACTTCCTAGACCAGGCTGGCCTCAAACTCACGGAGATCCGCCTGCCTCTGCCTCCCGGGTGCCACCGCCTGGCCTGCCACCTCCATTCTTGTAGAAGGAGACAAACTTAACATACAAAGCAATAAAAAGGCCATCCAAGATTCCAGCTAATGACCCAGCTAACAAATAATGAATTAGTTTCGTCAATGTACGAAATTCTTGGGTTCCACATCTAAATCCTGGATCTGTCCCATGAAGAGATAGAACAGAAATTAAAGTTTTAGAATTTGTTCCAGATTTACAATTTATAAATTACAATTTCTTCCCCATCATCTATACACGTGTCATATAATTCAACAATGCATTGGTGTAACCAAGCAAGATCCTACAGATCCCAGCCATCACACAAACACACACACACACACACACACACACACACACACACACACACACACA
>OU015749.1:94063188-94077757 GCA_907169655.1 Acomys percivali
TCCCCTCCCACGCCTCCTCCACTTTTTTCTCCTCTTCCCTTTTTCCTCTACTTCCTACTTCTTCTCTACTTCTTTCTTCCCCTCCTTTCTTTTCCCTCCTTCTTCTTCCTCTCTGACCTCCCTCATAATCTTCTATTCACTTCCTCCCTCCCCACTCTATGGCCCACTGGACCACAGTATGTGGACTGCCTGTCTGCATCAGAACCTCAGAAATGTCTTGATTCAGGGTCCCAACTCCACGTCGAGCGGAAGTAGTCCCGGGAAGGGCTCTGGAATGTGCATTTCAGCAGCCGCTGTGGTGGACAGTGTTCTTGGCACTGATAGGCAGTACACCACTGCGCTCCTGCATCTGCTCTGGTTACTTCTTCAGTCCGCAGTGTCATTTCGTTACCAAATCCTGTCTCTAATACTTAGCCAAAGCACCACCTCCTTTTACCACGACCTTGGGTCTTGCACCAACTTTTTGGGTCACCGGAACCTGGCTGAGATCTCTCCAGCCCATCACAAAGTAAGCAGCCATCTGGGGGTGTTGCCTGTGTTCTCTGAGTCTTTGTCTCTGCATTTGTGAAATGAAGGTGGCAATAGAAGCCAACTCATGGGACCATGGGGATTAAGTAGAGTGAATGTAAAGTGCTTAGCACAGTCCCTGGCACATGGGAGGCTGCTCAATAAGTGGCAGCCATTAGGTTTAATAGCTCTTTCCTAGGGCTGCCACAGCACTTTGCCTGGGCCTTTATTAGAGCGCTTATTTAATTGGCCTGAGGAAGAGAGACATTGTATAGTAGGAATGCTATGTGGCAGGCCCTAAGGGCCATAGCACAGATAGTGAAAGTAAACGGAAGGAGGAAGGGGAATCCTGGCTGCCACAGGCTCCTTTCTGACTTTGGACCCAGTGGATTTTCCACTGTGCAGTTCTTCTCAAAGGATGGAGTCCAATTGTGCTTCACCGGGAAAGGAGAGGACCTTTCTCATTTGTCCCTGTCTCGATGAAGCACAGTAAGACTCAGTCCTTTGAGGAGAAACTGTACAGTGCAAAATCCAGGCCCCAGGAAGTCTCCTGAAAGGTAGGGCTGCTGGATTCTAGCTGGAATCCAAGCCTCTGGTCCAGTTGGATTCCTCACTCTTTCTTTGCCTTCCCTTCCCTTTCATTCCTCCCAGCTTCTTCCTTCAGGCCCTGGGAACACATCTTTGCTGATCCTATCCCTACCTCTGAAGCAAGGGGACAAAAACTTGCCCTCTGGGTTGCAATAGGCAATAGGATCCACAAAAAGTGCTGGTCTCCTCTCTGGGTCTTCTTCTCAGCACCTCCACATCCCAGCCACACACATAGTGCATGTACACTCAACATTCATTCTCCCTCTCCCTCTCCTCCCTCTCTACCTTTCCCTCTCCCTCCCTCCCTCCCTCCCTCCTTCCCACTCTCACTCCCTCTTAATTGGGTTTGTTTGTCCAACACTCAACTCCAAATGAGAGGCCCTAAGTGGTTCTCAACCTTCATAATGTTGTGACCCTTTAATACAGTCTCTCATGTTCTGGTGACCCCCAAACAAGAAAATTATTTTTGTTGCTACTTCATAAGACTTCATAAGTGTAATTTTGCTGCCGTTATGAATCATAATGCAAATATTTTTGGAGATGTAGGTTTGCCCAAAAGGGGTTGAAACCCTCAGGTTGAGAACCACGGCTCTAAAGGTTTTGAGTGATTTTTCAAGGTCTAACAAAGTGTGGGAACTAGCAATCTGAAAGAATTGAGGAAGAACGAGATTGGGACAAAATATTTCACCTCTGAGAAGAAGAAAAAAAAACCCGAATATGTCATGATGATTTGAAAATGGAGCCATTTCTGGGAAATGGTATCCCAAGAGTGTAGCCACAGAAACTTGAGAAAGGATAACACAGATTTGTGCTGTCCAATAAAGGAGGCCTAGGCAAAGGCAGCACCTGAGTGTTTGAAACCTTGACGGTGGAAATTGAGGTCGGTTGCCAGTGGAGTACACAGGGTAGATTAGCAGAACTAGCATGCAGAGTAGAAAATGTTTCACTAAGAATTATTTTAGAGCTAGGCATGGTGGTGCAGGCTGGCAGTCTCTGCACTTGGGAGGTATGGGAAGAGCACTGAGTTTTCAGCAAGCCCTGCGCTACACATCGAGCCTGTATCCTCTTTCTCAAAACCCAAAAGCCTTGCTTGGGGAAACAGTAGGTCTGATCTTCAGGAAACACACATACCACACATACACACACACACACATACACACACATTATTCTAGGGCTGGTGTGTAGTTCAGGCTTGCTTAGCATGAGTGAGACCCTGAGGCCAATCTCAGACAATATAATACTTTAAATACCCAGAGTTAAGGAAAAAAATAAGTTAACTTCATCTGTTTCTTTCACTTTTTAAATGTAGCTATTAGAAATTTAAAATCACACATATTTTCCAGTCTATGTTTATTGAAGACTGTTTATTGGAGCTGTTTTCTTCCAGTGTCGGGTGTGTCTCCATGTTGAAGCCTTTGCCATTTATCACTGAAACATGTCACTTTAGCTGAGTAGCTCTTTAATCCCCTTGGCTTCAAATCCTAACTACTGCAGCAAAGAATGAGGAAGGAGGAACATCGTTAAAATATCTATTGCTACCAGAACTCCCAGAACTTGGGAGGCAGAGGAAGGCCAGTCTCTGAGGTCCAGGACAACCTGGTCTCCAGAGGGAGTTTCAGGACAGCCAGGGCTACACAGAGAAATCCTTTTAAAGAAAACAAAAACAAGCTGGGCATGGTGGCACATACCTTTAATTCCAGCACTCAGGAAGCAGGGGCAGGAGTTAAAGGCCAGCTTGGTCTACAGAGTGAGTTCCAGGACAGCCAAGACTACACAGAGAAACCCTAACTCAGAAAGAAAGAAAGAAAGAAAGAAAGAAAGAAAGAAAGAAAGAAAGAAAGAAAGAGAGAGAAAAAACAAAAACAAAAGATATTTATTGCCTTCCAAACTCAATGTTTCCCCCCAGACTCCTCTGTTCTGTCCTGAAGGATCCACCACCTACCTAATCTCCAGTGTCACCCTACTGTCACCATCTGTCCCCTTAGCCCTATCTATCTCCATTCTCACTAGCCTCACCATCATCATCCTCACAGGACCATCCTGCTTCCTTCTGCTCCTTTCTGCCCCTAGGGATAAATTCTGTCTGCCACAGCCGTTGCCTTTGATGTTACTTCCCACCATAAACTCTTTGAGCTGAGAATTGTGCACCGCTGGCTTCTACCTCATCCTGGCAGCCAGAGCCTACAGCTACCAGACTAAGGGTAGGGAGAAGCCACCAATAGCTCTGGGAAGGTGGGTCCCACGGCGCCTGGGTTCTGCCTTTTTGTGCTATAAAGGAAAGTCTACAAGGAGTGACCAAATGAAGGAGCAAGGTAGCCACAGCTCACCTACCACTGGGAACAGGGTTCCCTTAGCAAGCAAGAACAAAGCAACCCAGTAACACCAGCAAGAGTTAGTACCCGTTGATTCTTTCTTAGCTCCAAGACCCTGATTGCTCATCACCTCCCCACAGCACTCTAGTGAACCTGCTACTTGTCACCAGATAAGGACTGAGTTGAACTGAGGAGCCACACTAGAGGACCACCACCCTATAGTGCCTGCACTCCTTTTGCCCTTATCACCTCATTGCATTGGCTGGCTCACTCATTCATTGCGTTGGCTGAGTCAGTCATTTAGCCAGGACGTGGGGATACTGCTGGGCAACTTAGCCACTCCTCGGTTTCCATTCAGCATCCAGGCTGGCCAGCCAGGAGGTAGACCCTGAACCACATAGATGAGGACTTTGCAGTTTCTGGACCTACAGGTTTTCGGGGCCAAGAGAGACACTGAAGGGTCAAATTCTGTCTTCACTTCACAGCAGAGGGTGTAAGGACCAGTGAGTAAGGTGAAAGGAGAATTTCAAGTCAGCTTGGATTTTTTTTTTTTTTTTTTTTTTAAGATTTCTTTATCTATTATGTATACAGTATGCTGCCTGCAGGCCAGAAGAGGGCATCAGATCTCATTATAGATGGTTGTGAGCCACCATGTGGTTGCTGGGAATTGAACTCAGGACCTTTGGAAGAGCAGTCAGTGCTCTTAACCTCTGAGCCATCTCTCCAGCCCCAGCTTGGATTCTTAACCCAAGGCAGAATCTGTCTTTGTGCCCCACCCATCTTACATGCTTACTGTGTCTGGCTTGGCTACACAGTACCTCCAACTCAGTATGGCTTCTTCTGTTTCATCTCTAGTGGATACTATCACTCTGACAGCAGTGACGCTCACACCGAAAGCAAGACTCAGCTCCTCTAAAAGCTCTACTTAGTTGCCAACCAGATCTGAGGTTCTTCTGTGTTTGTGCTCTCACTACAGCCTGATGCACCTGTAGCTTGCTTTGTTCATGGTCTACAATTGCTCCCAATCGAAACAGACCTCCATAAGGGAAAGGACTAAATACTTCTTTTTTTTCTTTTTCTTTTTCTTTTTCTTTTCTTTTTTGGGTTTTGTTTTTTATTTTGTTTTTTATTTTGTTTTTTGTTTTTTTGAGACAGGATTTCTCTTGTAGTCCTGGCTGTCCTGGCCTCGCTTTGTAGACCAGGCTGGCCTCAAACTCAGACTGCCTGCCTCTGCCTCTTACTGGAATTAAATACTCCTTTTCTATCTTGCCTTCTCTGTCCTGTCTTCTGGCATTTGGCAATAATCCCAGCCTATATAAACTGATGAGTAAATGCTAAGGCTTGACCTGTTGTGAGTATGTCCATCTGTCTGCCTAAGTAGCGTGCCAGACTAGCATTTATGGCAGAAATGGTTCTATGTACAGGATTCAAAGTAAGAATCCTGTGTGTCTGCATTCTCCAGCTAATACGGTTGTGGAAGCTTTGTCACACATCTGCACAGTCCCTCAGTTTCCAGACACCTCTCATGATAATTTCCTGCCAAATCTTTTGCATTGTGATTAAGAAGATAGATAATCTGAAGCATTTCCCTCCGCACAATGAGATGGATTATAATCCTAATTTGATAAAGGCTCCTAATGACTCATTAGCCACCCTTGGCTTCACATTGGGTCAGCCAGCTTACCCGAGCTGGAGGCATCTGGCAGCAGAAAGCTGATGCTCCAGTCATTACATGTTCCTACATCAGCAGCCCTAAAACAAGAGACACAAGGAAGCCTCCACTGTGCAGCAGTGCTGAAATCTGCTTTTCATCAGCTCCTGGCTTGGAACAAAGCCTCTGATTTCCCACCAGGACCTCTGGACCCCACCAGGAGATACAGAACACAGTCTCCGATGCACAGGTAATACAGCTGTGGTCTCACCTTTACTGTTATCTGTTTCCCAGATCATGCCACCCCCTTTCCAAACCCAAAGGGTGTGGCTTCTTGAGAGGCATGCAATTTCAAGTTACTTGCTGACAAAAGCCACATGATAACCCCCATTCTGTTTCAGCCCACCAGGGCTCCAAAAGCACAGAAGGAAGTTGGAAGTACCCATTCCCTGACCTTGGGAAGAGCAGCACTTCCTGAAGTTCTAGATTTAGATGATGAGACAGTCACAGAAGCCAAAGCCACAGTTTTTCTCAGGTTATTTAATAGAGCCCTTATGAGGCCCTGAAATGTTATGTGGATTCATGGGGACATGTGGGCAGTTTCAAATACACATATAGGAAGTACTCCTCATAACTCGGCCGTGGAGACTACATAGACATTGTAACACATTCACAGTCAGTCTCACTAATGCGTAGACATACAAAGCATTACATAAATGCACACAGTCTCAAAGAATACAAACATACTCACAACCATGCTGACACATAAAAACTCAGGCAAACACATACAGAGTTAGTCACACAGACACACTGACATAGTCATGATGACACAAAAACACATAGACAAACACATGCACAGTTAGACAGTCACACAGACACATGGATACAGTCATAATGAAATACAAAAACACAGGCAAACACATGCACAGAGAGCCATACAGACACTGATACAGTCATGACAAACAGAAAACACATGCAAATAGATATACACAGTCACAGATATGATCAATCACACAACCCAAAGTACAACTGGTCATCTAGACACATGCAGTCTTACTGTCACACAGTCTTACAAACACACAACCACACAGACTCCCAGAGATAAGCAATTACAAAGCCATACCATTATCCCACAGTCTCAAGTACATCGTCATATAGAATCATAGTCACATGGGCAAAGGGTCACAGAGATGGAAGTTTGAACAGTCACACAATTATAAATACACACAGAGTCACAGAGACAGAAGGTCATAAAGTCACAGTCACAAGCACCCATAGTCACTTAGACACACAACCACAGGGTAACCCAGCCACAGAATCAATAATACCATGAGTACATGATCACATGGCTACATGATCACACAGTCACATAGACACAGAGACACATAGTCACAAAGCTCCACAGTCACATGGCCACAAGGACACAGCCACAGGATCACACACAAATAAATGGATCACGTAGCTATACAGTCACACTGCTACCAATGCAAAGTGATGAAGCCTGTTAGAGCCTCTCTGATTGAGTTTCCCTTTGATGACAGCTGAGGGAGGAAGGAGGAAGCCAACATCTGTCCTTGCTACATGTCTACAATGTAGCAGTTTGGTGCTGGGTGCCCTCCTGCCATGATGCAAAATCAGGATGGGCGATGATGGTAGTGACCCTACAGAGCTGCTGGACTACCATTACCGAATCCTGAGTTGGAGCAGTCTGGGGTGAACGGGGTGTGCCTTCCTGAGTCAGAACCAATCTCCTTGCTGGAATCCCGTTGCTGCCCCACCCTGTCCTAGGCTCTATCTCATGTCAAGGGTAAGCTTGGTGAGATGAACCTCCTCCCTCTATGTTCCTATATACCCTCTACATTTGATCAGCGTGACAGATGCAGGACCCCTGAGGCTGTCTTCTCTGCTGCCACCACCCCCTTCCTTTCCAGTAA
This sequence comes from Acomys percivali, assembly GCA_907169655.1. Taxonomy (NCBI): domain Eukaryota; kingdom Metazoa; phylum Chordata; class Mammalia; order Rodentia; family Muridae; genus Acomys; species Acomys percivali. Next base: position 94,070,181 of record OU015749.1, read on the forward strand.
GGACAGAAGAGTGATGGACAGCCCTATGTTCTTGTTCCACACTTGAAAACCAACAGGGATGGAGAGAGCTTTATAAATCAGAGCCAACTGGGTTCCCACCCTCTTTGTAACTCCACCAGAGAAATGGAAGGCAAATGGCCATAAAGTTGTCTGTGGACCACACTGCTTCATTTTTGGTTGGGGCCAGAGAGACAAAAGTTTTGGTTTTGGAGGAGACTGACTCTTTTAAGTGGGGGCAGATAAGCTGGTAGAAGCCCATGTGCCTGAGAATTGAGATAGAGAGGCTGGCTTCACTTCTGGAGAACAATAGTCCAGGCACCTCTTATCTCTGGGACCCCATTTCAACAACATAAGTTGGGGGGGCTCATGTCACAAACAGAGGGCTGATAAATTGCTTCTCTGAAATACAAGCAGTCAGGTTTGTTGAAGTAGACAGTGTTGGGCAGGCTCTCACCATCTAGCCATAATCAGGAAAAGCAAGTTTCATTGATGCAGATGTCAACTGAGCATCTTCTATGTACTCAACACCATGCCTGATGCTATAGGGGTACAGGGATGGGGGTAGGTAAAGAGAAGTCATGTGACCCTGCTCTGGAGGCACTCAGTCTGATGGGAGACAGAGGGGGCAGATGCAGAAAGTAACAGTGGACGAGCACTATCCCTTCCCACATTTCCTTCAGGAGCTTTAGGAACCGTGGTGGATCCCTGCATCGATTACTCAGTTTCCTTTTCTCCATTTGCTGGAATGGAACTGCCCTAAAGAAAAAAATGAAAAAGCTTGTTTGTGTGCCAATGACGGACAGCCTCCATGTGGTTTATGGCCATTTCATTGTTGTCACATCTCACACCTGGGAGGACTGAGGCTCAGAGGGGTGGCAGGAGGTAGGTGGGGGCTGCTTCTTTTTTTCCCAAGGCCAACAGAAAGCATGTGGGAGAGGTGAGACTCATCCTCTGTGTGGCTCTCAAGCTCATCATATCCCCCAGTCTAACCAGGACCCATGTTCAGGCAGCAGGGACACACAGCAGACCCTGGCCTGTGCCTAGTCTTCAGCTTATGGGAAAGGTACAGCGAGTCCTTCTAGGGCAGGAGCCTGAAAACATCAATTAAAAAAAAAAATGAAGAAGAGGAGACTATATAGGAAACTGAGGAACATCATGGATGCTGTGAGATCAAAGATGATACCCTGTTTCCCCACCATCCTTCTCTGGCTATGTGCTTAGAAGCCTGTGCATCCCCAGTGTCTAGAAACTGGATTAACCAAGGGCAACAAGGGAAACATGTATTCAAGTGCTTCACAATGATTTTCCTTCAAGAATAAAGAGAGATGCATAGTAACCCAAGTAGCAGAGAGGAGCCACAAGCTTAGGGACTGTGGCATGGCTTCTCACTCCACAGGGCACCAAGCAGAGAGCTCAGGGATAAGCACTCTGGGGTACCACACACTGTGGGCGCAGACATGCTTACCTAGCTAGACAGGAGTGTTGCGGAAAATGTTCTAGAAGAGGTCTCTGCTCCCTCTGAATGGCAGCCGGTCTTCTCTGGAGTGATATTGAACTTGGGCATGCACAGCTTCTGTCTAGGAGACAGAAAGAAGTGAACACACCCAGACTGTTTTAGTTAGGCTTTTATTGCTGTGAAGAGATGCCATGACCATGGCAACTCTTTTAAAGGAAAACACTTAATGATAGCGGGAAACATAGTGGTGTACAAGCAGACATGGTGCTGGAGAAGCTGAGAGTTCTACATCTTGATCCACAGGCAGCAGGAAGTGAATTGATCCTAGTTAGCTTGAGCATCTGAGGTGCCAAAGACCGACCCCTAGTCATGCACCTCCTGCCACAAAGCCAGACCTGCTCCAAGGCCACACCCTCTGGGGGCCATTTTTATTTAAACCATCACACAGACATGCCCCAGTGTGCTAGCCTTGATCTTTCCCACTGAGCTGAGCTCATAGTCTAGTGTTTCTTTCTTAAATATATAAACAAACAGCCAAGAGCATCATATATTTTATTTAAAAGCCTTGAACATGAAAAAAGCAGACTGAAATAAATGGGGAAAATGAAAATCTGGAACAACAGAGATATTTCAAGGAGTAACTAGAAAGAACAAAGACACTTCAAAGACATTTTATTTTTACCAAAACAACAAAAAGAAAACTGTAATCATAAACCATGAGTAAGTTATAATGAAAAAGGAAAATCTTAATTTCAAAAAGTCTCTGAGGCCCAGGTTCAATCATCAGTGTGGAAAAAATAAAGATAATTTTTAAAAACTGAAATCAATAATATAGCTAAATTTATTTTTCAAAAATAAAACATGGGGCCAACAAGATGACTCAGCTGGTAAAATTGATCTATACCCTTGCATGTACGCATACACACACACATATAAAGTAAAGATTGTTTTAAAAACTTAAACATAGCTAGTGGTGGCCCTCACCTTTAATCCCACCCAACACTTGGGAAGCAGAGACAGGTGGATCTCAGAGTTTGAGGCCAACCTGGTCTACAGAGAGAATTCCAGGACAGCCAGGGCTATCTAGAGAAGCCTTATCTTGAAAAAAAGTAATAAATTAAATATAAATTTTAGAAGAGAAAGTTGAATAAATCTTCCAAAGAGATAGCGAATGTCACAGTAGGAGATGTGGCCTTGGAGCACCTGTGGCTTTGTGGGAGGAGGTGCATGAATAGAGGTGGTGGTGGGGACTTTGAGGTCTCAGGTGCAAGAAAAAGAAAAAGAATTGGATAACTGAGTACTAGGAGGTAAAATACCCTGATTACCTCAGCACAAAGAACAAATAAAGATATATACCAATACCCTCCACCATTATCATCTTTATAACATAAGAGATTAAAAAAAATGTTCTAAAACTTTCTAAACAAAAATACAATAGAAAAAAAAATCAGGTTAAAACACAAAAGAATAAAGACATCAAACTTTTAAAAAACCAACACATTAGAAGTTAAAAGACAGCCCTGGAATATCATCTCAGTTCTGAAAGAAAATGTTTTTAATCTAAAATTCTGTATTTCAATAAATTATCAGCCACATTTCAAAAGGGGTGCGGCGATATTTGTAAATATTCAACAGCCCAAGAAATTCACCCCTTGGGCATCCTTTCTTAGGAAGCTATTGGAGGGAGGGGCATAGAGTTATATGATAGACCAGTGTGGACTATGCAGTGTCTGAGAAATATGGTGTCGGACACAACAGGACAGAACAAGAAATGTTCAAGAGACTGTAAACTGTGGTACTCCAGGTCAGTTTCAGGCTCCTAGAGCACCCCAGTCATGTGCATAGAGAAAGCAAGACGGTCTTACAAGGGTAGCTATTGGATATAGGGTGGGAGTGAGACCGTTGAATGCATGGAAAATAGTTGTTGGCAGTTATTCAGCAGGACCATTTATATATCTTAAAGACTAAGTGTTTATACACTAAAAGCATGTTTAGAAATTAGGTCAATAAAAGGGAGGCAATAATCAACTTCAGGAAAAAAAATTATATAAAAACAAAATGTCCATGATTGCAATGTACTACTTGAATCAGCAGTAAATAAGATTCATTTATTAGTTAATATGTAAATACATATTTATCCAGGTGTGGTGGCACATGCCTTAAGTCCCAGCACTCGGGAGACACAGGCAGGCAGATCTCTGTGAGTTCAAGGCCAGCCTGGTTTACAGAGAAAGTCCAGGATACCCAAGAGTACACAGAGAAACCCTGTCTCAAAAAACAAAAATGAAAAACCAAAAAACACAAACACAAACAAACAAACAAAAAACCTCCCACATATTGAATGAACAAAAAGAAAATTATCCCAGGCATGGTGGCACACACCTTTAATCCCAGCACTAGGAAAGCAGAGGCAGGTGGATTGCTGTGAGTTTGAGGCCAGCCTAGTGTACAAAGAGAGTCCAGAACAGCCAAGGCTACACAAAGAAACCCTGTCTCAAAAAACCAAAAAAAGAAAAAAGAAAAGGAAAGAAAGAAAGAAAAGAAGGAAGGAAGGAAGGAAGGGAGAGAGAGAGAAAGAAAAGAAAGAAAGAAAGAAAGAAAGAAAGAAAGAAAGAAAGAAAGAAAGAAAATTATGGTAGTGAGACAAAAGGAAAGGAGGGGAAGTTTAGGGGTATAGTCAGAAAAGAGGAGTATAGAGTATAGAATTGTATTCTCATCTACCATGGCAGAGAGTCCATGTACAGTTTCTAAAACTGGTAACTCAAGATGTGTGAATTTGAATATATTATTTAGAAATATAATATACAACATCAGACAACTGGCTTACAACCTCCTCAAACTACAGCTTCAGGGAATCTGGTGCCCTCATCTGGCCTCTGAGGGTATCTGCACACACATGGCAAACACACATACACATAAATAGAACAAATCTTTAAATACATATATATATATATATATGTATATGTATATATATGGAAGCTGGAGATATGGCTCAGAAGAGCACTGACTGCTCTTTAAAAGGACATGGGTTCAAATCCCAACACCCATATGACAGCTCACAATTGTCTGTAACTCCAGACACCCTCACACAGACATACATGCAGGCAAAACACCAATGACCATAAAATAAGAATAAATAAATCATTTTTTAAAAATACATACATTAAAAATATGTATAACAGGGATCTGGAGAGATGGCTTATCAGTTAAAAGTACTGGCAGCTCTTCCAGAGACCTGAGTACAATTCCCAGCAACTACATGGTGGCTCATAACCATCTATCATAGGGTGTGATGCCCTCTTCTGTCTTGCAGGCATACATGCAAAAGAGTATTCATATACACACATAAACAAATCTTTAAAAATATGTATAATATGTGTCCATAAATATATACATATGAATGACAGAAGTGAGCTGGCTTTGGGAATTTTAAAGGCTCAAATAAGACAGCAACGACTCATTTCCTAACTCTGTGTACATAGTCTCTGATTCAAATTGAACTTTTCTTTTTTCCAAAGCCAATATTCCTCACACATGATCCACCTTAGCTGTTCAAGATACAGAATCAGATGGTGATTTAAGGTCAAAGCCTAATTGAAACAAATAATGTACATTTACTTGAGTGTTCATAGAGACCTCTTGGGGCACCTGATTCAGATTGGGCCATGGAGATGGCTCAGTGGGTAAAAGGTGCTTGCCCCCAAGCCTGACAACCCCTATAAAGGTGGAAACAGAAAAAGAAATCCACAAAGTTATCCACCGACCTACACACACACACACACACACACACACACACCATTCAAATCATCATCATCATCATCATCATCATCATCATCATCATCAACAACTAAAGGAAAAACATTCAAAGATTAAGAAGCCTGATTTTAAGTCAGGCATGGGGGCTCACATCTATAATGTCAACACTTGGAAGACTGAGATAGGAAGATAGTGAGTTCAAAGCCAGCCTGGGCTATACAACAAGACCGTCTTAAAACAATGTGAAGGAAGATTGTGTTGGGGATAAAGCTCAGCACAGGGCCTAGGTTTGATTCCCAGCACTACAGAGAAGGACAAGGAGGAGGAGGAGGAGGAGGAGGAGGAGGAGGAGGAGGAGGAGGAGGAGGAAGACAAAGCCATGACTGCAGCCACCCTATCCATTTTCATCCCCCAGCACGGGCATTCAAGGAAGCCAAACAAACTAGTCAAACAATTAGGATGTTCAGATGGTTGGTTTTAATGTCAACTCGCCACAAATGAGCATCACCTGAGAAAGGCCGTCAGCTGATGAATTGTACTGATTGCCTTAATTGATGTGGGGAGGCCGGCCTCAGGTGTAGATGGCCTCCTCATCTGATAACAGCTCAGGCCACAGGGCAGAAGGAGTGATGGTGCACACTTGATCACGTGGCTTCCCTTTGCTGCTGAGTTAATTTGCCGTGTCGCTGCTGCTGCTACTGCTGCTGTTGCTGTTGCTGCTCCCCTCACTGATAGCAGAACCAGTGTTTCCATTCTTGCCGAAGGACCAGGCAGCTCTCCAAGAACCTACCACGTTTGTGGAACCAGGGTAGGACTAGGGAGGCACCTCGCCTCAGGGACTGAGCAACTGCTGCTTTCTCCAGCCTCTTGGGGTATGAGACAACTTGTTACTATTTTAACAGAGCTGGCTTAATAAATTATATGTGTGTATATATTTGTGAACACAGATGCCACAATAAACAAATGACCCAATCCTCCTACTTGGTGAACTTCATCCAACCTTCACTGCTCAACCACTGCCTCCCTGGAAAGCCTCGTCCCAGAATTCCTGCTCCCAATTTAGTCTGATCCTGTTGTTCTGAACCCATGTTTCAGCTGTGCATGAACTGTGTCTCTCCAACTACTTTGTGACCCTTTAGGTAGCCATCAGTTCACGAAAGTTAGGTTACAGGCTAAACGGTCACAAAATGTCAGTGGCTTTGCCTCACACTCGCTTAGCTCTCTTTCTGCCTTCTGCTACCATGCCTTTCCATATCAGGAACTCTCTGGAAGCCCAGTGCTGCTCTGGGCACGGCCCCGTCTCCTGACAGAGAAAAGAGAAAATACAGGCAGAACCACGAAATACAACCCCCCCCCCCCCCCGGCATCTAACAGAAACGACAACGCAGCATTACAGCACGAAATGGTGGCTATTCATGTTTACACCCACAGTTTAGTGCCGTGGGCAGCAGCAGGTGATCACCCCTAAACCTAAAAGTCAATGCCCTCCCCCGCAAAGGCTGAGGGGACTTTCCATGGGAGAAGGTGAGAGTGTGGGAGCTGGAGGATGGGGAGGGGTGCTGTGAAATGCTATTTTCTGGACAGGATGTGGCCCTCACACAAATAAACTCACCTGCACATAAAGAAGCTAACAAAATCAGTCACTACTCCAGCAGGCACCACTAATTGGACTCAGTAAGTTATTAAAAAACAAAAACAACAACAAAATAAGCAGAGACGACATGAAGATGAGAGAGGCGTGTGTTGGGGAATTAGAAGAGGAATATGATTGGTGTTTACATGTATGAAATTATTAAAGAATAATTAAAAGATTAAAAAATCCAACATGGGCTGGGTGTGGAGGCGCACGCCTTTAACCCCAGTGCTCGGGAAGCAGAGGCAGGCGGATCTCTGTGAATTCAAGGCCAGCCTGGTCTACAGAGTGAGTCCAGGACAGCCGAGGCTACACAGAGAAACCCTGTCTCGGGGGTGGGGGTGGGAATCCAAAATGGATGGAGTAGAAGACTCATGAGACCCATCCTTAGCTATTGGCAGTTACTGGCTGCCGGGAAGGGGCATCATTTCCTTTGGTTGTGTGGCTGCTGGTAGGTTGTTCACATTCCAGTGCATGGCCCCACACTCATTCGAGTTCTGACGGCAGGTGTTGGGCTCCGTGGATTATAAAGAAAAAAGGAAGCCAGGTGTGGTGGCGCATCCCTTTAGTTCCAGCACTCTGGAGGCAGAGGCAGGCGGATCGCTAGGATTTCAAGGCCAGCCTGGTCTACAAGGTGAAGCCAGGGCATCCAGGGTTACACAGGGAAACCCTGTCTCAAAAAAGGAGAAGAAGAAGAAGAAGAAGAAGAAGAAGAAGAAGAAGAAGAAGAAG
>OU015749.1:94098773-94135387 GCA_907169655.1 Acomys percivali
AGAAGAAGAAGAAGAAGAAGAAGAAGAAGAAGAAGAAGAAGAAGAAGAAGAAGAAGAAGAAGAAGAAAAGAAAAAATGAAAAGGAAAGTGACAGGAGTGAGAAGGGAGCAAAATGCCCTTAAAAAAAGTCCAAAGAAGAAAAAGTGTTATATGTAAAGGAATAAGAATTCCAATGACCCCTTTAATTCCAGCACTTGGGAGGCAGAGGCAGTGGAATTGCTGTGAGTTCAAGGCCAGCCTGGTCTACAAAGCAAGTCCAGGACAGCCAAGGCTACACAGAAAGACTCTGTCTCGAAAGACTAAGAAAAACTTAAAAAAAGAATTCCAATGATGAGATAGGTGTGGCAGCACACACCTTTAATGCCAGCAGAGGCTGGCAGATCTCAGAGTTCCAGTACAGCCTAAGAAGCAAGTTTCAGGACAACCAGAACTACACAGAGAAACTATGCTTTAAACTCCCCACCCCACAAAAAAAAGAACCTGCATGTCAGGGCTAGGGACTGTAGCTCATGGGCAGAGTATGCATCCAGCGTGCATACAGGCCCTGGGTTCAATCCTCAGCATGGAAGAAAGAAAAATCACAGAAGCATTAGATTTCTTGAAATATAGGCCAAAATATGAAAATAATGATGGAACATAATTTTAAATATGAGGCAAATGACCTTTAAGTAATATCTCTGTATTTTGACAAATTATAAGTCAAGTTATAAAGTCCAACACAGTCCTTTTCAAAATTGCAAGTACTAAGAAATACTTATCTCATAATACATAGATTTGCTTCTCAGAAAGGACTCTCAGGGTAGGGGGAGTGGGGAAGGGGGAAGAAGGAGGGGGAGAGACAGGTAGGCGCGGGGTGGGGGGAAGAGGTATGGGGAGAGGGAGAGAGTGTGAGATAGGTAGGTAGATAGATAGACAGACAGACAGGCAGACAGACAGACAAGACTGGGGGCCCAGGATGTCAAGAGGCTCCGTTAAGAGAAGCATGAAAGGAGTTCCCCCAAACACCAGCCCTCAGATGACTGGCTTGTTTGTAGCCAGAAGACAGTGGAAGGGCCTCAAGCTGAACCCCACCGATGGGAAACTGATAAAATCCCCAGTAGCCATGGCCAAAGCAGAAGCACTCACAGTTCTCTTAGAAATTCTGGAGGGGACAGGCATGGGTGCATATAAAACTAAGGAAAATTTAAAAGTACCAATATTTAATATTTAAAAAGCAGTATGTATACATCTGCGTGGGATGTGTATTAGATTTGTTATTGTTCTCCAGAGGGGTAAAGCAACGATACTGTCAAAGACTCGGGGCGGGAAGACTCCAAGCATCGGAACTATAATGTTGCTAAGAAAACATCTGAATTTAAAATTAACTTTAAAAATGAGTGAGGACTAGGCTTGGAGGCTCACACCTTTAATTCCAGCATGCAGAGGCAGAGGCAGAGGCAGAGACAGAGGCAGAGGCAGAGGCAGAGACAGACAAATCTCCGAGTTCATGACCAGCCTGGTTTACATAGCAAGTTCCAGGCTAGTCAGAGATACATAGTGAGACCTTGTCACATTTAAAGGAAAAAAAAAAAAGTGGAAGCCTAAGTTAGCACTGTGTCTGTAGGGATAAAAATAAGAACTATTTGCAAGATACTGCAAAAAGGCACATTGGGGGTCTATGTAGACAGCAGAAGAGGAAGCAGAAAGCTCACACAACAGCCAACAAATGGAGTCATTCCAGCTCCACATAGTGAAGATGCTTGGGAGAGGCAACGCAGAAGAAAGCTGAGTTCTCATAAGGAACATGTCTGCTGTGAGCGAGGCTAAGGGTGAAGGGGTTCCTGCAGCCTGTCTCCCTGTCAGTTCTGAAGACTCTGTGTTCTCACAGCAGCTGGCTGAAAAGATTAGAAAAGAGAAAGTTCCCAGCACCACTCACATCAGTCGTTCCAACTCTGCTGCTAATCAAACAGAAGCCTAGAGGAATTAAAATATAAGGAAGGAGACAGTTTCAAGCAAGGGGTGATCAACAGCATCAAGAGCTAGTAAAAATCAAGAACTGGAGGCTGGGAATGCAGCACAGTTGGCCTAACACACAGGAAAATATGGACTCATTGCCAGTAGAAACCAGTCTTGTAATCCAAGTCCTCAGGGTGGTAAGCATCCTCCTTTTCAAAGCCAGCACATATAACAAACAAACAAACAAAAAAACCAAGCCAAACCAACAAACAAGCAGCCTGGAAGTTTAAGAAGAACCATTGGTTTGGCAAAACTAAGTACAATGGAGAAATGGAGGTGGAGGGTGGGGAGGGGGGCAGGGAGAGGTGCCAGAATTCATAGTTCATCAAATACTGAGGGAAGAGTGGCTCGACACTGCCTTGCACACGGTAAGGGCTCACAAGTATTCATAGGTGTTGATATTTACTTTTCCTAGAAATATGATGGTGGAAAAAAATTATTTTTAAGGCTAGTAATTCTCGGCAAGAGTAACTCAAGTACCTATCAGTGTTAAGAAATAAAACAGCAGAGCCTGTGTATAGACTGAAGTGAAAGCCTTGGCAAGGAGAAATGAGTGCCCTTGGAGCAGTGAGGAGCAGAGTGACCCAACTGTGCTTTAGTAAAAGCTACTGCAGTGACATCTAGGGGATGAGGCCAGTCCAGACTAAAGGGAAGAAAGGAGAGGTGGATGCCCAGGTTAGCCTTTCTTTCTTCTTTCCCCAGCCCATCTTTCTTTCTTTCTGAGACAAGTTCTTACTATGTAGTACAGGTTGGCCTCACACTTGTAGTCCCCCTGCCTCAGTTTACAGAATGTGGGGATGATGAGAGTGCCCCACACCCTCCAGGACTTTCAGGATGAAGTTCTTTTGAGATGCTATTTATTTTTATCTTCTGTGTATGGGTATTTTGTCTGCATGAATGTGCCACCTGTGTACTGTGCCAAGGTGGTGGTAGTGGTGTGGAGCACAGGAATCTAGCATCAGATTCCCTGACTAGAGAGAGTTACAGCCAGCTGTGAGGTGCCATGTGGGTACTGGGAATTGAACCAAGATCCTCTGGAAGAGCAGTGTCTTAGTTGCTTTTCTATTGCCATGGACAATTCACCAAGACCAAGGCAACTTACGAAAGAAAGCACTGACTTTGGGGCTCACAGTTCCAGAGGGTGGTAGAGTCTTTGACCATCATTACTGGGAGGCTGGCAGCAGGCAGACAGGCATGGTGCTGTAGCAGTAGCGAGAGTTTCCACATGAAGACTACAAACATGTAGCAGGGAGATGGGGGTGGGGTGGGGGGTGGGGGTGGGGGGGTAGGAGGGGGTGGAGCACAAACTGGGAATGGCATGGGATTTGTCAACCTCAAAGCCCATCCCCAGCGACACACCTTCTCCAACAAGGCCACACTTGCTAATCCTTACAGAAGAGTTCCAATTAGGGACCAAACATTCAAGTATGGACTGTGGGGGCCATTCTCCTTCAAGCAACTATAAGTTAGTGATGCTCTCCACTGCTGAGCCATCTCTCCAACCACAAAAGATGAGTTTTGATTAATAAGGAAGAACTCTTTTAAAAACCAAAGTCAGATATATTTTTCTCTCTTTCCCCTCCCTTTTCAGATAGGGCATTGTATAGCTCAAACTTAATATGCAGTGGAGGGTGACCTTAAACTTCTGATCCTGTGCCCTACACCTCCTAACTGCTGAAATCATAGGCGTGTGCCACCACCAATTTCAGACTCTCTTCTCCTGAGGGACACAGAAAAAGCAGTTGCCTACAGCAAGTTGCTGTCTGAACTTCAGGAAGCCAAACAAGTTTGGAATGGTGATTTTTTTTTTGCCCTCTATATTTAGCAGATAATTATGGTTATCACATTAGTGTTCAGAGTCACTACAGATATCTAGTGATAGATACTGAAATGCCTGCTAAACAACCCACAAGGCTGGGTGTGGTGGCACATGCCTTTAATTCCAGCACTCAGGAGGCAGAGACAGGCAGATCTCTGTGAGTTCAATGAGGCCAGCCTGGCTTACATAGTGGGTTCTAGGACAGACAGGACTGTTACACAGAGAAATTTTGTCTCAGAAAACAAATAATAAAGCAAAAACAAGACCCACTATGTAGAAGGCAGCCCCACAACAAAGAAATCTCCTGTTTCAATTGTTAACAATGGGAAGACTGAGGACTTCCCACTTTGGGGGTGACTGCTGGGGAAATCCCCTAAGGAAGCAAACAAAATTCAGGAAGAGGATAGTCCACAGACCCATCCAAGACCACCTCATAGCTGCAGTGACAGGTTTTTCCCTTAAGTTTTACAGTAAGCTGTATTCTATATTAATAGAATGCTCCTCTTTGAAGGTTTGTGCAAACATTTGTAATTGATCAATCACTTTCTAATATTTCTTTTTCTTGAACAAACTTCTGGATAGTTACCATTTTCCCAGTTTTCCAGATGAAGAAATCAAGACACAGAGAGTAAGAAATATGCCCAAGGCTGCACAGACAGAAAGGGTAGAGGCAGGAGGAGATCCAGTCAGTTCACTTGTGCGCCTGTCTGCTTACCTGGGTACTGTGTTCCCTTTAAGAAAAGTTGCTTCCATTTTCACTTTAGCACTTTGCAAATGACCCTCCCATTCTGGAATGTGAGTGTCCCAATAGAGGCATTCTTGACTGTCCTTGACTCCACTGTGACCTCTCCTTGGTACACAAGTGCAGCGTTGATTGCAATTATCCATCCCAGTGATGCTAGATGTGGTCAAGGATTCTGTAGAGAAAAATTAACTCATGGCTCCGTGCCTCTGGGACAAGGATTCTAAGGAAGCTTAGCAATCTAATCCCTCAGAAATTCAGAGGGTTCACCGGATCTACGATGTTCGCGACACCCCTGTTCTGAAGGCGCGAAAGGATCAAATGCCCCTTGACGTCACTCTTTTCCCTGGTGAAGGGCTTTGGGCCAGAGGACCCGTGGTCATATGACCCACTCGGCCTAGGGTTGGAATTAGCCTCCTCTTAGCATCAGGTCATCAGGACTACCTGACATATGCATCGCTTGAAAGAGAACTCTGGGAAACCTAAGCACGGCCTGGGGGAGCTGCTTGACTTCGGACACAAATCTGGCACCTGCTAGCAAGAGTGCAATAGGCCTGAGGCCTCTTGCTTGTGTGGCAGCTAGTAGGCACAGGCTGCTAACGGGGGAAACAGATAAATGGCTGAGCCAGAGGACGTTGAGGGAAGCCGACACGAGGGTGCAGATGGGCGAAGATGCTCGGCTCAGGCCCTGTCGCCGTGTTCCGATTCCATCATGCCTGCTCCAGCCCAACCAGCTCTGCCTCTGGGTTCAGAGGCTCATAGAGGCCCCCAAAGTGTCCATCTGCCAGCTCCCTCCTTCCTCTGCAATCCTGCTATGCTTCTCTGTCTGCCTCCATGTGTTTCCTGCTTCCTAGTAGTCAGATAAGGCCTCCCCTCTTCGCGCTCTCAGCAATTTTCAACCCACTCCCTCCTTACCAAACGATCTCCTTTGGTATTTATTCAGAATTCCTTCCTTCCTTCCTTCCTTCCTTCCTTCCTTCCTTCCTTCCTTCCTTCCTTCCCTTGTTTCCTTATTTGTTTATACTTGTTTATTTATATTGCGCCGTGGTCCTGTGTAGCCCAGGCTGGCCTCCATCTCTCTATGTATGGAGAATGACTTTTAACACCTCACCCCCATGCCTCCACCTCTCAAGTGCTAGGATTACAGGTGTGTGCCACTAAACCTAGCTTTATTTCAGGTTTTAGCTACTAAATTATTTGGTCTCACTTTTTCCTCGCCTTGATTCTAGTTCTAACGTAAATACTTAACAGATACAGCGTATTCACCAAATCTCAGTTTGTATTGCTTACGTAATTCACACATAATGATTGCCATTACTTTAGCTGTAAGAAAACCATCAAGGCTTTAAGGGCCAGGGTCTGAAGTAGACACTCACTGAGCCACAGATATTTGAGATTTTGGGACTAGGGCAGAGTGGGGAGGTTATATCATCCTTGGACTGATTTTTTTTTAAACTTTTTTTATTTATTATGTCTACAGTGCACACCAGATCATATTATAGATGGCCATGAGCCACCATGTGGTTGCTGGGAATTGAACTCAGGACCTCTGGAAGAGCAGGTGGTGCTCTTAACCGCTGAGCCATCTCTCCAGCCCCACTTGGACTGATCTTATACTGCAATGCACTACAGTATTCTTCATGCCTGGAGAAGGATAACTGCATCATGCCCTCCTCAGCTGACTCCTCACGGATCTTAAGGGCATCGCCATCCTACTTTCTTGTGTGTCGTAAGCAACATGGATGGACAAGCAAGTTCACTAGATGGAGAGGCTGATGTCAGTGAGGGAGGGAGAGCTATATGTGACTCATGAACTAGAGAGAAAGGTCCATGACTAGAGTCTGCATGCACTGGTTCTCAGCCATGTAGCCTCTTTCGCTTCTCCTCGTCCGAGCTTCCATGGTGGCCTTGTGGCTACTGCCAAGTGCCACTCACTTTCTCCAATCCCCTTTGCATCAATGACGTTAGTGTTGCTTGGCCACTTATCTTAGGTATTTGATCCTCCTTCCCTGTTGTCAGGCCTGACTGGATCCCTCTCTAATCCAAGAAACTATTTCAACTCCAAACCTCATGTGGAGGAGGCAGTATCTCACAGCTGAAGCGGCCAAATACTCTGTGAGGAGGACCAAAATTGGGTCCCTCTGGGGTAGAAAATAGGGTCTGCACCATCCACCAGACTCTCCCTGTCGAATATTTAGGCTCAGAAACACGTGATCTACTCAGAGCCCAGGAAGATCTGTGCATGTTCTTTGTTCCTTTGTAAGCTTACTAAAGGAAAAGAAGAAAATGTGAGTCGATATAGCAAACACTTGTTCCAGCAGCGTAGCTTAGAGCTGTCACCTGCCTGCTCCAACTGTCACACTGAGCTCCTTGGAACACTTCCTGACTCAAAAGAGGACAGAGAACAATGATTGCACATGGTAGATGCCCAATAAATATTGTTGAATTAATGAAAAAGCTGTTTTAGTGCTCTGAAATAGCTCCGCAGGGTTTAGAAAGCGCTCATGAAAAGAAATAAGTGCTAAAGCTGAATGGGCTTGGTGCTGAAACAGAGCGAAATGTGTCCAAACATGAGATAGAAGCCACATCTTCTCAGGGTACCCCAGCTCTGCATGTGCAGTGACGTGAGGGCTACTGTCGCCAGAGAGAAGAGCAAAGCTAGTTACTTCCGAGACCCTCACATCGTCGGCACAACTCTGTCTCCATGATTCAAGGAACACCTAGGCCTTCTTCTGATCAGAGGAAACAGAATTCCTGCTCCAGAAACTTAGATTTTTTGCAGAGCCAAAGAACATGCTGGCTCACAGCTTTAAGCTAAACAACGCTGGCTTGATTATCAAATATTAGAATTGGGAGAAACAGGCACTGATGCAAGTAAAAGAATATTCTGCTGCTGATTTAAAGACAAGTGAATCGCTAAATATTTTTATTAGCAGCAAATTTGCTGCTTGCTGGAACTAATTTCACGCCCTGTAGATATGGTGCTTAAGTTGGAAATGGCGTTAAATTGCTCTCTCCTTGAGGCGGGGTAAGACTTCTGGTGGTAACCACTAGATGGCACAGACAAGGAGGGTCTTATAAGATAGGCAGCTCCGAAGCCAATCACAGGAAAGGCCACAGGAAGTTCCACCTGCGCTCCCCTATGCTCACTTCAAGGAAGCTTCTGTGGAACCTAAACATCCAAATCTTGCTATAAAAAAATAAAATTAAAATAAAATAAAATAAAGTATTTTCCCAGAAAGAGACATTCCTCTTAACAGTCTTGATTTCCGCACCACCCCCCATTCAATCCTGTCTCCAAACTCAGAACACTTCGCACATCCAAGTGACCAATCAGTTGTACATAATATGGTGTATAATGAATGAGTTAGAGCGCTCTCTCTTCAACCACACTCCGGGCCCTGGGAAAGAGAGATTGCAAGTCACTGACAGACCTGGAATTAAAGTGACAGTAAGAAGTCACGGAGCCAGAAAAAAAGAACCGAGGCGAAAGACGTAGACGTAGCATGAATCTCACGCGTGAGATTCATGGCAAGACAGAAAAGCCAGAGGTCATGGCAGAATTGGGCATCTGAAATCAGATGAGAAATTCAAAGCAGAAGCAAGTCCATAGCTGAGGTTCAGGGAATGCCTGTGGTTCATTACCAGGGTTGGAGGACATATTAAATAGTGAAGGTCAGAGCGAGCTGCGGGTACGTTTATTGATTCCAGTGGGAGGAAATACCAAACATCACATCTTGATTTTAGCAGAGTAGTTAATAAATCTTCAAGGATTTCAACACACTATTTAATAAATCTTCAATATTATAAATAATGTCATAAAATGGGTCATTAGGTAAAATTGAAGCTGTCTGAACACTCACCAGGACTGGAGATCTCCAATGCGGCCAAATTCTAGGCAGTATTTTCAGTGACTTGGATTAAAACATTCAGAGAACAGTTACCATATGTGGAAGGAGACTCACTAATCTCAGAGGAATAAGAATCAAGACTTTTCAAATGAGTCTACTAGGCTGGAAAGCTGAGCTCAAACTAACAAGATACCACTCAAATATGTATGTATTAACTCTTTTGTTGTTGTTGTTTGTTTGTTTTCGTTTTTCAAGACAGGGTTTCTCTGTGTAGCCTTGGCTGTCCTGCATTCTCTTTGTAGACCAGGCTGGCCTCGAACTCACAGCAATCTGCCTGCCTCTGCCTCCCAAGTGCTGGGATTAAAGGCGTGAGCCACCACCGCCTGGCTTTTACCACTTATATTTAGATTTCAAAATAAAATTACACAGACCAAGTATGATGAGGATTTGGCTGGGCAGCAGTAAGGAGCTGAAAGCACGGGCCGCTTCAGTCCGTCGGAAGGTTAAGCAATCAAATGTGGCCAGTATCATACCAATGACCCTAGAATTGGTATAGGCATCTGGTTTCCACTGTAATCGCATCAGTGTTGTCTAAGCCTTTCAGAACTGAGCAATACTCCAGCACCAGACTTCAAACGACGTACTGACAAACCAGGGCTCATCTAGATCCCTGAAACTGGAGTCAAGAAACAATGAGGTACACTCAGAGTGGGGAGCCCTGTGCAAAGTTGGAAACTGGAGACTGAGGGAAAGATTGACAGGTACCTTCATGTATTTTTAAAATGGCCTTCTGTGAGTTGCTACAATTGGCAAGACAAACACAGATGAGTAGGAATCTCAAGGAGGCAGAATTTGGCTCGGTGTAAGAAACAGCTTTCTAAGACAGGCATGCAACAGTGAAAGAGGCAGCTTTGGGGGACTGAGAGCACCCCAACTTTGAATGTGTTCAGACAGAAGTCAAATGACCTGAGAGATCTGTGGAGAATATGTCCAGCTTAAACACCTCCCCTTGTGTAGCTTATCTTTCAGCCAGAGGCTCATTGGAACCTGTGAGACAATGTCCCTTTTTTTGTTTTGTTTTGTTTTTCTTGTCACACAAGCTCCCGTCCCTGACCTGCATGCAGACCCCTCTGTCTGGACTCCTACCTCTCGCACTTTCAGCCCCAGCATACTCCATGCTACAAACATGACTAGCTTCTGGCCAATCACTTGCTTTACCATGTTCAGTCACAGCACCAGATATGGACATGGGTGTCTGCAGCCTGTCTATTCTGCAATCACCGAGAAAGGCCACGCGCCCTGCTCCTCCAGTTTCTTCTTCTATACCTGCAAAACACCCTAGATTTGCCATAGAGGTAGACTTTTCTTTTCTTGTGCAATAGAATGTGAGTAATGTGGAAATGTGTCACCCCTCTGAACCCCCAGTTTCTACCATGGTACCATAAGGCTGTTCAGTGTGTGAAATGAATCTCACTAGGCCTGTATTCCTTAGATCAAAATACAACCATGGTGCCGGGCGTGGTGGCACACTCCTTTAATCCCAGCACTCAGAAGGCAGAAGCAGGTGGATCGCTGTGAGTTCAAGGCCAGCCTGGTCTACAAAGTGAGTCTAGGACAGCCAAGGCTACACAGAGAAACCCTGTCTCGAAAAACCAAAACCAAATAAACAAAATACACACAACCATGGAGTCAAGCCAGGCGAGAAGCTTGAGAACTGAGAGTTTGGGGCGTCTTGATTCTCCCAGAGAACAGGCATACCTCTCCGCCCTGCACCCCTAGGATTGCATACCACACTCCTTTGTCTTTCAGGAGCATGACGTCATTCCCTCAGGTGCCCTGGTTCCCAGCCCCACATTGTTCCCCAATGTTCTCTCTGTTTCCTACTTACATGACCACTGATGACTCCTTTAACTTCTTCTTAGCCAGTCACATGTTGGTTTAGCAACAGAAGTGATTCTATTTATCATCTTTTATTGATGAGAATACATTTAAATCACATCTACTGTCTTCAGGCCTCTGAGTTGTGTACCAAACTCATGCCAATACTTTTGATGGAGACCACTTTGGTGTGACATCCCAAGGGTGAGCCCAAACTGAAACCATCTAGGCTTCGCCTCACAAACAGCTGCTGTCCTGCTTAAACTAAACAAACAAATTTGTGAGATTGTATTCTTCACCTTAAGCCATACTTAGTGCCCATGGCTGAATTGCTTTCTTTTGGATGAGTGAGATGGCTCACGGGTAAAGGTGCTTGCTGCCAAGCCTGACGACCTGAGTTCACGCCCCAGGATTCACATGTGGAAAAGAGAACTGACATCTGCAAGCCATCCTCTGACATCTACAAGTATGCTATGGTTACCCACACCAACAAATGTATAGTTGTAAGAAAAACATACATATATACATATACATACATACATACATACATACATACATACATACATACATTTGAGCCAGGGTTTCACTAAATGACCCTGGCTGGTCTTCAGCCCAGTATGTAGACCATGCTGGCCTGGCACTCCCACATGTCTGCTTTCCTCTGCCTCTCAAGTGCTGGGGTTAAAAGATGTGTCAGTATCCCTGGTAATATATGTTTTGTTTTTACAAGGTCTCACTCAGAAGTCTAGTCTGGACTGGAACTGATGGGCAATCTTCTTGCTTTTGTCTCCCAAGTCCTAGGGCTCCAGGCATGAGACACCCACATCTAGTCAGAATTGCATTGTTGTTGTTGTTGTCTTTTGTTTTGGTTTGGTTTTTCGAGACAGGGTCTCTCTGTGTAGCCTTGGCTGTCCTGGACTCTCTTTGTAGACCAGGCTGGCCTTGAACTCCTGGCGATCCTCCTGCCTCTCAGAATTACATCCTTGACCCTGATTTAGCTTTAGAGCTCCTTTCTAAATATCTGTCTTTTCAATCCCAGGACACAGGGCCAGTCCTCAAAATCTTTCCATTTGAATTGCTGCAAGCTCCAGTACAATCCCCTCCCCATTTTCCCCCCCGTTTTTCGAGACAGGGTCTCTCTGTGTTATCCTTGGCTGTCCTGGACTCTCTTTGTAGACCAGGCTGGCCTTGAACTCACAGTGATCTGCCTGCCTCTGCCTCCTGAGTGCTGGGATTAAAGGTGTGCTCCACCATATCCAGCCCAGCTTCCCCATATTTTAAAGAGCTCAAAAAAGGCAGAGCCATCACTCAAGCGTCAGTTTGAACCATTCTAAAGTGCCCCATAGAACAGACAGCCTGTGGTAGCTGATGTGATGCCAGCTGGACCAGATCATCTTTAGTTGCTTCTCAGGCCTGTGAGGAACAGCGGAGCCCAGCCCTGGGCCATAACCATGTCAAGACATCTGGGGACTTGGATACTCCATGCTTCTTCCAACACCCTCACTCTTTCCCATAAAGCATCTTGGATTTCCTCCCCCGCCCCATCCCCACCCACCGACTAAATGTTCTTGTGTGGACTCAGACTGAGTTTTCTTCATGCCCACCAAGCAGGTGCCTGGTGCTTGTCTCTCCTTCAGCCCTTTACACTCACGTTTCACAGGAGCAAGCAGAACTCACAGAACCCTCCTCTGGCCAGCCAGTTGAGATCTGTTCCCCAGACAGGATGCCTGGACTGTCCACCCAGCTGTGGGGACGGCTGAGCTGGCAGATTCAGTCTTTTGCTTCTTCTATGCTTTTTTTAGAAAAGATTTTTTTTTTTTTAAGAGGTGGCACACATCTTTAATCCCAGCGCTTGGGAGGAAGAGGCAGGCAGATCTCTGTGAGTTCAAGGCCAGACTGGTCTACAAAGTAAGTCTAGGACAGCTAAGGATACATAGAGAAACCTTGGCTCGAAAGACCAAAAAAAAAAATTTTTTAATTTTGTAAATTTTTTGTGTGTATGGGTCTGTGTCTCTGTGTGAGGATCAGTGGAGGCCAGAAGACAGAACCAATTATCCAGGGCAGAGTTACAGGCATCTGTGAGTCTCCCTACCCAGTTAATATGGGTGCTGGGAACAGAACTGAGGGCCTCCAGAAGAGCAGCAAGAGCCGAGCCATCTCTCCCGGCCTGCCAGATGGTTTTATGCTCTTTCCTTAATTTGTAGAACATAGAGATAGGAACATCCATTTAATCATGATCCCACAAAGAAACTCCACTTGCCCCACAGATGAGATGTGTGAAGCAAGCCTTCGCATTCAGTACAGGAGGAATCACCAAAGCCTAGTGTGTGGCTTGGTGTCCTAGGAAGCAACCCTGTAGTAAGTACAAGTCGTTCTGTGCCTTCAGATCATGTCATTTTCCTGCTCAAAATGACCCCAGTCTCCCATCTCATTCAGAAAAACGTTCAACCTTTTCATGACCGTAACTGCCCCCTAGAGGGACACCCCATCACCCTCTACTCTGTGGGCCTCTCGTGTTTGTTTAGCCTTAGGTCTTCCCCAGACAGCTTTTCTGCTCACTTCCTTCAGGTTTTTACTTCATCAGAGGGAGTCTTCCTTGGCTACCATGTATGAAACTGTTTCTTTCTACCATGTGCTTTCACTCTGTGTCCCTTCGCTCCACCTACTATCATCATGTCCCTTAAAGCCATCAGCTGTGTGCTTATTTGTTGATTACCTGCTCCTGCTTACAAAAATGAGAGTTGTATGACAGCATGGTCTATTTTGTTCATTCTTTACTTTCATTTTTCAAAATAGTATAAAGTATACAGTGACAACAAGTGAATGCTATGGGGGAATGAATGCTAGAGCTTAGACAGTGTCTTAGGGTTTCCATTGCTGTGAAGAGACACCATGACCAAGGCAGCTCTTATAAAGGAAACCATTTCTTTGGGACTGGCTTATGGTTGCAGAGGTTTAGTCCATTATCATCACGGCCAGAAGCATGGCAGCACACAGGCAAACATGGCGCTGGAGAAGGAGCTAGGAGTACTACATCTTGATCCACAGGCAGCAGAAGGAGACTTTGTGCCACACTGGGTGTAGCTTGAGCATATGAGACCACAAAGCCCGCTCCAACAGTGACACACTTCCTTTGACGAGGCCACACCTATTCCATCAAGGCCACACCCACTCCAACAAGGCCACACCTCCTAATAGTGCCACTCTTTATGAGGCAAGCATTCAAACACATGAGTTTATTCAAACCATCACAAGCAGCCAACTGATGTACATGATATTAGTTGCCCTGACAGGTAAGTAGGTGGTACCCAGCCAAGAAACCCTGCCTCACCCCTTCAGTATGTTGTGTAGAAGGCAGAGGGTACAAGCTGAACCTAAGAGTCACGCAAGTCGACTACTTCCCTCTTTACCATAACGTCAGTTTTTCAAGTGAATAAGAGCATCATTGGAATTCAACTCCTTCCCTGACCACTGCCTTTTCCTGCTCTTTGACTCTGAGAAATAAACCTTGGAGTCCTCTCCCAGTAGAAAAGGCCTTCCCATAGATCAGATAGGACAAGTAAACTAGATATGAAAGCATTGTGTCCTAAAATATTTAATTTGGTACTTCCTAATGTTAAGGCTGCCCTGGCTCTCCTTTGTCTGTCTTATCTGCTACCCAGTTGTTGAGCCAACAGGTTGAATTTTCTCTGAAAACCCTTCCAATTTGTAAGGACTGGCAAATAATTCCTAAATCAAAAGCATGTTTCTTGTCTCGTCCATTTCTGGGCTCCCCAAAGAAAGAATCACCATACTTCTCTAACGGTGGTGGTGGTGGTTGGCGGTGGGGGTGGGACACAAGGCTTTTCACAAAACACAATGCTGAAATAATACTGAAGGAAGGGATCCAGGTCTGCTTTCTGTTCTATTGTCTTATTGTGTCAGCTCCCACATCTCCCCAAATCCAAGCTTAATAATTTACAGCGGAAAGACATTTAATAAATAAGCGGCAGGATTGGAGCTGTCAGTCCCACACAATGGGATTGTTTGCATCTTCCTGCTTGGCGTCGGCACCAACTCTCTCAGCTTGCTTCAACTGAAACAATCCCATTTGCTATTTTCATAAAATTAGTTCCTCTGCAGTTTCTATTAATCAGAACATTCTTTGGAGAGAATTATACGGGGATTTTATCACCATCTGAGTTCAACCATTCTGTGAGTCTGATGAATTTTTATCACCTCTCAGTAGCAGAGGGTAAAATTTGGTGGGCTGATGTGAGTGCACATGGAGCTCCCACTTTGAGTCAGCAAGGCCTGATAGGCTGGGGGACAGACAGTCTCTACCACTACCCCCTGCCGCACCCCCTCCCCGGCCCATCTGAGTGGTCTCCCTTCCCAAGCACGTATAATTTCAAAAATTCTTGGGTTCACGGTTTTCCTTTCAAACTGTATAAAAGCTACAGCTTACCACATCTGCATCACCAAACCACACAATTCCAATGGGTTTGTGGACGCCCTGTCTGCCTTCCATACGTACAGCCTGCCTATGGAGTCCAGAGCTAAAGCGGTGTGCTCTGAGCTCCCCCCAGTCATCCTTACCTCCCTTAACAATCTTTAGCTGGACCGGAAGTCCTGGACCTCTCAATTCCTTGGTTTAAAGAGAAAGGACAGAAATGCTTTTAGAAGGGAAGATGTGAGAATCAAGTTTTATGACAGTTGCCACAATCTAGACAAGGGTCCCTTAAGGGCCTCTGTGGTCTGCAAACCACGGGGCTGTTGGGAGGGTATAAGAACCTTTAGGACACAGGGCTGAGGAGAAGAAAGTTGGGTCACTGGGGACTGAGGGGTGTGCCCTTGAAGAGGCTATGGGGCCCAGCTGCTTTCTCTTCCGCTGTCTCCCAGCAACAGCCCAGGAAGAAGCTTTTCTCTACCTATCACATGATTCCCACCGTAATGTGTTGCTACAGGCCCTCCAGCCATGGGACCAACCAAAGATAGACCCTAACATCTGGGATATGAACCAAAATAAAGTTTGTTCCTTTGACGTTATTTTATCTTTTGTCATAATCTTGGAAAGTCGATTAACATGGTGGCCGCACACTTTTTGAAAAGTGATACGGTAGGGGGTGGGCATAGAAAAGAGAGGGCAACTTAAGTTAGCGAAATACAGCATAAATGTCTACCATTTGATTGATATGTGCTGCACAGTATTAGTGTTAATGAGACATGGGATAAAAATTATGAAAGTTTTTTTTTTATTTTTATGAGCTTTCTATGCTGCCAGCTTACAGAACACCAGCTTCATCTTAAGCAAGGCTAACTCTGCCTGAGAGAGGAAACAGCCTAGAAGGAAGAAATGTTGTACTGATGGAACAGGCTTCAGGCTTCTAGAACTTTCTCTGTCCACTGAATGTGCGATTTTAGACAAGAAGTAACATAATCTCTACCAGAGTGCATGACTTCCAAGGTTTGTTCAGTTCCAATAACCAGTTGGACCTGAGCCATTTTAAGCTTTTTTTTTTGTTTTTTGTTTTTTTCAGTTGTTTTATTCAGTTAGAGTCTCACTATAAAGTCCCTGGCTGGCTGCACACTTGCTATGTAACTCAGGCTGCTCTCAGGCTTTGAGACCCTTCTTGCCTCAGCTTCGGTAGTGTTTACATTATAGGTATATACCACTACAGACAGCCTTACTGAAGACACCTAAGGTAGTGAGAATCAACGTTGTCTTAAAATTCCCTGGAGTAAGTATTTTAGGTTATGACCCTCGTGAACTGTAGCTACTGCTCAGCTTTTGTTACTGCAGAGAAACTAGGCAGAGTCAACATGAGCAAAGGAACATACTTGTGACAGTCAAACCACTCACGGCCATAGAAATTTGAATTCCACATGAAAAAGTATTTTTCTTTTGAGAAAATATACATGCAAAACAAAATCATAGATCTCAAGAGGAAAAGATTTTGGTGCTGTTTGTTTGTTTGTTTGCTTTGAGACAGGATTTCTTCTCTGTATATGCCTAGTTGTCCTGGAACTCCATCTGTAGACCAGGCTACCTCTAACTAAAAAGATCCACCTGCTTCTGCCTCTGTTTCCCGAGTGCTGGGATTAAAGGTATCACCAACCCCAGCTTTGTTTTTGAGAAAAAGTTAAGCGTTTTTCAACTTTCTTAATGATTCAACTCTTTAAGACAGTTCATGTTGTAATGATCCCCCAACCATAAAATTATTTTTTGTTGTGCTGGGCAGTGGTGGCACACGCCTTTATTCCCAGCACTTGCGAGACAGAGGCAGGCGGATCTTTGTGAGTTCAAGGACAGCCTGGTCTACAAAGTGAGTCCAGGACAGCCAAGGCTACACAGAGAAACCCTATCTCGGAAAAAAAAAATGTTGCTACTTCATAACTAATTTGTTACTGTTATGAATCATATGTAAATATGTTTTCCGATCATCTTAGGTGTCTCTTGTGAAAGGGTTGTTTGACCCCCAAAGGGGTCATGACCCACAGTTTGAGAATGCTATTATAGTATAAACTAAGCCTGCCTTGAATTTACGCTGATCCTCCTGCATCATCCTCCTTTGTCAAGATTACAGGTTCACTATACCTGATCCAAAAAACATTTTGACAACTATAAAATTGACAAGAAAACTTTGCATGTCCTCATAAGATCATAGCATTCACTAACTCAACACACCTACTGGCTTTGTTTGCTTTTCCCCCCACCACCCCCCCCCATCTGTCAACAGCAGAGCCAATGATTTTACACATTTGAGAAAGACAAATGAATATTGCTTCTTGTTTTTGCTTTTATTTGTTTGCTTGGGAAAGAAGAACATTGTAACAAAAGGACTTGCTCTTTATGGGTTGGACCTACAGCTCCTGAAAGGCACAGTGGCCAGCTCTGATGGGCCTGA
Source organism: Acomys percivali (assembly GCA_907169655.1). Lineage (NCBI taxonomy): Eukaryota > Metazoa > Chordata > Mammalia > Rodentia > Muridae > Acomys > Acomys percivali. The sequence continues at coordinate 94,115,946 of OU015749.1, forward strand.
GAGAAAGTGACTGAATCCTGAGAGCTCCAACCCCATCAGTGGGTTAGTTACCTTAGACGGGTTCATAGTTAGGCCTTAGATGGACTGCTGCAAAGGGATGGAAACCTTGGGACAACGCCTTCTGACCTGTAGGGACATGTGCATGTATGTGGTACACACGCACCATGTAGGCAAGTCACTCATACACAGGAAATAAAAATTTAAACAGCGGAAGTGTTCTGAGGTGTGGAGCATTGCTGTCCTCTGGAACGGTTAACTATAAATTAAGGTTTGGAATATTGTAATACCTTGTGTTGTTGGCCTGACACTACAAAAATATACAAAAGCATTAAGACTGGAGTCACATTTTATTTCTTCTGTATCCTTTCAGCTAATGGCACATAGCTACAGTAACAATAACATAGCTCTTCAGTGGGTCAGCTAAGGCTCAGCTGATAAGAGGTAAGAACCTGTAGATTTCTGCAATCAGTAAAATTCAATCAGCCTCCCCACCCAACCCCCTGCATTCAGAGGGCAGTAACTCGGAAACAGAGCGCTCTGAAAGCCAGGCTTATGGCCCAAGCCTTTAATCACAGCAAGCACTAGGGAGACAGAGGCAGGTAGACTTCTGAGTTCAAGGCCAGCCTGGTCTACATGATGAGTTCCAGGACAGCCAGGGGTAAATAGTGAGACCCTGGAGGGAAAGGAGATAGAGAGAGGAGGAAGAGAAGGGGAGGGGGAGGGAAAGAAAGAGGAGAGGGGAGGGGAGGAGAGGAGGGGAGGGGAGGGGAAGGGAGGGGAGGGATCGAGATCCCATTTATGGGCTGATCTTTTGATGGAAGACCCTATAGCCTAGACACAAAATCTTGACAAATTCTGGGCAGCAGTTAGGGAAGCGTGGACCAGCTGCGTGGCAATATTGAAAAGGGTTTATTTGACCTCGGGCCTTTCCCCAGTTTGTCTCTTGGTTTCACTGACCTTTGCTTCTGTATATGTCAAAAGCTGAGGGAAGAATAATGACCAATAACATAAGGCTGAGAAAGGATAAGAGAACGTAATGTAACTTCAACTAGTAATACGGACTCAATTCAGGAGGGATGCTAGGGACCCTGAGGGGCTAAGCCAATTTGCCTTGCCCCAACAACATTAGTCCCACCCTTGCCCCCCCCCCGCCCCCCCCCCCCCCCCCGCACTAGGGACAGGCGCTGGTGTCTAAACCAGAGAACAGCTCTTCGCTACACCGCCAGGCCCTGCAATCTCATCTGGGACTGCTAGAAGCTACTACAAGGTCTTTCTGTTGTTGTCCGAGGGTTTAGTGGTTAAGGCGATGTGATTGACAAGCATTGCCATCCAACCGAAACTGGGGACTAGTACACGATTGACCAATGGAAGGGCGTAAGAGAGACTGACGTGCTCACCACCCACCACCACGCTTTGCGTTGCCTGGAGCCACAGCAAATGTCAGCTAATGAGGAGGATGCTAACTGCTGAAAGGCCGACTTTGATTGGTCTATCATAAATGTTCTAAATGAAACCCTACTTGTGATTCGTCCAAAGTGGTGAGGGAGACCGAGTGCGAGGTGCGAGTCCCGGAAAGGAACCTAAGAGCCAGGTGAGGCCGGGAGGCTGGCCGCAGGGGCTGGGAAAAGGAGGGTGGGAGGTGCGCCGACGACCGCAGGCCACCCTACCTGCAGGCAGGCCTGAGATTACAGCTCAGATCCCAGGGTTCCAGAGCTGATGTGGTGCAGCCTGCAGACTGAATCGTTGCCTACCCAGGGAAAAGAGCAGAACAGCGAGGCCCCCTCTTTCTGTTGTCAGGGTTCACCTCGGTGGTCTTTAGGGGGCATGAAAGTTTATTTTCCCCCCGATTTGCGAGTGATTAACCAACAAAGATGGAGGCATTAGCATAATGTATTAAAACCCAAACGGAACTGAAGTTTTAAAAGTGGGAGTGCTCAGACCTTCGGGTTTTTTTGTTTTGTTTTGTTTTGTTTTGTTTTGAGATGGTCTTGCTAAATATCCCAGGCTGGACACAGACTTGTACAATCCCCATGCACTAGCCTTTTGAATGCTAGGATGACAGGTTTGGGATAAGTAATAAAGAAAGTTAAAAAGAGCGCGGTGTGGTAGAGCTGATCTTTAGTCCCAGCGCTCTGGAGGCAGAGGCAGGCAAATCTCAGAGTTTGAGGCCAGCCTACTCTACAGAGCTACAGCCAAGGCTACACAGAGAAACCCTGCCTTGAAAAATAAAGATCCTCCTCAGCCTGGTGGTAAGCAGGGTTTTTTGTTTTTGTTTTTGTTTTTGTTTTTGTTTTTGTTTTTTGTTTTTTCATCCAGTGAGCCCTGGGTGCAGAACTTTCTGTTTTCCCTGGGAACTGGGCGAGAGGGCATGTTGAACCAACCTTAGATGAAGGGAAGAAAGCCGGACACACATATTTCAAAAGGGCCTGGAGGTTTACAGAGAGCCTCTCATCCATCACAGCGAGAAAAAAACCACCAAGCCGGGCGTGGTGGTGCACGCCTGTAATCCCAGCACTCGGGAGGCAGAGGCAGGCAGATTTCTGTGAGTTCGAGGCCAGCGTGGTCTACAAAGCAAGTCCAGGACAAGCAAGGCTGCACAGAAAAACCCTGTCTCGAAAAACCAAACCAAACAAACAAAAACCAACCAACCGACAAACAAAACACACCTGGTTTTGCTCTTGTCAGATGCTACATAAGGTGTTTACATTTACACAGATTGTTTTTCCTACTCTAGGTTACTTGTTTCGAATTAATTTTAATCTTAAAATTGCGTTGGTTAAGCCATCAACTCTCAAAGAATATTTGAATGGTATTCTGACTCTTAAGTAAACGAACATTTTTTTTGTTGTTTTTTGTTTTTTGTTTTTTTGTTTTTTGTTTGAATCAAATCTCACGACAAATATTTAGCTATTCCAGAGGCCCTGAGTTCTGTCCCCAGCACATCATAAACAGGGAGTGGTCCACATACCGGAAGGATCAGAGGGTCACTGGGACTGGAGAGATGGCTCAGCTGCTTACAGCACTTGCTCTTCCAGAGAAGGGAGTCCACTTCCCAGGATTAAAACCACCTGTAACTCCAGTCTGAAGGATCTAACGCCCTTTTCTGGCATTCATAAGCACCGGCACAAACCACACACACATGCTATAAAATGTTGACCTTCATTTTAGAAGTACTTGGAGCCGTTTATCCCATCACTTATACCAAACATGTAACTCAGTGTCACCTGAGCCTGTCAGCATCTTCTGTGGGACAGATCAATGTTCCTGATGTTACCAGCTTCAGCTGGCATTCATCCCAATTTCTAGGTGATAAGAGTTTGTTCATGTCTCCTAACTGATCACCCATCTCCAGTCTGTGCTCCCAAATCATGTACACTCTGATATGGGAGAAAGTGATTCTAAGCAAGAGACCTCTTGCTAACCTTCCCTTTTTAAATTTTTCTTTTTTCTTTTCTTTGGTAACTTTATTTTCAAATAGTCTTACCAAGTTGCCTAGGTGGATCTTCAACTTGAAATTCTTCAGCCACTCAGGGAGCTGGGATTATAGGCCTGAAACAACCAAATTGAGCTATCAGTTACCTTTTAAAAACCAAGAAGTCCTGTAAGTCTCAGGGCTGGGAGACAGCTCAGTTGTAAGAGTACTGGCAGAAGCCTAGTGCCTTTAATCCCAGCACTTGGGAGTCAGAGGCAGGTGGTGGCTATGAATTCAAGGCCAGCCTAGTCTACAAAGTGAGTTCAAGACAGCCAAGGCTACACAGAGAAACTATGTCTCAAACAAACAAACAAGCACTGGCAGAGGATGGGGGTTCAATTCTCAGCACCCACATAGCAGCTCACAATTGTTTGTAACTCCCGTTTCAGGAGATCTAACACCCTCACATAGACATCTATGCAGGCAAAAGACCAATGCACATAAAATAAAAGTAAGTATTGAAAAAAATTGAAAATTAAGTCTCACAAAGGTTTAAAAACTAGAGGCTATTGAAATCTCTGGTTTGGGTACTATAATAAATAGTGATGTCCATCAGCCAGATTAATAAATACTAGCATTCCGGCATCATGTTCATGGTTTTTATTGTAAAGAAATGGATATCTTAAATAGTTAACATTCCTTTGGGGTTGAGGCACTTGCAAGTGTGGAAACCGGAGGATAAGCTCAGGTGTCATCGTCAAAACTCTTATTTACTGCATTGGAGGCAGGTCTCTTATTGACCTAGAGCTGTTAGGCTAGAGTGGCTGGCCAGCACACTCCAGAAAGGCTGCTGTCTCTACCTCGGCAGCACTGCAATCTCAAGCATTTTCCATATGGGTTCTGACCTAACTCAACTCCTTCTATCTCAGGATAAGCTCTTTACTACCGAACCATCTCCCCAGCCCAGTAGCCATGCCATGATGCTGTTGCTCTATATGTATGTAATTTAATTGAAGATATTATAGTTCAAAATATAAATTATGTACTTTGGATTTCAGTTTACAGCTTTTACTTACTTTTTTTTTCTCGAGCTTTGATTTTTTTTTTTTAATTACTTAAAAAAGCTCCATTTTAATTTTGCTTTCTGACTCTGTGCTTTCAACACATTCACAACAGTTTTCTGCTCCTCGGTAAGGAAAGCCACTTGATCCTGTCGTGGACACACTTAGCACATGTGGAATCACTGTAGACCCTGCTGGCTTGTCTTAGACAATGTCATAAGGACTTCAGGTCTTAGAGCAGGAACCCCTTGAAGTCAGCCTGGGTGCATACCACGTGTGGATGTAGATGCTCTCCCAGCCTTCTTGGTATAAAGGTGAACAGTCCTGTTGCCAGTGGCTGGAGACAGCCTCGTTTTGTAGAGGCTGTATTGTGGGAGAGCCTACTTTAGTATGTCAAACACTCGACTACGCCAGATATCTCTAAGCACTGTCCCTGGAAGAGGAAAATGGAAAGGCAGCTTGTTATGTACTTATATATTTGTATGTATGTCTGTGCTTGTTTTAGATGGGGCTTCGCTGGCCAGGAACTAGAGAGCCTTCTGCCTCAGCCCCCCAGGTGCTGGGAGTACAGACACGGGCCACTGTTCCTGGCTCAGAGCTTGCTTTTGTCACTTAGTACTGTTTTTGATATATATCTGTGTCAGTGTACATAGATCAACTCCATTCGTTTGAAGCGTTCATTGTGAAAATATAACAAGTCCATTTGAATAGTTTTGCTATTGAAACTACAATGAATGTCTGTCCTTGTGTGTGTTTCCTTGTATGAGAGTTTCTAGAACTTTTTTCTGAACTTTCAAGAGAACTGCATGCCCCAAAGGACATTTGACGGTCTGTGAGGCCATATTTAGTTATTATTGTGGTTAGAATGTACCAGAGAGCTAAGAATGTTGGATGTTGGTAATGTTGGGCTAGCCCTCCAGTGAAGAACCACCCTGCATCTTGTGTAACTTCCCATGGCTCTCTAGGATACTCAATTAATAATTAGCTGGGCCTACAACCCAACTCCATTTGTGTGTGTGTGTTAACATAATGAAAATTTTTGGCACAGTTTAGTAAAGTGTAATTTCCAGGAATGTAAATCAAGGGAAAAATTATACTGATCTGTGGCTTGGAACTTTAACGAGGCTTGTTCCTCAGTCTAGAAAAATCATATAACCGAAGGCAGCACAGCTCGTGGTATTTGAGCTGCCAGCACAACACACCTGCATAGTCTGCACGTGGGGCTTTCGCACCCATGGTGCTTCTAAGTTTAGGTGCGAGCATCTGAGTACTGTACTTCATTATGTATTCTAGTGTAGTCAGCCTGAACATTCATATATTTAAACAGATGCTATTTCACTATGAATTACTTCCACTAAAAACCGACTTCTGTACAGGCTGCAGAGTAGAGGTTGAGTTTTACTGTTTCCTGGTTAGATAATCGTTTGTGTTCCCACCACTGTGAAACCCTCTACGCACTGGGCCAGGAAGCCAACTCCTTCCCAGGGCATATGAAGTTCTTACAAATGCACAGATCTGTGTCTGGGCTTTCAGTTTCATACTATTGGTCCATGTGTCTTTGTCCCACTGTCACACTGTTTTAATTACCTTGGTTTTATAATGTGTCGGCGGCAGTTGGTGACAAGAAAGGCACATTGCCATTCTTAGTTCTCAGAGTGGTGTTGGCTATTCTTGGCTCTTTACTCTCCTGTGTGAATTTGGGATTCATTTTCCCGTCCCTTAAAAAAAATATTTTTGGATTTTTGGTTAGAATTGCACTGAATTTTTTACGTTAAGAAAAATTGAGATCTTTTAATTAAACCATCCCATCTGAAAGCATGAGTTACTTCTCTATACAGCCTGCTTTATTCCATTTTCCAGGTACTTTTAAAAGGCCTTTGCATAAAGCTGCATAATTTCAGCCACAAAAATCTTACAAATATGTTGCATTTAATTATATTTATACAAGTGTACATATGCACACATATTTTTACTATGCAAGCTTGAACTCTGTTCATGTTTAGAAAACAGTGAAGCCATTATCCACTTCCCTATCACCTGGCTTGGAGAGCTAGCTCAGGGCTAGTCTGTCTTACATCAGTCCCTTTACTCCATCCCATGAAATGCCCAGGTACCATGTTCTGTTGTCTGTCATGTGTTTGTATGTATCTATGTAGAATTGCATGTTGTAAAGAATCACTACCTTTTAAAAAGTGTATTTCACTTTTTTTGCTTTTTTTGTTTTTGTTGTTTTTTTCTGAGACAGAGTTTCTCTGCATAGCTCTAGCTGCCCTGGAACTCGCTCTGTAAATGAGGTTTACCCTCAAACTCATAGAAATCTGCCTGCCTCTGCTCAAACACAGCTTGGTCCTTTGAGGGCCTAGTGTTAAGCACTGTCCTTGGTTCTAGCTCTGTGCCGTGGTGTGAGGCCTCATTGGAAGAGCCCTCTTAGGTCTCCACCTCCAGTCAGAGCCACTGTGGACTTTGAGCCCTGTTCCTGCTTACCCCCAGGGTTTGAGGGTATATTAAATTCAAAGCACTTCAGAATGCTACTTTTACACCTTATGGTTTTAAATTTTCCACTCTGTTAATCACTTCCACTGTTCTGTGGGCCACTTCCCTTGTTAGCCCTGTGCAGTGTATTAACCAGCAATTCCTGTCATCTTTTTACACCTTGCTGTGGCCTTATCTCCCACTTCACTTTGCAGACTGGCCAGCGCGGCTTCATGTCTCCACCAGCAAATATTGGTTGCACATAATCTTTATCCTGAGAACTGAGGAGAGCAGGGTGGGCAAGAAAGTTTCTGTCCTCAGGGGCTTAGTATCTGAATAAGAGAGACAGAAGATGAACCTGTAACAAATGGATAGGGGTGTTAACTGTGGAGGCTGAGGCTGTAGATCAGTAGTAGAGCATTTGCCTGGCATGCGAGAGCGAGAGCCTGGGTCGTTAAAGACAGTGGTGAAGGCTGCTCTGAAAGAAATAGACTAACTCTTTTGGAGAGTTACCCCAGATGGGAAGTCAGAGAAGGGTTCTCTGAGGATAATCTTCCTCTGATGAGGCCATGCTACCAACCATGAGCAGAAGCCAGTCCAAGCCACACAAGCAGCCAAATAGCAGGTGCCTGCCGCATTGGTGGGGGGGGGGGGGCTGAGGGTTGAACCCTACCTGTGGAAACAGCAAGTACACAGACCTGGAGGCAGGGAAGGACTTGCCTTGCTGCTGCAGTTCCTGCCATGATGTCATGGGGTTCTAATGAGAGCAGAGTGCCCTGCAGAGAGGACACAGGCAAGTGGGAGCTCCCTCTGCTCTCCCATGCTGCCACCCCGAGTCCTTCCCACGTGTGCTAGTGCTGGCATCTCCCGTAACCTTCTCGCCGTCTCAGCTCTGGCATGCTTTGCTTTTGTTACAAACCAGAATATAGAACAGATAGCTAGGAGACCTTAAGCTTTTGCTGGAATATGTTATCTTCTTTAGCTCTGTCACCCTAACTAGGAGCACAACGCTTTCCATGGCAGGCACTGCCCAATGTTGGTTGAATAAACTTTTCTTTTTTCCTTTTCTTTTTTTCCAGTCCATGCTTAGAATCTTTTTCAATAAGCTTACAATGGAATACCTCAGGCTCTTCTCATTGTATTTAAATCATCATGTAGACACGCCTAGAAACCTAAGGAAGAATCAGTTTTCTTAAGATTTGTCTCTGATACTGACTGAAAGGGAAACTCAGGGACATGCTTGAGAATGGTGTTACCTCATTTGTGGAGTAAATTTACTGCTCCCCCCAAAACATGTCCTAACGTTCAGCATCTGTAAATGTGATTTATTTGGCTAAAGGATCTTTGCACGTGTAATTAGATCTTAAATCTGGTGATAATGGGCAGACAGAAGGCAGAAGGGAAATGTCAGGTGGAGGTGACAGTTACAGGAGGCACCAGCCAGGGAATGCCTGGAGCCACCAGAAACTGGAGGAGCCAAAGAAGCATTCCCTCCTAGATCCTATAGGGGGCGCATGGCCCTGCAGACACCTCTGTTTTAGATCCATGATCTCAAGAATTGAGAGAGGGTCGAATTACTGTTGTGAGCCACAAATAGGAAACCAACACTAACTTGCCCCTTGTATAGCTCAGATGTAATACCTTGCTGCTTGCCATGACTGAACACTTAGCATATCATAAGTGCCCCAAAGGGGGATGTCTATCTTGTTAGGAACTGGGCGTTTCTTCCTTTTGTGAATAAGAACTTGACAACAGTGTGGAAATTTCTGCCTTGTGATTGCCTGCTGAGTCCAAGTTCATACCTCAGGTTTAACCGATGCTTCGACTGTCTGCTTTGGCCCTGCTGCTTTCTGAGAGAGTCCTTGGTTAGGATTTGTGGAGGGAGAAAGCTCAGATTTCTAAGTCAAAGTAGAGCTGAAGAGGCCAAATTTGAAATGACAACATGGAGAGCAGGAAGCAGCCTCTCTCCAACCTCCCACATCCCCCACAAAGAAAGCTCTGGGTTCTACATTCCCTGTTTTCATTAAGGGACGCTGGGGCTGGATGTTCTAAAAATTAAAGACCCGTCATGAGTGAGCCTCCTGACCTACTAGTTATCAAGATTCCCCATACTGAGCTCAGGTTTTCTGTGTTGCCTGAACAGTAGGAGAGGGAGGGAGTCCAGCCAGGCTAATGCTGCTCTCTGTCCCCTAGGATGGCTGGCATGGTGCTGGGAGTGGGTGCCGGCGTGTTCCTCCTCGCTCTGATCTGGGTGTCGGTGCTACTGCTGTGTGTGCTGTTATCCAGAGCCTCTGGAGTAGCTAGGTAAGGCATTCTTTTCAGCCGGGAGTCCTAGGTAAAAGCAATTAGAGGCAAAAATCGCTGATGCTCATTAAACATTTAGAATTCAGAAGATCATTTTTGTAATTACTGGCAGACTGAATGAGTTGCATTTTACCCTCTTATCATAAGCACTAACTGTGTTATTTATGCTCTGAGGCAGAGGTGGGAGGAGATGGAAGTGTGTTTTTCAGTTTTCACTGTGGAGGACATGGGGGGTGGGGGCTAGAGACCAGAGATGATAAGAAAATTTGCTTTGGCTACTATTGAGGTCCTAAGGAGTTGTAGGTAGAAGTTTTGTATAATTGTTCAGATTTATGGCACACACTTGGTCTAATCCCTAAGGCTCTAGCCTGGGCCCACCGACACTCTAGTTAACATTGAATTGGCCTGGCCCTCTGTATCAGGCCATAACCTAATCCTGTAGACACTTGAGATACATAGTTTGGCAGAGTTAAGTCTAATAAACAGAGAGCCACAGTATTCATTGAAGTGTTCTGGTCTGACAAGAATAAAAGCATGTGGGGATGGGAGGGATGTGTGTGCGCACTCATACATGCGAGTGCACACTTTGTACAGAAAACTGTGAATTCTCATTGTTAGGAATTGGAAATTATCAGGAATAAATAGGAATGCACCCAGCTGGTACTTGTCTGGGAAGCAAGACTTTGGAGTGGAGGACTTTGTGGACCTTAAGGGACTGAGACCCCGGGGAAGAGCCAGCACTGGCCCATGTGGATGGAATTGGACTGTCAGCACTGCTTCTAATGCTCGGGTCTCTTCTCCCCTCCCCTCCCCCCCAGGTTCTCCATCGTCTTTGTCGTCCTCGGTGCTCTGATCATCACTATAATTCTATTGCTTTTCCCTCGAGCCAGTGAATTCCCAGACCCAGAGGTTGAAGTGAAGGTAAAGCTATTGGGTTTCATTTTGCCCCTAATCTCTTCCATCCTGCCCTGCGACCTGTTCAAACAATGATGGGGCGCCAAGGGAGTTGCAAGGCCCTTGTCCCTTTCCCCTGGAACAGGGCCGTAGGAATCCCATCTGTGGCACCACCAGGCAGTGATTTACCTGGTGTTCTGTCATGTGCCACTTGCATCAATTTGAATGACAGTATGGGAAGCCACTCCTTACTGTAGAGACAGAAAGAGAGAAGAGTCAGAAACTGGAACTAGCATAGGCCTTGAGTCTGGTGTCCCCGTTCCTGGTAGCATTGATTTGGGAATCTCAGATCCTGGTCAAAATCGATGGGAGTGCTCTGGGTACTGAGTAACATCATTTTTCATCCTCTGAGACTGATATTTGCCACTTGTGGTGTCCATCAAGAAAAGTGGGTGAGAGGAGCCTTTCCATAGGAGACAGAAGGCAAAGTTACAGATGAGTTCTGTATGAATGATTCTGTCATCTTTATTCCTTAAGCCACATCTGCCAGCCTCTACTTCTGTAAACAGATTTTTATTGCCTCTCTCATTGTCCCATTTCTGCAGACCTCACCTGGTTCGTGCCTGACTTCACTGGGGCCCTGGGTCTACCATGTGTGGCTGGTCTTAGACCCATAGGCTTCTGCTATTACATCTTTTTGTGGTGTCCTATTCCCTCCTAAGAGCTATTTTAATTTTGAAGTAGGAAGCAATGATAATAGCTAACATTCTTAGAGGATTACTGTATTTCAAGACATGTACTAAATGCCTCGTTTACAGTGTCTCGTTGAAACCAAACGGCAAACCCTAGTGGTATGAAGTTGGTGCTATTGTGTTCACACAGACCCAAAAGCAGCAGAGCAAGAGTTTTTTTTTTTTAGATTTATTTATTTTATTTATTGCATATGAGTGCTTTATCTGCAGAAGAGGGTGTTAGATCACATTATAGATGGTTGTGAGCCACAATGTGGTTGCGGGCTGGGGAGATGGCTCAGTGGTTAAGAGCGCTGCCTGCCCTTCCAGAGGTCCTGAGTTCAATCACAGCATAGCAAGAGTTTAAGCTGAGCTCTATCCACAAAATCTTCAAACTTGCCAGACAGTGGAGGCACACACCACCTTTAATTCGGCACCTGGGGAGGCAGCGGCAGGTGGATATCTGAGTTTGAGGCCAGCCTGGTCTAAAAAGTGAGTTCCAGGACACCTAGGACAGACAGAGAAACCCTATCTTAAAAAACAAAACAGCAAACAAAATAATTCACACTTGTTGGAACCCAATAGTATCAATAGTATCAATAGTATCAGAGGCCATTCTCCAGATTGTCCATTTGATACAGTCCAGAAAACTACATAATGTTTGAAGTCAAATGAACACACACTCTCAGCTCTACCTAGGATAGTGAGAGGGAGAAAATTAGTTCTGGAAACTCTAAGGAAAATTATGCTCACCACACAAATTCCAGGAGTTACTCCCCTGGGTGTCAGGCTCTCTCTGTGTCTAGTCTAACCCAGTGTCTTTGTGTTTAGGAGAGAAGAGTGATACATGTTGCCATATTTGTAATTACTGCAGCTATGACTACTGGAAAAGGCACGGAGCAAGCACTGCTTCTAAAGCAATCCCTCTCTTCTGTCGCAGGCGTTTTGGACTCAGGAGACAAGCAGGATTGGGCAAAATATGTTTGTCAGCATGGCCAGCAGAATCAGAGTTCTCCTTCTCAGGTTCTGAGAGCTGGCCCCTGCAGCGTCCTGGCTCAATACCGTATCAATAATACATGGCCTGGGCCTTCTGCACCCAAGGCCTGCTAATTGGCTAATTAAAAAGTGAAACAGTCGAGCGAGCAAACATGTAGCCCGCGAGAGACTTGTTCAGTACCACAGCCAAGGTCAAAGTTATGTCAAAGCTGTTTTATCAACCTGACCTTGGTTGTAGGTTGACTGTTGGGACAGTCTCAGGAGCAGCTGGGGTGGCTGCAGCCTTCTTCTTGATGTCTTTGGATCTCATACCTCTGCTTAGATAGTTCAGGTGCTTTGTGCATCAACACTGTATCAGCTTCCTGTCGCTGCTGTAACAAATTCCTGCCAACATAATGGTTCCTATCATAAATTTATTATCTACAGTTGTGTGGGTTAGCAGTCCCATCACCAGTCTCTCTGAGTTACAATCAAGGGTGAACAGGGCAGGGTTGTGCATCTTTCCAGAGGTTCCTGACCTGGTCCAGCTGCAGTGGCTGCTTCTAGTGCCTGGCCCATGGCTTCCATCTATGGCCATCTTCAGAGCCAGCAGCATGTCACCCCTCTGACTGCGTCTGTCTCACATCTCATTTCCTGAACCTGTTTTCTGCTGCTTTTGTTTCTTGAGACAGGGTTTCACTATGAAGCTTCTGCTGGTCCGGAACTCACTGGAGGTCTGCCTACCTCTGCCTCCATAGTGTCGTTTTGAAAGAGTCTCTTAAACATTGGGCCTGCTCAGATTGGATAATCCAAGCTAAGCTTCCTACTTTAAGGTCACAGCCTTATCCCCACTTTGTCATGCAGTCTGTGTGTTTGCAGGTTCTGGGATGAGGATCTCTGGGTCATTATTTAGGCTGTGACAGTTACCATCAGGATTGGGGGATCTCTCCAGGAAATGAGCTCTCACAGCTTCTGTGAAGTTAGGCACTCATTCGGTTTATGAATGCTGCTTTCTCCGCCCATTTAAGCACCACTGCTTAGCTTTGGGGAGAATAGAGCTGTGCTCTTTAGAAGTGGACAGCAGACAGCCAGGCATGGTGGCACACACCTTTAATCCCAACACTTGGGAGGCAGAGGCAGGTGGTTTGCTGTGAGTTAGAGGCCAGCCTGATCTACATGGTGAGTCCAGGACAGCCAAGGCTAAATAGAGAAAACCTGTCTCGAAAAACCAAAACCAAACCAAACCAAAACAAAACAAAAAATGGACAGCAGACATCTGGTTAAAGCCAATACCAGATGCAGGTTCCAGTAGAAGTAGGCCTTCCCATGTGACTGGTTACCAGGCAACCAACTGTATGATGAGGCAGGTTACACACCCTTTTAGTGTTTTAATGTCTTAGGTAAGTGGCCACTTTCCCTCGCTCCCTTGCAATTAGTGATGAAAGCTTCAGAGTTGCCACCCTTTCCCCTAAATTGAGCCATTTGTTTCCTGTACCTTATTGTTATTAGTTGTTCTTGCTCTTCTTTTTTCTCCCCCTCCCCCTTTTTCCCTGAAAACCTTGTATTTCATAGTCATGGAACTGCAGGTTTTCTTACCCACATGCAGAAGGAACCCAGGGTAGGGTGCTACCTGAAGTTACAAAGAAACTGTGGGCACACCCATCAGATCTCAGGTTAACACTGGCAGGGCGCTGGGGTGGGGGTGGGGGTGGGGGTTGCAGAGCGTCCATTCTGCTTTTCTCTCTCCAGATCGTGGATGCCTTTTTCATTGGCCGCTATGTCCTGCTGGCTTTCCTCAGCGCTGTCTTTCTTGGAGGCCTCTTCCTGCTTCTCACTCATCACCTGCTGGAGCCGATCTATGCCAAGCCACTGCGGTCCTGCTGAGCACGGTATCAGAAACATGGGACATGCTGGCATCGTGGAGGAGCACAAAGGCACTTTCTGGAGCCTTGACAAACCTTCATGTCTTCAGACCAGAGGAGAGTAACCGTCTGTCACTAAGACAAACGTCTTGAGCCCTGCCTTTCAAAAACCTAGCAGCAAAACAGACTCCATGGATGTAAATGTCACCGTCTGAAGATGGATCCTTGGGATTTCTGTCTGTAGGGAACAGCGAGCTGCCTGGGGATAAATGTTCAGTCAAGCTGTCAGTGGCAGAATTGCGGAGAAGGAGTTTTAGGTTCTGTTGCCCGACAGGAGAGCCTGTCCTTTTTGATAACGTACACACTGTAAGTTCTTAGTTGAGTATTTGGAACCGTTTGGAAGAGGAAGGCATTCAAACACAAAAGGTCGCTTTAATGGGATAGTGTGGAAGGTCAGGCGGCAGTTATGGACCATCCCGTATGTGTAATTCCTCAGAGCTCTGTAAAGGCCGTGAGTGGCACCCACCTGAGTTATAATACAGCAATAAGCAACTATCAAAGGGCTCTCTTTTCAAACTCCTGCCTACAGCTTCTGCACAGTTACACTTTAAGCTTGCTTAGAGATTAGAAGGGAGGTGTGGAAATGTCTTCCTGTCATGTGTCTTGGGTCTTTTTCTCTCAGGATTTGGTGGCCTCTGAGTACCTCATTTAGTATTATATAGGAGTCCACTTTGGGCTCTGGCCCTTTCTGCTCCTTTTTTCTTTGGCAGGACTGGGGATTGAACCCAGGGCCTCACACATGATAGGCAAATGCTCTACCATCCTACCCGTCTACTTTTTATCTTGAAAAACAATTGCACCATTACCCTGACTGGCCTTGAACTTTCGCTGTAGCCCAGACAGGCTTTGAGCTTGCCATCCTGCCTCAGTTTCCTTAGTAGTTGGGATTTTAGGCTTGACCCATCAGGCCTGCCTCTTGTTTGTTGGTCAGTTGGTTAGTTGGTTGGTTCAAAGGGCTCACTAAGGATCCTGAGCTGGCTTGAGCTCTGGATCCTTCAGCCCCAGCTGCCTTGAGTACTATAATTACAGATATGCCCCAACAAGCATGCCTCTGTTTTCTTCTTGGAAGTTCTTTCTCCAAAATTACTAAGGAATGTATATTCTCAGCATTATAGTATACTTTACATTGGTCTAATTTCCCAGATCAATAAAATTTGTCATTAAATGTAGTGGAGGGTCCGGTCTGGTTCTGCTTTGGAAGTGCCACCCTGCCCCTCCTAAAGCAGTGTGAAGAGGGGTTTTCTAGTCTGAGGCCCAGGAGGACAAGCTGGGAAGGTGAGCTGGTGCTGGCTAGCTGCCTGGGATGTACTGACTCCTTTGGGACTTCAGCCTTATAACAACTTATTATTATTGCTCTTACTTTTAAATAGAAAAATCCTGAGGTTTAAGGTGATGAACTCTCTTAGGCCTCACATAGCAGCCTGTCAGGAAAGCTAAACGTGGCAGAAGCCAGTCTCTCTCACAACAGAAAAAAAAAAAATCGCTCTATATCAATGGTTCTCACCTTTCTGTATGCTGCAGCCCTTTCATCCAGCTCCTTATGCTGTGGTGACTCCCAACCATAAAATTATTCTCATTACTACTCCATAACTAACTTGGTTAGCTATGAATTGTAATACATATGATATACAGGATATCTGATATGTGACCCCTGTAAAAGGGTCCTTTGACCCCAAAGGGATTGAAACCCACAGGTTGAGAGCCATTGCTCTAAGACTTGTGACTTGAGAGACATTAGGGCTGCTTCCTTTTCTATCTCTCCCCGGTACTCTTTTCAGAGTATAGAAAAACTCAGTCCTTCTACCTCAGGGGAGCTCAGCCCCGATGGCACGAGGCCAGAGCCAGTGGCTGGTGAGGACCAGATGCAGTTGTCCTTCTCCTTGAACTGGTTCGTTTATCTTATTAACTTTGCAGAAACTTTCCAGATGAAGTTTTATTCAGAACCTTTAAATGAAATTGATTCTTAGTTGTCTAGGGCCCATGGGGAAGATAGAGAGAAACATTGTTCTGAGAACAGAGGGAAGAGGGGAGCAAGTGGAAACTGTGAGGGAGGAGGGCAGTCTGGAGCTCATTCTCTTCAGGGCACAGAAGCTTCCAGGTACCTCTGAGCCTTCCTACAGGGTGCCTTAGCCAGCCGGAGCAGAGCACCCACGCTGATGAGCACAGACTGCCATGGGCCTGCTCCCACGAAGCTTGCTGGCTAGGCAACTCTGGAAGGGCTTATATAGCTTCCTGACCATGGATCTGTCATTTCCATTCCTCAGCAAAGGTGTCCAACAAGAGGCCAAAGATACCAGACATGTTTGGGGGCTCTGATCCCTGATCTAGGTCATAAATGATTTAGCTTAGCACTTCTGAGGAATGGTAGTTGCAATGACAGCCCATTGAGTGTAAACATCTGGTCAAGAGAATGGGATCTCTGGTCTGGGGCCACCACCTAGCCAAGGGACTGCCACTAGGACCACGGGACAGCTGGCATACCCACCCTTGTAGTGAGGTGCTACATTTAGGTGGTCTATTCACCTTCCTAAACACTAACTCAGACAGAGGTAACTTTTTCTCTTTTCCCTCTCTTTCTTTTCGATGTTGGTCAGAACCTAAGAATGTTTTTTTCTGGTAGTTTGGGCTTCCTTACTCTTTCTCTAAAGCCACTGCCCTCCCCGCCGTGTGGTACCAGCTGCCAGCCCTGGAAAAATGCTAGTTCCACAAAGGTTTCTTTCTTCTGTATTGTCCTCCTCCAGGCAGCTGCTGAGATCAACAGCTTGTCTGGCCTGGAGTTTTTTTTCTTTTAAATTCTAATAAAATTGTCCTTGAGCATATAAATAAAAACCTACAAAACCAGGCCTAAACAGATGGCTCAGCACTTAATAATGGTTAAGACGCTGCTCTTCCAGGCGTTCTGAGTTCAATTCCCAGCAACCACATAGTGGGTCACAACCATCTATAATGGGATCTGGTTCCCTCTTCTGGTCTGCATGAAGTCAGAGCATATATATATATAAGATAAATCTTTTTCAAAACTCCAAACCAAACCAACAACAATAAAAGTCAGTAGATAGTAGCTGTGAGAGTTCAATTAACTACACAGAGAGGAATTTGGTACAGGTGAAAAAAACGAGATTCCTTCCCAGATACTGCCATCCAATTGTTTGTTTGTTTTTTTTTTAATTGATGTCACAGCTTAGCTCTGTATGGTGACATGCACCACTAGTCCAAACACTTGGGGAGGCAGAGGCAGGCAGATCTCTGTGAGTTCAGGCCAGCCTGATCTACAAAGCAAGTTCAGGACAGACAAGACTACACAGAGAAACCTTATCTCAGGGGCTGGAGAGACAGCTCAGTGGTTAAGAGCACTGACTGTTCTTCCAGAGGACCTAGTTTCAATTCCCAGCAACCACATGGCAGCTCACAACTGTCTGTAAGTCTAGTTCCAGGGGATCTGACAACCTCACGCAGACACATGCAGGAAAAACACCAATGGGCATAAACTAAAAATTAAAATACCCTGTGTCAGGGGTGGGGGAGGAATAAAAAGAGCTGGCATTGTACAGTACACACCACACACACCATATAAAGTATTTCAGCTCTGTTTGCCTTCTTCAGTTATCTGTAATAAATCTATTAAATGATTACTTTCTTCTTACATACTCAAGGTAATCATGTCCAACCTTAAAAATACAGTAACAACAACAAAAATCCAGAGGTGGAAGACTAAATGAAGACCTGATAAATTTCAGAGATGTCATCATGGGGCACCCCTATAAAGTGATGCCTGATGCATCGCTCCTTATGTGCAGGGCCTGCCTGGAGACAGGACTTGCTTAGGGTTATCCCTCAAATTCCAACCCTTGTCACCTCAGTGTCCACTAGCCAGTCTCTCAACAGGACAGGTTGCGATGTTTGTTCACCGTCCAGAAAGACTGTTTGCAAAGTGACAAGGAGAGGAAATCAATGTGAGAGAACAAGTCCTTCCAGAGCCTTCCAGGATGGTACCCTGATGAGTTAGCTCAGCAGTACCCTCCCAGCTCCATTACGATAGGATGTTTGTCCAGTCAGTTACGCGATACTGTGTAGTATTTCAGAAATGTCTCAAATCAGGAAAGCATACTGAGGAATATTTTGAAAAGCAACTTAAATTTCTCACTACTAAAAGAGAAAAACCAGCTCCTTTTCTGATCCAGGGTTTTGGATAACTAATGTAAAATGCACTAGAGGGACTGTATCAGTGCACTGGAACGCAGCCTTTCCTCCATGCACAGAACACATCCTGCACTTCAACACTGATGAGTGAGGCAGTGGGAGGACCAGGATGCAGGGAGCCCAGGCAGTTTACGTGTTTTTATTCTAATAAAGTAATTCATTTCCTGTTCTGTTCTTCAAGATCTAAACTTGCCTATCAACTTCACACCATTGCAGGTGAAGGTAAGTATTCCTATTTGATTCCCAGGGCATAAAGAAATGTGCTGTTATCTCACAGGTGAGAAACAGGCAGAGGAGAAGACGAGTTTGAGAGTCCGTAGTGCTGACTCTCAGCCTTGAAGCACCAGCACTAACTCCCCATGCATCCCCTGCACCTCATACCTCAGTTTTAAAGATCAGCTTTTTGTGTGCCGGGCATGGTGGCACACGCCTTTAATCCCAGCACTCGGGAGGCAGAGGCAGGAGGATCCCTGTGAGTTTGAGGCCAGCCTGGTCTACAAAGGGAGCACAGGACAGCCAAGGCTACACAGAGAGACCCTGTCTCAAAAAACAAAACAAAACAACAACAAACAACTTGTGCTTTCAAATAACTGATTTTATATTGGTTAGCTGTTTTCACTTCTCACTTCCCTCACTCATAACTAGTGGTGAAAGTTCTTTTGAACTCCTGACACTGATAAGATCAAATGACAAGTGTGTCAGTCCAGCCTTAGGCTTAACCAGGTGTGGAAATCAGATACAGAAAATAATCTGGAAATGTGTTGATTATATGTGACAATTTAGGACAGGGAAGGACTTTTTATAGTTGATAGAACTGACCCTTTGACCCCAGCTTGGAAATAAGTACATGTCATTCATACAGACATGACAATTTTTATTACCTGCAGCGAAGACACCAGGTAAATTTCAGAGTGCACTGTAAGGGCTTATGCCATCATGTGTGACATCTAGAAAATAGGTCTTGTTAGTGACCCCACATCACAAACAGGTACAGACTGGGGTAGTCACTCCACAGGGGTATGTAGAGTCCAGACTGGACGTGAGGCCACTTGGCCCAGTGTTCAAGCTCCTAACACCTTTATACTATACTATGGGTCTGAGAGGTACAAACATGGTAGAAGGGACAGGATTCAGACAATACAGATACACTTGAGAGAAACACCTAGAAGCAACAGTTGGTCTTGGTGAAGAAATCCAAAGTCTGGGATTGGCCAGGGTATGGGACAAAGTAGTTAAAGTGTACTTAAAGATGATGTCATTGATGAGCTGATTAGGGCAGATCTATGTTCTCTGGTCCGCTTAGGGATACTAAACCATGAAGTGGCCAGTAGAGGGAGCAGAGTTTTCTAAAAGGATGGAAAAGATGCAGCTGTACTAGATTCTACGTGGCCATCCCTGTATATGTGTTAATCAAACACACACACACACACACACACACACACACACACACACACACACACACACACACACA
>OU015749.1:94135397-94150310 GCA_907169655.1 Acomys percivali
ACACACACACACACACACACACACACACACACACACACACACACACATACACGCACACGGTGGGTATGTATACATGTGAAGGCCAGGAGTTAACCTCAGGTGCCATCTACCTTGGTTTCTGTTGGAGGTAAGCTCTCACCAGCCTGGAGCTCGCTAAGTAAGCTATGCTGGTTGACCAGCAAGCCCCAGGGATCTGCCTGCCTCTAGCTCTCAAGTGCTGGTTTATAACTTGCCACCATGCTTGGCTTTTTTTGAGAGGGTTCTGGGAGTCAAACTTGGGTCCTCATACTTGCACAGCAAGCACTTAGCCCACCGAGCCAGCTTCCCAGCACTGGGGATTTCTCTTGCTTTCCTATGCTTCTGTCTGTAAATTGATTTTGTCCTGTTTTACACCAATGATGCTTATTAGTTTTCTACTGCTGCTGGAACACATTACACACTTCAAGTGGCTTAGAACAATGCACATGCATTATCTTATGGTCTCCCAGGGCTAAGGACTTTCTAGGGGAGAATCTATTTGCTTTTTTCAGCTTCTAGAAGTCACCCACATTCTAGCATTGATAGGCCCGTTTTCTCTTCAAAGACAGCAATGTGACATCTTCCAATCTCTTTCACCCTTGCCTCACTGTCATTTATAAGGAGCCTGTGGTTACACTAGGCCCACTTGGCAAACCATCTAAAGGTCCTTAATCTACAGTTTTGTTTACCATGTAATATAATGTATTTACAGGTTCTAGGAATTAGGGTGTAGACATTCTGGGTGGGGCACTACACCTACTATAGAATATAGGGCCTCATTTCTTGGCTGTAAGGATTGCTCCTTCCACACCCACAACCTCCCTTCCTCCCACAGCCTCGCGGACAAATGTTGTTTTATCTAGGTCTCAGGGCTCCCAACCCTCCGTCTGGACCTATGTTTAGTTCCCTCTTCACACCTTAACCAAGCCTCAAAGTGCTCAGTTCTACAAGAGGCTCCATCCCTCCCACCTCCTCCCCCACACCCCTCCTCATACCCACTAGCTTGGCCTCCCAGTGGATCTCTAAAGGAGAAACACAAAGAGTTATTGCCTTTTAATTACACATGCTATTGTAGCATCTATAAGGAAGAACATTTTAAGCTTAATTGAGACCAAATGTGAAGTTAAATTAAATGAATAACTAATTAACGTAATGTTCCTACATTAGCCCCATGTGAGTGCAGAGGCCTGAGAGAAGACAGGTACCCGGCCTCTGGTGAATAGACTGCACAGAGCTGGGGTGGTGGTGAAGGGGTGCCGAGAACCAGGCCTGGCAAGTGAGTGCAAAAGGGTACAATGGGGTGGTGGTCCTCCAGCCAGCCGTTGGGATTTCCCCCAACCCTCTCTTTACACCCACAGCCTAAGCCCTCCTTGCTGAGGCCTGGCTCTGGGCTCCCACAAATCTTCTGAGGCTTCTCACTTGCTGCCCGGAATGCACGTGTTTGCTCACACTCTGATCCTTATGCCCAACATAGGAGGGCACGACACGATTTATATAGCTTCTCACTGCCTTGTCATATTATCATCCAAGGCCCATGACTTCTTCCTCCAGATGCTGCCACATCCCGGCCCTATCCCATCAGGTGTGGACGGATGAAGGGTGTAGCCCGCAACTTGGGTTACTGCTTATCTCCAGGTTTTTTGTTTTTGTTTTTGTTTTTTTTTGCTTGTATTATTTATATTTTCATATTCTGTCTTATCTGCTAAGCAAGAGCAGCAAATATGATTAACACTTATCTCCCTTTATAGCAGACTTGTAATACAAGGACTATTAGTCCCGTTCTCTAAGAGGAAACAGGAGAAAGGTAGTGAGGAGTGAGTGAGTCTGGGATGGAGAAGACCTCCAAGAACCACGCCTTCTACACTGACCTTCCAAGAACGTGGAGGGGAGGGGCCTGGGACTCAGGGAGTGCACAGCCTTTTCCCTCAAAGGAATGGCAGTGCGCTGTCTGTCATGGGATGATATCACCATCTAGTGGCCTGTGAATGTAACGCAGCTTCGCCTTAAGTCCATAGAGTGTTAGGTGTCTTGAGAAATTGTGTGAATGCTGAGCAGAATACCATGTGTCAGCCCCTGCCCCGTACCAGGTCCTGAGGATGAGAGTTTCCTGCAGAACCAAGGTGAGGATAAGGCAGGTGAGCTTCACATTTTCCTGCTGAGGCCAGTGTATCTAGTTAACACACTGACCACACACTGACCAACGCAGCATCGTAGTAAATGAAATGGTTGTATCTTGTGTGTGGGGGGTCTAGGCTCCTGCTGTACTGTATGCTATCATTGTCATGAGTAATGCCCTCTAGAAATGCCAGGTGTCACAGCCCCAGAACCCCAATCCTGGTCATGTGACAGTGCTTCTGTGCCCTGCCTGAGCCCTATGGTTGCTGTTATGCCGGGCCCCACCAAGGATTAGCACAGGCACAGTTGGCAAAGGAGATCTGTATTGGTGCTGATGGGCAGCATAGAGGTCAGGCAGAAATGCCAGGGGTAAGCCTGGCAGGTTGTGATCTAGGACTCAGAGTGGAAGGAACATGTGCATCAAACGCCAGGCAGAGGGTGTCTGCAAGATGGCGCCAAGCAACTGCTAAGTGGCAGTTACTCAGATAGTTCAAGTGGTATCCTCATTTCTTGCTAAACTTGGCACCTATGTTCAGGGTTAAGTCCTGTCCATATTCGCTTCCTGTTCGTTCTTACAGGAGAGCTGCCATGAGTGAGCACCTAGTACTTAACACACACTGTTATTTTCAGTTGTATGCAGCACCCCTTAGTCTTACAGCACTGACCCCAGTGTCTTCATCCACTGAGGCATCTTCAGGGTGAGGTGAGGGAGGTGCTGGACTCCGAAGGTGGGCGTGCAAGGGAGTTCGCCCTACCTTCAGTACTCGTGACCACTCCCTTACCCCACCCACACACCGCAAGAGCAGCACTAATGCTTCAAAGTGGCTGAGTTAACGACAGGATAAAATGGGGGAGAGATCAAGAGGGCCCTACTTGGGGAAATACATAAAGAAGACTGGTTCATGCACTAAGACACAGAGGGAGGCCCGGCACCTTTGAAACAAGGCGAAGTCCCTCATAGGTACAGGCCAATCACGGAAGTTATAATTTAACATGGGAAAGAGAGAGGCACCTTTTCCAGGTCTTGGTCCTTTCTTGGAACCAAGAGAAAAGTCTGAACACATCCTCGCCTCTGCTTTCTGATTGCAGCTCTCAGAGCTGAGGCCTTCCAACTTCCGTTTTCCCATGCTTGGTGCTCAGCAGTCCCTTCCCAGAGAGTCTTCTGTACCTTTAGTGGCAGTTTGGGTTTGGGCTGGCCCCCTGTGATGGAAGTTTCCATTCTCTTGCTCATAGGGAGCATATTGGGTACCCAACAGGGACCCTCCATGTCGCTCTTCAACTGAGGTCTCATATTTGTTTATACCTGCATGAACAGAGGAGATGAGATGGAAGAGAAAGTCAGCTGCAGCTTAATAGGCCTCTGCCTTTCATGCCTGTAATTAGGGTTCCCTTTTACTTGCTGGGCAGGCACTAACACGCCAGACTAATATGGAAAACCAAGTATTTCTTGCCACATTTGGCCACTTTACAAAAAGCATCGCTCCAGTTCTCATTTTCTCTGAACCTCAGAACAACTCTACCAGGCATTTGGGGAAAAACATCCCCATTATGTTCAACGACGCAGAGAGTGAGGAGTTTGCCAAGGTCTTAGAGATAAGTGCGGGGAACCAAGACCGTCCAGGGACTTCATGTTCTCGGCCTTGAGCACTCCACTCCAGTAAATCACTGTCCATTTCTTAATGGGCCTTCCAGAAAGAACCAACTTGGGAGAGCTGCAGTACCCAGAAACACAAGCTACCCCCATGAACCTGGGTTCAGTTTTATGTCCTGCCAGGACTGGCTCTTCACCAAATAAGAGTACCTGCCTCTCAAGGTGGCTAAGAGGTGAGCTACTGTGCCCAACCTGGCCTCCATACCAGCTTGCTACATACTTTCCCCCGCTTCCTTTCTGTTTTTCTTCCTTTTCCAGGTTCCCTTCAGCCTATCCTGAGAGAATATAGGTGAAAGGAGAAAAACCATGCTGCCCAGACCCTGCTCCCCTCCTCCAGGGCAGGGCAGGACTGAGGCAGTAAATGCTTCCAGTTGGAGTACCGCTTCCTGCTTTTAGCTTTTCTTCTTGTATGCAGTCTTCTTAAAGTGGAAGTGCCACCCCAGACACTGTGTGGGTTACCATAACCCCAGGGGGTGGTTCTTCACATTTACCAGCCCAGGCCCAGGCGTTGCCAGCTCCTTTTCTTAGTCAGATACTTCTGCCAGAAGGAGAACTAAGCAAGGCCCTAGGGGACAGTCACCCAAATCACCAGCACCTCAGGCTCTGACCTCTGCGATTTCCACACCCGCCACCACTGCACACCAGGCAGAAACCACACCAGACTAGCCACTGTCTGACTGCAATGTGTCCCAGAGGCTTTGATTGGCAGTTGCTCTTTTCTACACAGCCCAGGCAGAGGGGCCAGGTAACTGATTTCTGACATTTGGGAGGCATCTGCAGCTCAGCCTCGGTTTAGAGAAGAAATGGTTCTATGTCTCTGGCCCCTTTGCCCCATGGGTGTGTCCAAAGCCCTCTGTAGCATCTCAGTCCCCTCAAAAATATTTCACAAGCACCATGTTCTGCCTAGCCAGAATCTCCAGGTATGGCTCCCAAGGAAACAGAGAAAGCTGCGGGGAAAATCACATCCAGGAGAGGAGAGGATTCACATGCAGCGCATGTTCTGGTGGCTTATTAGTCATACTTGAAGATACTCACAGAAGTCATGGGACTTGAGGAAAATACTATCGCGGGTGGGTTAGGGCCAGACTAGAGCTATGGAGACACACAGGACAACAGAGGCAAGGTTAGCACATGGGGTGGTGGAGGGGTGCTGCTTCAGTGTCCTTGAGGCCCAGAATGGACCAGCACAGACTGAGTATAGCATAACTGAGCACTGGGTAGAGTCCTAGGAGTGAGGTTAGGAGCAGGCCTCCCCACTGCCAGCAAACTCACCCGCTGCTTCTGCTCCGGGACATCTTCCAGGCCAGGATCTCTTTGTACACCAGCCTGCAGAGGAGCTGGGAGGGGTTCAAGGTAGAGAGGGAAGGGAAGACACTGAGCTTCCAGGCTCAGCTGACCCATGGGAGCAGCGTTCGCCATGGGAGGAAGTAATTCTGAGCAAAGAAGCTGATGTTCTAAGCTCCCCACACACCAGAGTTTTCTGCCAGGGCTCGTCTGCAGACATTAAGCATTCCCCAACTGACATCAATGTGCCCCCAAGAACTCTTACCAAGCAAGCCAGGATGTCAGCAGAGATGAGCATGTAGAAGACATTGTTCCAGCCCGTGGGGGAAATGAGCCCAGCCAGCAGGGGCCCCAGAGCAGCACCTGTACAAACAGGCTCATGAAGGCAGGATGCGTACCTTCCCTGACTACCCTGGGCACTGCATGTGGGAGTCCAGCCAAGACAAGGGTGGGGTTCAACTGCCAGGGGCTAAAACCAGTAACGCACCTATGGAGCCGGTGCCGTCGATGATGGCTGTGACAGTGGAGAGGGCCTTGGCGTTACCCTGCAGGCTCTCATGTGTGCCCTGGGGAGACAGAGTTGAGTAGGGCAGCCCAAGCTAAGCAAAACAACTGGACAAGAGTTAACATGAGGAGGGTGGTGATGGAGCCCTAGGGTTAAGGGAAAGAGCCCGTGGAGGTTCCGCAGGACAATGGGTGGGAGAGGGAGAAGGGGAAATGGACATGTGGACAGAGCCCCTGACCACGCCCTCAGACCAGCCTGGTGCCCAGGAGTGGCCCACTCACCAGGTCAGCAGAGACCGCTGTGGTAATGAGTGCATAGGGGCCGTTAACGAGGACTCCACAGATAATTAACATCACTGAGAAGACAGAAGAGATGGTAGTATTAGGGATGAGGGGCTGTGTGCAGCCCCAAGTCCAGAGTGGGCAACACTCCCTGATCTTGGCCCCACATGGACTTCATGGAGTGCCTCAGGCAGAGCATCTCTGGCAGCCAGGCGGTGTGGGGGATAGGGGGATTCACACCGCCTCCTCACCTATGGAGCTGGTTATCCCATTCTGGCCAATGTAGTTGTACAGGAACATCTGAAGGAAGAAGGAGAGGTTTTCCTCTTGCTGGGCTAGACCTGAGTCTATAATAACCCCACCTACTCTGGAACGCCACATATCACTTGTTCCTCCTGCCTTGCACATCCGGTCTTCTCAGGTCTTTAAGTGTCTCAGAACGGATGGTCTAACTATGATAATCTCTAATTTCCCTTTTGTTTTTGTTTTGTTGCTGTTGTTGTTTTGGTTGGTTGGTTGGTTGGTTTTGCAATGAGTATCATGCAACACAGGCTGTCCTGAAACCCACTCTATAGCTGAGAAAAGACCCTGAACTTCTGATTCCCCCTGCCTCTACCTCCCAAGTGCAGGCGTTACAGGCATGCACCGGCAGGTATGGCTCTAGAATTTCTCCTGCCCCCAAACGTCTTCATCTGTGTCTAACTTCAATCTCCTTAGTGTTCCTTGATCAAAACACAAAGCAGCCGGTATCCCTCTTGTCCACCAAGGCTAGAGAATCAATTATCAATTATCAGTCTCAGTCTCTTTTCACAGAGCCTGATCCTCTGCTGACACTCGATTCCCCTTTCCCACACGTGCCCAGGAACATGTACAAAGAGATCTCTACATATGCAAATGTAGATCTGGACTCACAGATATGAGGCCCCAGACACCCGCTCACAAGCACACCCATGCTAAGATGGGACTCACCATGGGAGCAGCCAGGATCAGCATGATGCAGCAGGTGGTGGCCCTGCCATTGGTGTAGTCACTGATGAGCCCTGCCACGATGCCACCTGGAACACACGCTCGCTCACACATTGTTCCTGACACTACCATGTCGTTCCTTATCTGATGCCCAGTGTTGCCTCATCACCCTGCCCAGTGCTGGCCTGGCCTTAAGAAAGACCACTTCCCTCTGTAGCCTTCCCCTGCACCCACCACTCCAGGAAACCAAAGTGCAATGATCGTTTTTCTTAGGCCCACTCAGCCTAGCAGAAACAGAAATGAGAATACATCAGGAGGCCCGTCTTCTCTAGAGCCACTGCCTGGATCATGGGCTAATGACCCTTCTTTCTGCTCCTCTGCATAGAAGCAAACAGAGGAAGACAGCCTACCAGGACAAAAGGACAAAGCCTCACCTATGATGCCACCAACGTCAAAGAGCGTGGATAAGTCCCCGGCCTCCTTGGCACTAAAGTGAGCTATGGAAAACACAAAACCATAATCAGCCACCCAGGGAGGTTTGGAACGAAGCTCCTGAATGTCACAGCCAACAGAGTCCCTGTGGAACACTGGTCCAGCCCAAGGAAGAAACTGAGGGCCCATTGCCACAGTGATTGGCTAGGGCCACAGGGTGAGTTTGCAGCAGCTTGGGATATACTCCTTCAGGCCCCAAGTCCTAAACTGTTCTCCTTTCCTGAAGGAGGACCTAGCCCTTTCAGAGCAAAGCCTCTCCTGGAAGCCTAGTACCTGGCCCCCCAGCTCTTTCTCCCAGAGTATAATGGTTCTGACTGAGCCTTGGCCCAAACAGCCATTTCCTTGACCCACTCCTGACCTAGAAGCAAGCTCCATAGGCGCTCTTCCTAGACAGGCCACCGTAGGTCTGTGCTAATGCCCACAGCCACAGAGGGAGATGTGTAGGAAGATGGGGACCCTGAGTTTAGGAAAAGGGAACATCTAGAAGCTTGACTTGTAACTCCACCCTCAAGGCTGATTCATAGTCTCAAGTCAGCATCAAAACCACAAAACAAAGGGTCACAGTGCCTACAAAACTGCCCTGGTCCTCTGCCGGTATCAGAGAGCGTGGCCCCTCATGCAGAGCGTGGCCCCTCATGCAGAGCTATGGGGAAAGCTACAACTTGAGGTCTGGTCATGACTAATCCCTATGGTTTCATGATTTCCCATGCAGAGTCCATGTGTGCATGTGGCAGGACAGCCATTGTCTTTTTGCAGAGCTGGGAAAGAGTAAAACTGGGGCTCTCAGAATCTTGGGGGTCAGGAAAGTAGAGCATGGTGCCTTTTGGTATCTGACCCCATCGGTGGCAAACCAGAGGTCCTGAGCAGGAGAAGACACAACAACCCTTTCAAACACAACAGTGATCTCTCTTCATCGTTACATCCTTAGGTAGGAGCAGTATAGAGGAGCTACTGCATTGGGGCAGCTCCCTCAGTGTAGTCCAGAGGTCCCCAATACACTCCCATGATGGCCTTGGAAGAAGAGCCTTGGAGTCTATGGAATAGGAAAGCTCACACAGCCTCTTCCTTGAATTGGAGGTGTTCAAGGCAGACCTCTACCCACCTTTGAGCCAAGCAGCCCACACTCAGGCTAGAGAAGAGAGGAGTGCAGGGCAGAGCTTTGTCATCCTAAGGCCCAATACAGCTCCAAGGGAGCAGGTGGCTGGCGACAGTGCAGGGGGCTCAGCCTTGACTGTGCACTGAGATCCAACCCAGGTATGGTGTCCTCCTTGCACCAGCCATGGCCTTGGCCTCCTCAGAACCCTTTTTTCTCAGCTCTTCCCAGCCCACCCCCATTGGACTTACCTACATTGAAGATGTACAGGGGCAGCCAGTAGAGAAAGGTGTAGCTGACCAACTTGGCGAAGAGCAGACACAGAGAGAACTCGATCACACCCTGGGAAGCACAAGAGAGGGCGCAATGGAAAGGGCTCAAGAGATCCCCAGTCCAGTGGAGGCCCCACAGGTGGCAAAGCATTACCCCATGACTATCATCACTCCCACACAAAGCAACCTCAAATACACACCCCGTCTTAACGACAGCAATGTGCCTAATGCTGCATGTCACGTCAAGATAGGCCTCCTACCCAAATAGGCACCTTACCACCTGCCACCCACAGCTCCCCATCCCTTACAATCTAATAGAAAACTCTAGAGAGACTCTCTTCCCTTCATTCCACAAACATCTCACCGGGATTTTGAGTGCCCCCAGGAAACTGATGGCTTCAGGCTCATGGCCCTGTTCCTTGGAGGAGCTGGCTGTAATGTCCACATTACTGTCCCTGCTGGGGTAGGGATTATTCACAGGATCCTCAGGGTTGTCCTGTTCTTTCTCCAGGTCATCCTGAGCAAAGGAGATGATCCCTTCTGTGGGCAGGGCCATGTACCAACCTTCTCTAATGAGAAGGGCAGTCCCGGAGAAAGGTAGGAGACACCCATCCTGGAGGAGGTGGATGTTTCTCTCTCGGGCTGGCAGGCCTATCAGGTAGTGGGACAAGAGTGCAACACTGGGTCTGTGAATTCACTAGCGGGTCCCAGCTCTCTTCTCCCACTCTTAGCCCTCCTATGGGCAGCACCTGTGATGCAGAAAGGAGGCCTGGGATGGCAAACTCACATGGTGCTGAGGAGGGGTGCAGTCCACATCTTCTGGATCTGAGGTGGGGGAAACAAACACTCCTTTGAGAAGCTTGCCAATAGGTTAAACCCTCACTTGACAGTGGTTCAAAGCCAGTGCAGAGTTAGCCCTACATGTCCCATTTGGTCCCCAGCAATAAAGGAGCAGGCTTGCTAGGCCTGCCTGCCTCTTCTAGGGATTGTGTTATGGCTTCCTCTTGGAGTAGTAGTGATAACATCTGGCCTTGTCGACTCAGAGCAGTCAGATATTAGGGAAAAAAACAGTAGCTGTGTGCACTGAATGTAAGGGACACAGCCTTAGGCAGAGGACATGTTACAGACCAAATACTGAGATTACATTGCCACCCCTCTTCCCCTTACACATTCAGAAATCCTATGGAACAACTACTACTGTCAGATGGAAGAGCAGTTTTAGGGTCACAGAGCTAGTCATCCAATACCCTGAGCAGTAACCCTTGCAGAATATCCAGCTGCCTCCTCCCATAGACACACCTTAGAGCATCGGGATGGGAGGGGTCCACTCACATTCAATGAGAAAGAGGAAGGTGATGATGCCCATGACAGCGGTGATAACCCCAGGCACGATGAAGGACAGGCCCCACTGCTCGTTTACCCAGACTCCAGCGATCAGGGAGCCCAGAATGTTGCCCACGGATGTATGGGAATTCCAGATACCCATGATGAACCCCCGCCTGAAGAGAAGGGAAGGAAAGGGGATTTAAAAAAAAAAAAAAAAAAACAGAGAAAAATAACCAGCCCAGCCACGCTCAAAAGGCTGGCTGCCTCTAGCTAGCCTCTGGGATGGACCCACAAGTGAGATTCTCAGAGCCCCCCAAAGACAGTGCAGGAAAGCCTCAGGCTGCTGTCAAGCAGACGATAGCACTGCCTGGGGGCCGGTTGCTTTAGCCAGCTGGGAACTTTGACCACAGGGAAATGACCTTCTTGTCTTCTCTTTTGACCCCCACCCCCACCACTCTAAAACAGTAGTCTTCAACTGCAGGGGGGGGGGCGGGCAGGGGGCATTCTACCCCTCAGGGGACATCTGGAAACATCTGGGGTTTCTCAATGGCCACGACTTGGGTGGGTTTAGCTATTGGTATCTAGTGGGGAGATGTCATGCACACTGAAAAAGCAGTGTGTGTGGCAGCCCCCAGAACAAAGACTTGAACAGGTCAGACCAACAGTACTGGAGGCAAGAAACCGAGGCAGCCTTACACAAACGCCAGTTGAAGAAAACAGTTGTGGAACCCTTTTTACCTTTCATCAGAAGATGGAAACTCATCTGCTGTGGAAAGTATGACTAAGGCTCTGCCTGCTCTGTGGGCTAAATCCACAGAGGAGAGAAACAGCACTGCCCTTTAGCCCCAGAGACGTGGCTTCTGAGTGAGTGAGACCCAGCAAGAAGACTCATTTTCTAATCTTTTCCTCTGACCAATACTCCAGAACTCTCACCACCCACCCTGTGCCCCTGAGCAGGGTCATTCCCACTCCCCCATCACACTCACTTTCCCTTCCCAAACCAGTTGCCAACACAGGTCACCACAGATGGCCAGCCTGTAGTCTGAACAAGTCCGTTGCAGATCTGTGGGAGAAGAAAAGGAGGGTGAGAGTGGGCCTCACGCACCCCGGGAGAGGAGGTCCAGGGTCATGGCTCAGGAGACCTCCACGCCCTGTGGGCGTGCCTGTCCCTCACTTCCACGTCCACACACAGTGTCTCGAGCTGGCTTCTCCTGCCTCAAGATCGTGTGATCCGAGGCCACACTCCTCATGTGTGTCATGCACCTTCGGCGTAGGAGCCAAGGTAGGCTCACTGAGCCAGTCATGCGAGACTTTGAGAGGTGGGAACAGGGCCCTGATCAGGGTGACAAAAGGAGCCTGAGACTGGAACAAGGAGACCAAGTCCCTGCCTGCTGTGACCAGGGGATGGCCAGGGACCTAAATGGGCCTCTCTTTGAGGGGGAACAAAGGCCCAAGGGCAACAGGCTCTTACCTGGATGAGCACAAAGTACCAGAGCATATGGATATCCCAGAAGTACCCGAGGCCAAAGAGGGAAGTGAACAGGCCGCTTAGCACCATTCCAGCTGAAAGGTAGTAACGGAGGGGCAGCCGCTCCCCAAAGATTCCACTAGGGAAAAAGATGGGTGAACTCCAGGTTAACGCTATGTCCACTCCACCACCTCCCTCCCCCATCCATATTGCTAAAACCACTGTGGCCATGGCGACCAGTGAGGATCTGTGTGTTACTGCATTCCAAGACTGACCCCAGTCCTCACGGGTTTTATTTAGCACTACTCTGACAGTTCTGTTCCCCATGTCCCTCCTTGCTGGCTGACCACTCTTTGTCACTTGTTTTCCTTTCAGCACAGTCTCTGGCATCAACTTTATGGTTCTAACTACCATGATATGCGAAACATTCCGTGTCGTACAAGATTGGTCCCCGCGTGTCCCTTCTTGCTTCAGGGTCATATTCAGATAGCCTTTTGGATACCTTTACTTGGATGTCCCTAAAGCAATGGAAACTCAACACTCTAAAATCTGAATTCTCCCTCCTTTCATCATGGAAGCCTCTGAACACCACCTGTCCCCAAGCTCAAGCAGCACAGGCAGCAGTCACTTGACTGTAACATTGCTGCAACCTGCCTTGTCTGCCTCAGGCCTACCTCAACTTCTCCGTCACAGCTACACTCCTCCCGTGGCTCTCCCATTCTATAGCCT
The DNA here is from genome assembly GCA_907169655.1 of Acomys percivali. NCBI lineage: Eukaryota > Metazoa > Chordata > Mammalia > Rodentia > Muridae > Acomys > Acomys percivali. The sequence continues at coordinate 94,147,598 of OU015749.1, forward strand.
GGAGCAGGCCCCCTGCAAATGACCTTTTCCCTTAGCCCCGTCTCCTGCCCTTGCTTCCCTCAAAGGGTACCCCTTCTGGTAACCCTGGGAGAGGTTCCACCGGTACTGCAGGCTCTTCCCCACTCGCCTTGCTGTGCTCACTGGTGCCTCCAGCCCGGGTGGCCTTCCCCACGGTCAATGCCCACGGTTCTCCACATTTCAAGGCATATCTCCTCCTATGCCTTAATTCCTTCTCTTCGGTCCCAGCTTGCACTGCATGCTACCCAACCCTTCAACAGTTTTCAATGAGCTGTGAAGCCAAGGGTCCTTCTACCAGGCCCTGAGTCCCCTGAAGGCCACACCCTGCCTTGCCCACCTGTGATTCCTGGTAGCCAGCTCCATGTTGGCTAGGTAGGATGCACACTGTATAGTTTAGCCAGCACTGGATAAGCTCTCCTTGGGAATCTACATGTCTGGGGTTGTGCTTAGAGGACCCTGGCCATACCCACCAACACTTCCTGAAATGGAGCGTCCAGAAACCTTCAAAGGAAAAGAGCTGCTAATAGCAGGAGTCCACCAGCAGCAGGTGGAGGAAGAGTTTGGTGACCACAGAGAAGGGCTGATGGTCTGGGTGGGGCCTTGGCCTCAGGCCCACATGGAGGCACTGTCAGCTTTCTAGCCTTAGCCTGCAGCTCCAGGTCAGTCAGGAGAAACAACAGGTATGGAGCACCAGCCCCACCCGCACCCTCAGTGGGCACAGGCTCTGCCTTTCTCTTACCTAATAAACATGCCAATGGCATAAGCCACTAGGAAAGCATTGTCCACAGCTCCCAGTAACTCCTTGTAGTCATCTTTGTCTGAAAGTAGATAGTAAAGACAGAAAGCTGGTTGGGTGGCTGCCCCCCTGCAGGAAGCCCCCTTCTTTCACTTTCACGGAGGGACCAGGAGATAAAGAACAGCAATGTGGCCTGTTCTGTTCTTACCAAATGGACTCCAGCTACACCAGGTGGTATCATTGAGATCGTGGGTGTCATTATCGGGTCTGACCATATCTGAACAGTTCTGGTGCAGGCGGCTCTGCAGGGCAATGACGCACATGGATCAAGGGTCATGCCATCCCCTGGCACCCACTGTGCTTGCCAATAGTACAGTCCATGCTCCTGCCTGCCAGGACCTCCTCTAACTGGGGAAGGTGACCATGCGACACTCATGAATGGAATCCACAGCGCCTGGAACCCCTGCCTCCTTAGCTCACCCACACCAACCAACAGTGCTGTCTGGGAGGTAAACTTACAAGGAACATGTAGGAAAATGTTGTAGGAAAGAAAGAGCCACCAACAATGGGTGTCTGACACCCCAGGCACCAAGGTAAAGGAAATTAGAAGGGGATTGATTGATTGATTGATTGCCTGAGGTCTACAGCATCCAAGTCTTCCCAGCCCAGAATGTCCTGCATTCTTCTTTGCCAAGCAGCCTCACCTTAACAATGCTGATGGGCTTTCTGGACATGTGATAACAGGCATAAATGAGGAAGGTGAGCAGCAGGATGAAGCCACGAAACCTGGAGGAGAGAGGAGCATCCGGTCTTCAGAAGCCTAGCCACAGCATCCTCAAGGCCTCAACAACATCAACATTTTACCATCAGGTTCTCTTCTGGACACCAGCTCCTGGGGCCAGGAGTGTCTCAGAGCAAAGGACCTGTGTTGGGAAGACCCCAGCCCTGCTGCTGCCACCTTCTTTTCAACCCCTTAGCCCCTCTAGGGTCTCACTGGAGCAAGGCTGTCCCTGAGACTGGGTATGTGGAACAGGTATGGCCACATAGAGTTAAAAATCATTTCCCAAATGTCAGAAAAGGTGGGCATGGGGTGGAATTAAAGGGGAGACGGGTCTGTCTGCAGAATGAGGTCCATATTCCCCTCGCGCCTAGATGACAGCAGACGCGGCTCAGACTATAGGAAGTGATGGTTCAGCTGGGACAGCGGGTGACAAAACCTGAGTCCTCTCCCTCATGGTCCCTGGCTAGTTAATTCCACTGGACAGGAAGGTCATTACTTCCTCTGTGGCTCACACAGCCCATGTGCCTGCCCGGCTTATCTCATGTGCCTGCCAGATGGAAAGAGAAGTCTAGTCAGGAGTCTCTCCAAGTTTCCACTGCAGCACACCCACTTCACCCGCACACAAGGGTCCAGGGAGGACCCTGCCGTGCCCTGCTGAGTCATTAGTTTCCAGCAAGGAATCAGCTGAGCTGAGTCAGCAACCAGGAACCAGGAGGTATATGGAAAATAGATCTCAGAATGGGACTGGGCATGTATAGCTCAGAGGTAGAACACATGGTTAGTGTGCCCGAAGCCCTGTGTTACAACCCACCACCACCACCAACAACAAAAAAATCAGCCTGGAAGGAGACTCAGTGCCTCTGCTCATTAGAGAGAAGGGGAGGGAGAAGGGTGAGCAGGCCCAGGAGCGCTCATCTCCTTTGGCTCCATGAACCTAAGGATGCTCACGCTGCCTTCCAAACTCCAAACTCACTTCCCCCAAGCATGTGATTAGGCAGTGCAGGTTACCTCTTGTGAAACACAAGGTGTTTCTAGAGAGCCTGAATTGAGTCGAGCTCCCAAACCCTGTCTTGCTTTGCCCTGGACTTAAGTTTCCTTCCTGGGCATCTGTTTCTATTCTCTGTACTGATACACACACACACACACACACACACACACACACACACACACACACACAC
>OU015749.1:94150320-94196878 GCA_907169655.1 Acomys percivali
CACACACACACACACACACACACACACACACACACACACACACACACGTATATATTTCTTTCTTCTAAATTGTGTGTGTGTGTGTGTGTGTGTGTGTGTGTGTGTAACAGCAACACCTGCTGCCCCAGCACTCAGGAGGCTGAGGCAGGAGGATTGGGAATCTGAGCCCAACCTGGGCTACATAATGAGAGCCAATCTCAAAGTACCTCCTTGGCTACTTGTTCCCAAGTACCTATGTGAATCACACAGTTCTTTTAGGGAATAGCCAAGGCTACTCCAGATGCTTTGCCAGTCCCAGTGATTGGTACTAAAAAGCTTGGTGACACCAAGGTTTTCCAGGTCTACCAATTGCCATCTAGCTGATTCCTAGTTCAGGGACTTCTAGAATTCTCTGAGAAACTTCAGGGAGTACACAGCTAGCCTAGGTAAAAAGCAATGGATGGAAGGAAACTGCAACCCTGTAGTTAACTGGGATGCTGCCTAATGCAGGGGAAAGCAGACAAGCTTTGAGTAACACCCCCTACTCGCTCACCAGGTAATCCTTCTCTGCTTCTGGCTTCTTCAGTTGTACATGGTGGCATCAGCCCCACCTATGTCACTCTCATCCTAGTCCTTGGATACCTGTGGTACCACCTTTTAGTGCCACACAGCTCAGCTTGTGTAACCACTCATCTTGGCTGAGCACAGAGAGGTGCCTGGGCCCTTACTATGTGGCCACAGCCATGACATATCAGATCCTTTCTGGTTCTGAAAGACCTTTAGGAACTCAAGTCCCACTGGATCCCCTGAGAACAGAGATGACTGGTCAACAAAAGACCCCAGTGTTATCTAGGAAGTCAGAGGCTGCACCTCAGCAGATATGCCAGGTGTCTTATAAGCTGCACAGAACTGAGGCACTAGAGGGACATGCCAGCTGTTGGAACCTTTCCCTTTCATCTCAGCTCCCAAACTACTTTACTGCCGCATACCAGGAGCGTCCCAGAGAGGAAGGTCCAGCCCACCTCTCTCCTACCTGAGTTCCCAGGTGCTTCTCCTTATCTGTTCCAACCCCCTTTCATCCAGAGTCCACCATTAGGAAATGCCATTGCAGAGAACAGGCATACTCGTGTCCAAATTTAAAATTCAGATATTCTTGGAAAAAACAAGACTGCCCTTGCACCCATGGTATGCCTGCCATGTCACATGCACCACACTAGGGATTTGGCAATTGCAAGAGAAATGGGAAGACAGATCTTGCCTTCTGCAGGTCAATGGGGGAAACAGGCAGAGAATTGGGGTGACTGTGCCGTAAAAGCAGGAAGCCTTGTGTCACATGGGGAGCGCAGGAGAGACACCAAACTCAGTGGGATAGAAATGTATCAGGAAAAGGTTCCAGGAGGTGTGGTGTCAAAATCAAACAGGACATGGCTAAGTCAACCAGGGCCGGAAGGTGTGCCAGGAAGAAGCATCAGAGAAGGCACAGAGGCGTGAAATAACACTGCCGGTTTGGGAACACTGCATGGCTTAGGGTAACTGGAAGAGGAGACAAAGCCAAGCATAGAGGCAAAAGTGGCTGGATGAGGTAGGGTCCAGGCCAGCCAGGTAGGGCCCCATGTGCCAAGAAGGAGAGTTGGGGCCATCTTTTGAGAAGGACAAAAAGCCATCAGAAGGGCTGGGCTTTTCTAGGTGAGGGTGCTCTGGATATGAGCCAGGGGAGGCCACGGGGAAGCCCCATGTGGGCTTCCTTCCCGCAGGGTGGTACCAGTCCTTGTGCCTTTCCATCCTATTAGCCACTTGTGGATACATGGTTGCTTCACAGGATGCCCTAGATAGATTTCAAGCTCATGTCTGTAGAGACAAAAAGTAAGGACTTAAAACCAAGCAAAGGATAGTTTTAGTCCCTAAACCTATTTACTCCTCTGCAAAGGACTTTTTTCTACCCTGTTCACAGAACTACTGACATGTTTGTTTCAGATCTCAAAGTATCCCTGATACCCGGTTGACACTTTAAATGGCTGGTACTAGTTCAGATCAGCACAGGAAGACTAGCCAAAAGGAGTAAAGGCAGCTCTTGCTTTGCAAGGGGGAGTGCTGGGCCTTTATTTGTCTGGTAGAAATTTGGATGCCATCAGCCCTACCTCTCAAGGATGCCTACCCTAGTCTCCTAGGACACAAAGACCTACGGTTGCTAATGCACTGCCTAGTTTAGTGTGGGTAGGGTAGCTGCAACCATACAGGAAAGTGACTCTGAGTAGCTGAGGTCTTCCTCAAGGCAGACAGGAAGATTAGCCAGTCTGTACTGGCATTCTGACCTGTCCGTACTGGCATTCTGACCTGTGATTTCTTTCAGCCCTGCAGGGGCCTGCCCAACTTAGATCTAACCTCTTAACAAAACCCCCTAACCACCAAGTTAGCAGGAAAGACAGGACCCTTGAGAGCCAAGGTTCCTAGGCTGTGCTGTATGCAGTGTTAGTCTGGCACTGCTTCCCTCTGGGGCTTTTTGCCTGGCCTCTAGAGGGTAGAAGGTTAAGCTCATAACACTGGCTGGGCCCCAGCCTAGTAGGGAGCCAGGCCTCCCTCCTGCTAGCCAGGGCTCCTTTCAGGCCACATCAGGTGTTCACAGAAAGGGCCCCAGGTGCTGTTATTCAAAGAGGCCTAGGAACCTGGGGGTAGGTTAAGGGTGGGGCTAGACTGAGGCTTCAAAGAACTCAAGTTCACAGGCCTGACAGCTGAGGACTCTGTGCAGGGCAGGACCGTCAGGTTTCACTTCTCACAAGCCCTTCCCTTGGAAACCAAGAAACCCCACAAGAGGAGCAGGGAGATGACCTGCAGAACCATAAGGCGAGGGTTGGCCACTCTGGTGCAGAGCTGGACTGGGCAAGCAGTTTAGAGGCTAAGAACATGTCGAGGAAGGCCCCTAGACTGCTCCACGTGGGGCGAGCTGTCCCATGGCCCTCTGAGTCTTTGTTAGCAAGGGGTGGTGCTTCTCAGAGTCCCACCTCCTCCAGCAGATGCTGGTTACTGAATAACCAAGTCAGATAGAGCAGGACCAGCTATCTCTTAAGTATTAGCTGACAATCCAACTTATTCTTTCCCTGGACATCGATAATACCTTTATCAACTTCATTAAGACTTTGCACTAAGAATGATTCTGGGCCAGAAACAGGGAACAATGTGTCCAAAGTAGCAATAGATAATGAACAAACACCACCTGTAAGTACCCTCATCATTGCCACCACCAGCCAACATGGCCCCGCAGCAGCCTCTGATCTCTGGAGAGGTAGAAACAGGCCCTTCTCCGCAGGGACCCCGCGTTTCCCTGCCCCTTACTCCTCCTCTGCTCTAGACCTACTTCTCTGATAGGCCTGACCATGACTAAGAAGCACTGGGGGGTTTAAACCCTCTCGGTCACTGATCCCTACCACCTCGTTTCAATCTGTGTCAGCCTAGAAGAGCAACATCAGGATGTGGCTGCAGGCGACCTTGGCACTTCCTCTGAAGAAATGAACCTGGTAACCTGTTCTTGGGTGTGCCTATTCTGGGGTCAGCAAGTTCTGAAAAGGATAGAGGGCTGGATACAGTAACAACCAGACCACAATCAATGCGGGCTGTGCCACTACCCTCACCCTCTACCAAGCCCTCCACCAACGCTGGGAGATAGCCTAATGGGAAAGGGCCAGGCAGGGACAGACACCCAGGGGCAGAGTCCTGAGTCACTGCCTGCCGCACACAAGAGCAAGCAGGGACAGGCCAGGCTGAGAAGGCCTCTGAGGAAAGGGCGTTCTTTGGTCAGGGAGCAGGCCCGTGGAATCCCAGCCTTCTTGTCCTTCTTCTCCTCTGGCTGGGTCTTAGGTACTGCTCTGAGAGATGGGGATGATTTAGGGTGAAAGTTCCACACTTGAACAAAAGCTGTATTCTGAACAAATACATTGTGGATGGGGATGTGGTGATGGCCACATAAGGGATGTAAGATGATGATGATGACCTTCCCTCTGGGACCCTCAGGAGGTCTGCTTGCTGGAGCTTACCCTGTCCATCCATTCTTTCTGAGCTCCCAGCTTTGGTTTTCTTCTCAAATACATATTCCTCTTTTCTAAAAGAAGATCATCACTTTAGCCACACACTTCATCTAGAAAGTCCTGAGTTCCTGAGGCTACTGGCCAGTGGTCTCTTCTCTGGGAAGGACCTTGGGGCCTAGCCTTATGTCCCATGAGTCCCTCTAATCCAACGCTCAATCCCAGCAAGAAGGGGACGAGAAGCACAGGGTTCCATGGGTCTGTTCACGGACCAAATACAGCTTCTGTGCTTTGGGCCAGGGTTACTGTGGGACTGTCTAACCCTAACCTCTGTGAGTTCTAGTATAGTCTGACTGAAGAAAGATCGTGACCAACAATGCAGACAACCCCAAGCCACTGGTTGCCTCCTAGACTAGTACACACAGCTTGAGCAGGAATCACCATTCAGCACGGTGGGGGTTGGGGGTAAAAGGTCTGTCCTTTAAGGAGGGAAAGAGGAAACTTCAGGGAGAAAAGAGGAAGCCCAGAAAGCAGCTGCTGTGAGCTGTAATAATAAAGATGTGGGGGGATGGGCCTCAGGGTCACATGCTGGGTGACAGGAAAATGGGCAGCGGACTCCAACATCCTTGGGATGTTCCTTTTCAGGGCAAGGCAGCCCTGGCTTTCACAGCTCTCCTTACGCAGTTGTTTCTGCTGCCCTTATCAAGCACTTCTTTACAGGAACCAGGAAAATAAGATGAGAGACAGGAGCCTTGTGGGACTCAGATCTGATTCCAGCCCTTCAGGCAACAGAATAGGGAAAAGGACATCAGACTTGAGCCAACAGAGTAAGCCACTGCACAAGACTGTCACAGGGACTGACAAATACAAGGGGTGCACAAGTATCTAACCAGGGCAGCATCTCTTGGTATGTGTTTGGCTATTTTTCTGCTCTATTGTCCTCGCCAACTCCACAGCACAGACTGCACATCTGTCAGCCCTGCCCAGCTTACATTGGGAAGATTAAAGTGTAGGGAAAACACAAACTGTGTGGGAGTCCAGCGCCTGCTCCTCCTGCCTGCGAAAGCTGTCTCCCTCCACACCCATTCCTGCTCATCCAGTTGCTGTGTCTCCCTGCTCCCTCCACCAGGTCCTGAGTTTTTCTCCTCACAAGGCGTTGGGAAATTCACCCAGCATCAGCCAATCATCTCTCGGGAAAGATGCCGTGCTGTCAGCTGTGCCCCCGCTGCATGCCCATGCAGAAATTGGCACAAAAGGCAAGGAACCACACAGGCCCAGGGTGAGGGATCCCCTGGGTGTTTAGTGGCTCAGAAATACCATGAACTGGTTGTCTACTCAGTCCTGACAAGGGGTGGAGTACCGCCTACTGAGCAGAAACTCCAGACTCTGAAGGCCTCCACACACCTGGTGCCACCTGCTCATAGCCCCACTCCAGGAACTGCTTTCTTACATGCTATGCTCCTGCTGGTTGGAGTTCCAAATAACCAGTACATAGACAAAGACTGCCAGACTCCCAGAGTCAAAAGTGGCCTCCTCCGTTCCTTCCACAATAGAAATGTCAACTGCCTAGCAAATCCCAATTACAGTAGCCTAAACTTTAAAACGCTTTTCATTTACATACACATCATAAAGATAAAAAGGCTATCAAAGATAAAGAAGCTATCAACTTGAGAGTAGGGAGTGTGGGAAGGGTTTGAAAGAGAGGAGCCGGGAGGAGCTAGAGGAAGGAAAGTGATTGAAATAATTCTATTTCAATTACAAATATAATTTTAAGGCTGGGTGGTGGTGGCACATGCATTTAATCCCAGGACTGGGGAGTTTGAGGACAGCCTGGTCTACAGTTGAGTTCCAGGACAATCAAGGTTACACAGAGAAACCCTGTCTTGAAAAACAGAAACAAAACTATATATAATTAAAATAGCTAAGTAAATATAAAAATCAAGCTTCTTATTTAATTTCATTAATATCCTGAGATATAAGTATTGCCAATTTCCTTTTATAGTTAAGGAAATGCAGCCTCAGAGAGATTAAGTGATTTGTCTAAAGCCAATGACAGTGTAATTTTTTTTATTTTCCACCCACATGATCATCAGGAGTACAGTGGGAAGACCAAAACTCTTAGGAGTTAGATTAACCTGAATCCAGCTCCAGTTTGGTCACTTGCCCGTGATGCAATGCTGTACAAGCTACATGCTTTTCTGTCCCTTATTTTACAATTATGTCCCATGGGACAACTACCCTTTCATTAAAAAAAAAAAAAAAAGACAAATAACACCTGGCACAACTAGTATGAGAAAAGCTTATAGAATGGCAGTCAATAGTATCTTCAGGACTGAATACAATCCATCCAGATACTTTCTATTTAAACCTCAGCAATCTTACGAGGAGGTATTGCTGTTATCCTCAGTTCACAGGTGAAGAGTCCAAGACTGTCTGTTATCTTCATGTCTACTGTCTACTTTGATGCTTTCCTTAGGGCCATGTGAAAGTAATGTGTGACAGGGCTCATTTCTAATTTCCTTTCACACTATAAATCCTTATCCTGTTGTTTCCACCTCATCTTATATTTTGTTTAGCACAGGAAATGTATATTGGATTAACATCCATCTGAAGTGATCTTCAGCAACCACGATAGGGAGAGCCACCATTACTGCATGCTTCTTACATGCCAAGCAATTTCAACCTCTAATCACTAATATTTCATGTATTGGACATGCTTACAGGAGGCAGTTTTCTTCAAAATCAATTCAATTGACCCTTAAATACATGAATCATCACCCTTTGGCACCCAGTGCATGCAGCTAACTCAGGGGTCAGGATGTAGCTCAAGAACAGAGAACTTGCCTGGCTTACACAAGACCCTGGGTTCCATACCTAGGGCTACAAAAACAAACAAATGAATGAATAAAGCAAAATAAAAATAAGATTGATGACTGTTGTGTGCACAGCGCCTCTCCAGCTCTACCACCAATTCCAAGAAGGTGACATGGTGTCTTCATTTTCTCTGAGAGCCCCAGAGTTCAATCCAACATCATTTCAGCAGAACTATTCTTTGGTTCTTGGGGCAAGGGAGCATCTAAATTTACACTCTTTAGGAAAATGGAGGAGAGCATCTGTTGAGGACCCTCCCTCAGCCACGGAAGGCCATGTGTCTTTACATGGGCTATCAGATGTATCCTTTTGAACCACCTAGCTTCTACTGATGAAAAAACAGAGGCTGTAAGAGCCAGGTACAGTAGCACATGCCTGTAATCCCAGCATTCTGGGAGGTGGGGTGCAGAGGCAGGTGGATCTCTGTGAGTTCAAGTCCAGCCTGGTCTACAAAGTGAGTCCAGGACAGCTGACAATCAAGGTTACTCAGAGAAACCATCTCAAAAAACAAAACAAGAACAAAAACAAAAACAAAAAAGAAAAAAAGAAAAGAAAAAGAAAGAAAGAAAGAAAAAATAGAGGCTCCAAAATGTTAATAACTCAAAAGCAGAGTGGGAAAAGGATTCATATCCCTGTATGTATTGAACTTTGGAGAGCTTAGCAGTTAAGAGTCTCACTTGAGCGTGTGAGTGGCACTGATGCTGTAGTTCAGTTGGTAGAGTGCTTGCTTAGCATACAAAAAGCCCCAGGCTTCCATCACCAGAACCACATAACCCAGAAGAGGTGGCTTATATGTGTAACTCCAGCACTAAGTAGGAGAAGGCAGCAGGATCAGAAATTCAAGCTTACCCTTTGCTGCATAGGCCGGTGTGGGCTAGAGACCTTAAGTTTAAAAGACAGTGCTCAAGTGATGTGCATTTAGAAGGTTGTGTTATGTACATGCCTGTGATGAGAGGCTGGTGTGGGGTGGATCCTTTACAATTCACCCTCACCACCCTCATTTTCCCTGATATGTGCTACTCTGGGCTGAGGATGTAGCTTGTTGGTAGAGCATTTGCCACGCACAGTTGTGAGATGTGTTTTGCGGATGGGAATGCGAGTTGCCTTGGGTTGTAGTAGGTACGAGTGGAAAGTCTGAAAAGAAGAAAGTGAGTGTGTTAAAATCTTGCCAAAGCAGACTCAGGCTTGGTGATTTGTCTCACATAATTTTGAAAATCAGGATACCTGCCAGATGTGGTGGTGCACGCCTTTAATTCTGGCACTCTGGAGGCAGAGGCAGGTGGAGCTCTGTGAGTGAGGCTAGCCTGGTCTACAAATAGTTCAGTGACAGCCAGGGAGGTTACACAGAGAAACACTGTCTCAAATAAAAATAAATAAATAAAATAAAAAATAAAACATCAGGGGTCCTGGAAAACTACCTAGGTTTGCTCTTTTACCTTTTAAAAAGAGAAGTGCTAAAATGTAATCTGTTTTCTCTACATTAATCTCATATAGATAATGCTATTATTTTGTTGTTGTTTTGTTTTTTCCTTTTTTTGTTTTTCGAGACAGAGTTTCTTTGTGTAGCCTTGGCTGTCCTGGACTCACTTTGTAGGCCAGGCTGGTCTCCAACTCACAGCCTGCCTCTGCCTCCCGAGTGCTGGGATTAAAGGCGTGCACCACTGCCTGGCTGTTATTTGTACTTGTACTTCTCAGATGCCCTCTCTGTTCTTTTTTTTTTTTTTTTTTTTTAGAATTTGGGGGTTGAGCCTAGAGTCTCATATATTGTAGGCAATTGCTCTACCATTAAGCTACATGCTCAGCCTTTTTCTATTTTTATTTTGAGATAAGGTCCCCTTACTTGCCCACCTTAGCCTTGAACTCCCAATCCTTCAGCCTCAGCTTCCTGAGTAGCAGAGAATCAAGAGGCCTAGCTGGTCCTGATGTTCCTTTGTCTGATGGCAGCATGCAGAGTTGCCTGCCATGATTTCAGCTATCAGCTAAAATGCTATAGAGGCTATGATTCTATTTCTTTAATTTGAACTAGAGCATCTTCCCAGGCCAACTTCACCGCACATCAGATGCTTAGGGACCTACCTCAAGCTTACTCTTTGTTGTTTAAGTCTTTGCATATTATATGAATGAGCATCAAATTTCCTTAAGGATGTATTTATTTTTATTTAATGTGCATGACTGTTTGCCTGCATGTATGTTTGTGCACTACCTCCATGCCTGGTTTCCATGGAGGAGAGAGGGTGTTGGATCCCCTGGAGCTGGAATGACAGATGGCTGTGAGCTACCATGTAGGTACTGGGAACGGATCCTGGGTCCTCTGGAAGAGCAGCCTGTGCTCTTAATGAATAGTCCATCTCTTCAGAGCATCTCGGGATTTTTGTAAGTTGTAGCTAAAGGCTTTTCCTCTCTAAGACATGTGCTAGTTCATTTTTGTAAACTGAGGGCCTACTCTCCTGACAGTCCCACGTGAGCATCTTTAAGTTTACAGTACTACATGGTTAGGAAGGTCTTCTGTTCCTCCTGAGGAGCTGAGTTCCAGATACTAAGCCAAGATGTGGAAGACCAGCACTGATCACACAGGAGTAAGCAAACTACTACTGATTGTCACTGATACTTTAGATGTTATGATAGGGCTCCATTTTCAGGATGCCACTATAAGGAAGACCTTTTCCTTTCCTCTTAGATGATCCATAACCCATAATAACTTAATAGGCATTGTATTTTTATAAACTGAAATGCAGCCTCCTACTCAACTCCTCAGACTACAAAACTGTCATTGAGTCTTCTTGTTTTTCAGGGCAATATGGCTATTTGTAAAGCTTCAATAAGAATCTCTTCTTTCCAACACTAGCATATTTAGATGAACTGGTTATGTAGCCAAGGCCTTGCCTGAGTTGTATTCGACAATGATGTCTATGTAATGTTAACCCTATCAGCTCCTTTGAAGGAACTGATGTTCATTGTCTGGAGTTAATACTACCAGAGCACCCCAAGGAAAGTGGTTTTCTGAATTCCTGGTGTTAGGCAGAAGAAAGTCACTTGGTTTTTCAGGTTTAAAAGCCTTAGGATATTTAGGGAACCTAAGAAAGAGGGATTTGCCCAAGTCTATAGATATAGCACATAAAAATCTGGTTAGTACAGTTTCTTGGCATCTTACCTCAAGGCAATACATAGTAAAATAACTATTAAAAAAAAAAGTAAGGCTACTTATGAAAGACTGGGGCAGCAGCCTAGTCATCAGAGTGCTTGCTGCACAAGCTGAGCTATTTATCCTCTGCTCCCACATTAAAAGCCTGGCAAGCCGGTGGCTGCATCTGTGCTCCCAGGCCTGGAAAGGCAGAGACAGGCTAGAGCTACCTAAAGCTCTGTGGAGTTGACTGGTAAGTTCTGGGTCCCAGTGAGAAAGCCTGTCTCAATAGATGGTTCCTGAAGGATATCTGAGATTGACCTCTGGCCTCCACAGAGACACACATGTATCACCCCCCACCCAAAGGAAATACACACACACACACCTTACATTTTTTAACAAAGATTCCTTATGAAAACTTTTAGCATCACAAACTCAACATGACCTACCTGGTTAATTAATTCATTTGATGTACATAAGTAAACAATGAGATTACATCTAAGGAGACCCACTTTATTGTGTGATCAAAAATCTTAGAGATTAAAAGAAAAAAAACAAAAACAAAAAAGCACCTGGAGTCTATAAAGAAAACAATGATGTGTTGAAGAGAGGTCACCTTCAAGTTATCTGAATCTACTCTGTCATTTATCCTGACTTTAGTTTTTCCTGACATTGAATTATTTTATTCGCTGAAGTGGTAGCTAATAGACAAGTCATACAAAATATGTCCACTAGTGAGAGACCTTCAAAAGTCTTAATGTATAAACGAGTTTATTTGTGTTGTGCTTTTAAAATTATGGTAAAATACATATAGCATAAAACCCTGCCATTTTAATCACCTTTAAATTTAAAGTCAGGGGCAGCAGGTATATTGTGCAATTATCACTGCCATCCATGTCCACTAAACAGTAACTCTCCACTACTTTCTGAATTCTCTTTCTACCCAATTATGACATCTTTTGGCTCCTTCATTATGAGGGCAATACACTCTCTAACATACCCATGTTCATATCCTTATGAGTAATTTTATATCTTCCTGAAAACACAGAACTATTTAATACTTTCAAATTTAAAAAGGACCACATAAGCCATACAAAGGGTTTTGTATGCAATGACTAGCCTGATTGAGAGCACTGGAAACAAGACACTTTTAAAACCAGCCTGTATTGTCACTCTCTGAATATCTGCCCAATCCAAAGGAGACCATTAGTTTAATTTGATAATATAGATTTGGCAATGCTGTGTTATCTGTTTCTCAAGAAAAGCCATTACCTGATTATTTTTTGTTAAGTTTTCTAGTCTATAAATGATGGCAACTACAAAATAATTTAAACCCCACCCCACCCCGTTCAGACCAAGCACACTGCTCCAAACGCTTTAATGGAGAGCATATGGGTGACCTTGTGGTCTGAGGGACAGCGGCTGTGAAAGCCAACCCATGCTTTTTAAGGGCGACCACCCAGTCATGGGGCAGCTGCAGCTCTGATCCAGAGACCTGCCCAAGGTAGGTATCCCCTCCAACCTCCCAGCACCAGCGATTCTGGCTTCTCTGACGTAGTCCAATCAACAAACTGAAAAGGGGATCTAAACTCCCTAGCTACTTTTACATTCTACCACTCCTTGGCCTCCGTTCCCCACAGGCAAGCCTAAATTAGATTAGATTTGGAGGCACTCCACAGGTATCTGCCTGTGCGCCTGTGTTTGCAGATGCAAATGGTAAACCTGAAAGGATGAAGACTCCTGAGCAGCCTGATCTTTACCAGGGTCACACAGAAGTCTGGATTAATGTGAAATTAATAGGTCTACGTTACTAATTTACCACGCCTACGACACTGAAGGAACTCTGCCAAACAGAGCTAGAATCCCCTCCCCCACCCTTGGGACTAGCAGAGACCTCAGCCGCCGGAGCAAGTCTCCGAACATCCGGGCAGCCTCCCTCCCCAGCCCTGCTCACCAGCTGTCCCTAGAGAAGGCACGGAGGAACCAGACACCCGGAGCAAGGGACGACCGCATCTTGTTGGGGCAGATACACGAAGCTGGGACGAAGCGGGGACCACAGAGGGTGCAGAGCCGAGCATCGGCTGAGGTTTAAATGCCCCGCCGGCTGGCCCGCCCCAGCCAGGCCCTTAGCCAGAGCCCCCGCCCCTTGAACATGACCGCCCTGCCCTCTAAGTCGCGCCGAGTGCAAATCCAAGCTAGCCTTCTGCCCTCACTAGCAATAGTTTTCTGTGCACTACCATCTGTTTTCTCTAACTTTCTCTTCTTGCCAAAGCCCAGCAGAGTTTCCTCCGGCTCCTCTTTCTGGTCTGTGCCTTTCCGTTTTAGTATCCACGGGGGATGGGGAACTGAAAACAGCAGTCCTAAAAGTCATCAACTCTGTGTGACGTCTGGTCTCTGAGTGGTGATGTGTCTTGACACAAAGCAAATCAGGTGCTCTGTGTGAACCAGCACAGTGGGACTGCCCAACTGACACAAGTGATCTGAGCGCCGGCGCTCTCCTGAAGTGTCTCAGGGAGGAAAAGTATCCTCAGACCCACCTCTCAGGTTCTGGTCCTGTCTGCTCAGATCCCAAACTGCTTACTGGGCCTGCGGGGAACCTTCCTAAACCCCTACTAACTACCGAGTTTGGCCCGCACTAACAATGCTGCCAGCACTCCAACCTCCCGTTTCCAGCCAAGCAGCCAGGTGGCAGTGAAGAGCTACAAGAAAGGGTCTTCAGTGCTCTTAAAAATGCCTCTAGCTTGAAATTTTCAGGGTATATTTCCACCTATAAAAAGTAGCTATGACGAGATTCTTGTATAGGAAGCCAAGGGGGAATACTGAGGGTGGAAAGGGACGTATTCGCCTGAAAAGTAAACTTGTTAATAGAATATAAAATAGGAATGCGAACGTGCAAATGGGTTTTATCCCTAACCCCACCCACACCTAACTCCTAGGAGTGTCCAGTCCTCTGAGCAAGGTCAGGGAGGCGCAGCAACAGCTCCACCAAACAGTGGAGTTTTCAGGATAATGGGCTTGGCTAGTTTGCCCTGGTATCCGGCAGAAAGAGGGTAAGCAGAGTTGTAAAAACCCTTGGATAATACCAGCAGTATGGGTCTAGTGCCAGAAATGAAGACAACAAATCAAGGCCAGGGGTAAAGGGTTAGAGGAAGAAGAAAGACAAGAGACAGGAGGCACAAATACTGGGTCCTGTAAAATTCTGCAACATGACTCAGTCAAATCCTTAAGTACAGGGTCTAGAGAGATGGCTCAGTAACAGCTCTTGACTGCAGCATGAAGACCTGAGTTTGAATCTCCAGCAACCACACAAAAGCTTGTGTTGTAACCTCAGCACTAGGGCATGAAGACAGGCAGAGTCTGAGAGCCACTGGCCGACCAGCCAGCCTACCCCAAACCGAGTACTTGTGGTACAGTAAGAGACAGTAATGGAGAATGATACAAGACAGTACTTTGGTCCTACTCTGGCCACCATACACGCATGCCCAGGTGCGTCACCATCACAATAAATAAGTAAATAAATGCACATACTGTGCCTTTCTTACCATCCAGTGAGGTGGGAATTATCAAAATGGGTAGCCTGACTTTGCGTTCAAATTTGCCCAGGGCACTCCGATCCCAGCTGGGTAAGCGCCCCTGATTAAACAGAAGACACAGCAGAGGAGTGAACTGGCATCCTCAGAGCGATAGCTACCGCTTTACAGGGGACTAACAGAAGGATCAGGCTGAAATACAGATGAGCCAAGGAAGTTACAGGTCATATGAAGTCACTCAGTAAGTAGTTGTCAGTAGAGGAATGGAAGAGACCATTTCCAGAGCTTCTGTGGTGCTGGCTAGACTTCAGCAGCGCAGGACAGCTGTCTTTCCATTTCAAAGAGGAGCCAAGGACAAAGTCTCATTACTGCTTATTGTGCATGCTTCTCTAAAGGTGTACAGGTGTCTCTTGGATAGCGAGATCTGTTAAGAGCTGGACTTGTAAGGCTATGTGCTCCTAAGTGCTTAGACTGCAAGTGCTCCGAGGCTGAAGACTATGTCCTCACTATGTGTCAACAAGTATGTGGGAGCAGGGCCAGTCCTCAAACAGTCTTTGCCTTGTCTAAATTACTGTCTGTGGATCTAGCCATGTATCCCTGTCCAGGGGCCAGGGTGGAAACTAGGACATGCCTATCATCATTAGAGCCCATTTTCAACTGGGCTCTGGATGCTGTCTGCTTCCTGCTTCCTGCTGCTTTAGAGTGACAAAGAGGGACATTACAACTTAGGTATTCCTTTCCCTAAGAGCACTCCTCTACTTCCGCCTCACCTTCCTGTTGTTATCTGACACCCCCATACAGCACCTTCTCAAACCCTATGGGATATGACTGGGGTCTGAAGAAATGAGGAAGGGAGGAGCCACCCAGTCAGCCACTGAAGGGAAAGATGCTGGTTCCTGATTGCTATGGTTCAGAATTAGGCACTTGTGACAAATCAGCTCAATGTTAATGGCCTTTTTAGCCACCAAGCACCAGCTCCAACTGCTACTGAGTTTCACTGAGCACCCAAGTGGCTTTCTGGACAGCTAATTACCTGTTTAGACCCTTTGACATACAGCAGTGAGTGTCTTCCTTGGTTTTATCAAAGGGACAAAAGGCCTTGAATGCTCTTGAATATTAAGAGACCAAATGCCAAAAGAAGTTCCTGGGCCAAAGAAAACAAAGTATCAGCAAACACACAGCATCATCTTAAAAATGCATTCCCTCCCCTCAAATCTGTCTTATAAAGCATACAAGAAAACCATATCTCAGGAGATGTGATTGAATGGGTTAGGAAGTTGGGATTTGGGGAGAAATATAATACTAGTATTTTTCATTGAGAGACAGAATAGTACACTAAAAAAATAAACCACTGCTTGGGAGTCAGGGACAATTCTGGTACAGATACAACTGAACTTCAGTTCCCATGTCTACAAAACATGGACAACAGCACTTATGCTGCAAGGTGACTGTAAGAACTACAACTTACTTATATAAAAACATGTAATAGTGCCTGATATGTTCAGTAAGTCTTGTAAATGGAGAGATTGTGTATGATGAGATATGGATCAGATTTCTTACAAAGAGTTGTTATGTATAGTGGCATAGGTTTGCCTTGTAAAATCCTGAGCAGTGTGTTTGTGTATATGTGCAAGAGAAACCTATGCCACTCCAAAGTGACAGTTCTGAAACGCCTGTCAAAGAAACCCCTTCACCTTGACTTCCAGCGGAGAGAGGGGGATACCACCCATAAAGCCTTAGACAGAAAATTTGACCTGCCTACACAAAGTACAGGGGTAAAGATGGAGCTGAGATTGAGGGAATAGCAAACCAATGATTGGCCCAACTTGAGACTCACCCCATGGGAGAGATATAACGCATGTCACTATTAATGATACTCTGCTATGCTTGTGGACAGGAGCCTAGCGTAACTGTCCTCAGAGGCTTTATCCAGCATCTGATGGAAACAGATGCAGAGCCCCACAGCCAAACATTAGGTTGAGCTTGGGGAGTTCTGTGGGAGAGTGGGAGGAAGGACAGAGGAAGCTGGAGGGGTCAAGGACACCATAAGAAGACCTACAGAGTAAACTAACCTGGGTTCATGGGAGCTCACAGAGACTGAACCACCAACCAAAGAACATGCATGAACTAGACCTAGCCCCCCTACATAATGTAGCAAATGTGTAGTGTGGTCAACATGTGGGTCCCCTAACAAGGGAAGTAGGGGCTATCTCTGACTCTGTTGCTGGCCACTGGACCCCTTCCCACTATCTGGGCTGCCATGTCAGACCCCAGTGGGAGAGGATGTGTTTAGTCCTACTTGAGGTGCCTTGAGGTGCCTGGGTGGTTTGATACCCCTTGGGGGGGCTTCTTCTTCTCTGAGAAAAAGGAGGGGCTGGGGAGAAGGGGAGCATGAGGTTGGGACCAGGAGGAAAGGAGAGGGGGCTGGGATCAGTCTATAAAGAGATTAAATTAACAAATAAATGGAGGGGAGAAAGAGAACCTCCCCCTTGATAAGACTAGCTACAGAGGTTTCAATTTACGGAAGACCGGGCTGACGGGTAAGAAGGGCCTGAAGCCCTGGCTTTAGGAACTACATCCACCAGCTCCCCCACAGTCAGCCTCCTCAGGACACCAGCAGAACAGCACAGCCTGAAAGTCATGACAGAAGTGGGGGGCAATAGGGCATAAATGGTTATAACTACTATACTTTTTCAACGTTGCTTTGTTGAAGGGAACTAAAGGAGACAAATGACTACGGTAAAAAGGAGTTTGTCTCACTGACCTAGTCTCATAAGTTGCAAACAGTTTCGGGGTGAAAGTAGTAATTCATCCCTTTACTCATTTAATACGTATTTGTTCAGTGTCAGTTCTGTGCTGGGCTGAGGATAGACTGTGAAGACAGGCACAGTGCCTAACCTCAAAGAATTTACAGTTGACTAGGTCAGAGATGTATAGCACAGTACTAACTCAAGGGTAAGCTGGAAAATCTATACAAACAAGACGACCCACTTCAGAGTATGTTCCTATAGCTAGGGATCAAATACCTCTGGCTCTCAGAAGGTTCACTGTATGTAACATGTCTAGATCTGAGCAATGGCTAGCTGCTTACCAAGCAGAGAAGATAAGAAGGTGGGCCCAACCGAGCACATCTGCAAGAAAAAACCCAGACCATAAAAAAGCATGCTATTCAAAAAAGGGTAACAGGAAATTACTGGCATAGCCGGCAACATAGTTTTCCACATGCACATGGTGGAAATTACAGAAGATATGAATGTTTTTAGCTGTAGCGAGGCAGTGAAGAGCAGCAAGTGGCCATGCTAACAGGTTGAGATTTTATCCTTTAGACAGCATGTTGATATGATAGAAGGGTTCATGAAGGATTCAGAAACACTGAACCTAGTGGTCCATGTTCGAAGACCCCAGAACTTGGGAGGCAGATGCAGGGACATGAATTCTAGGCTAGCTTAGACTAACATAGACAGACACTGCCAGAAGGGAGGGAGGGAAGCACCCAGAAAAGTTAACCAGTCAAGCAATAACCAGCCCACTCCAACCAAGCACCAGGCAGAACACTATAGCCCGTTACTTCTCTTAGCCAAGACTATGGGGGAACTAGATTTCTGCTTACACCTGTCTCCGGCAGATCCTCATAGCGAGGTGGCATCTGAGAACTTCGAATGTGAAGCGGCTTTTACCTCCTTCCAGTGGTAATGAGTACTTCAACCACGAAAGTACCACTGGAAGAGTCCCGAGGGCCGTTAGAGATCCATTCTCTCTCATATGACTGTCAGCAGAGGCCTAGTCAGAATTCTCACCCCTCCTAATAGTATTGAGGTATGCTTGGGCCCACAAGGGTGACAGTGAGGACCAAGTAAGAAACTTACCCTTGGCACCTAGCAGAGCAGGTAAAAAGCCAAAACAAAAAACAAAAAACAAACAAACAAACAAAAAAAAAAAAACATGAGCCGCAGAATATACTGTCAGTTTCCCAGAAAATGTAAACTGTGAGTTGGCAAGACGGCTTAGCAGGTAAGATGCTTGCTGCCAAGCCAGACAACCAGAGTCAGTCCCTGGAACCCACGGAAAGAAAGACATGACTTCAAAAAGTTGTCTTCTGACCTCCACGTGTGTACCATGGCACATGCATGCATGTACACATAGTCATTTTTTAAGCTTAAAATGCACTTACCATGTACCTAGGTTTCATTCTTGGGCACGGATACTGATTAAGCAAATATTTCTATCCACACAAAAATCAGTTCATAAATGCCCACAGCAGCTCATCTAAATAGCAAGGAATTACAAATGTCTCTCAGTAAGTAAATGGTTATAAGCCAGGTGGAGGTGGTGCACACCGTAGTCCCAGCAGTACTGAGGCAGAGGAAGGCAAATCTTTTGAGTTTGAGGTCAGCCTGACTCAGGATGGCCAAGGGCAGGCACACAGGGAAATCCTGTCTCACAACAAACATCAAAAAGCCACATAGTACATGATTTAATTTATATATGTTATGGTGAAAATTATGAGGATGAAAAAGATATTAAAGATGATCTTGTGTTAGGGATTGTGGTGGTGGGGAAAGATAGCTTAAGTTTAAAGAGTAATACAAGGGATCTCTGTTACAATGAAGTCACTCTGTATTTGGATTGTGTGGTGTTTATATGATCAAAACATGATATATTGACACAGTGAAATATCCATATACATTGGCCAACCTTGGTGCAAACTCCCCAACAGTCAGGCTGCGAGATTCAGGATTAACTGTAGGACTGATCTAAATTTCCTGACTTGAGACCTACATTGTCAGAAGTTCTTATTCTCAGGCCCTAACCATTTTTCTAAGTGCTTTTTACTAAATCTTTCCCACTTCCTAGTCATGAATCAGAACAAGTTCTTCCCAGTTTATTACAACTGAGCTCTAGCTCTAGAGACAAACAGGCATCACCAGAAACAAACAAACAAAAAACAAAAAACAGAAATGTATCAGGGGCTTCCAGGTTCTTATCAAATCCTTTTGTTACACAGAATGAGGGTTGTGCAGCAATGTCCTGAGTTGAAGATGGCTCAATGGGTAAAAATATACTGCTCTTTCAGAGAAACCTTCTGTACTTCCAGTTTCAGGTGACCCAACACCCTCTTCTGGCCTCTGGGGATACCAGGCATGCAAGTGGTACAGACATTCATAAAGGCAAAACACCCATACATATAAGATAAAAATAAGTAAATCTTTCTTAAAATTTTTATAAACAATTATCAAGTAGAGTAGAATGTTTATGTGCAAATAGTTACAAGTAGCTATACTGTGTTGGGAAGTTTCTGACCATAAGAGAGCCAGGAACGTTTTCACAGAGCACTTTGCCTCAGAGGAAGTAAGGGCATTTTACTCAAAGATCAGTTAATCCTAAGGGGCACTCCTACTAACTGATTTAAGGGCTCTTAGAGTGCTTCCAGCTCTCTACAGTCCCAAGGAGAGGCTATCAACCCCATGAGATTTACAAAGGGGCAATACCCAATTTAAGTCCACTGTAGCAAGATTGCTAGTCTCAACTACAAAGATAAGGGCTCCTGGCAAACACAGACACATAGAGGAGCCTCACAGTCTACTTCCTGCATGCCAAAGAAACAGAACTATACCACCTACTATACAAAAGCCTGAAGGAACTCTCTTTTCCTGCTGCCTCAGGAAGCAGGAGAGCGAATCAGATCCAACTGTACTATGCTTCTGAAGCCAAACTAATTCATGAACCCTATATAGAAGAGCTGTTCATCTATACATTTCCATTTTGGCAATGGTCAAGAGGAAGAGGTAATAGGGGTTTAGAAAAGGGAAAACAAAAGATACATATTTACTGAGTATCACCTGTCTCCAGCTATCATCATTTGTCTGTGTCAGACCGCATTCCTTAATCAATGGATTTCCCAGGCTGAGCTATTCTATGTAAATCTACAAACGTAATAATGAACACCAGCTGTTGTTAGGAACTCATAAGTAGCTAAACTGCCCATTCCTGTTGTGTTAGTTTGTGCTCCATCCTGCTCTGTGCCTGACTCTTCCTCCCGATGCTCTCCCACTGTTTGTTCCACTCGCAGCTCTGCTCCTTGACATGTGCATCATGCTCTCCCAGTCTCCACTGGCTCTAATGCTCAAGACTGTAGTTACTTACAGGAAGAGAATAGTGAGTTACTCCTGGTGCCTGCAGATGTCAGAAGAGGACACTGGATCCTAGAGCTGGAGTTACAGATGGTTGAGCCACCATGTGAGTGCTAAGCTAAGAATCAAACCCAGGTCCTCTGTAAGTGCAGCCAGTGCCCCAAACCGAGCCACCTCGCTACACCTGCTCCCAAAGCTGCCTTTTCTTTCAGCCGAAGTTGATTTTTTATGTATATAATACAATGTCCTAATGCATGACAGAAAAAGGTGTCTGTGTACCTTTATGAGAAAATGTTTTTAATTCCCTAGAGAAAACACTGAGCCCATCTGGCAACACAGGGTAGGCTTGGCCTCTTTAGGCTGAACCATAACTCAATCTTAGCAATTCAAAGGTGGGTGGAGCTCATTAGATGAGGGTACCTACAGCACTGAACCAGGAAGGATTTACAGTCAGGCATCAACTCACCCTCAGATTGAGCAAGAAAGAGGGCAGGCTGATTTGCAGTTTAATTGGCACACCCACTTACTTAGAAAACTGTCTCCCCTCAGTCTTCCACCTTCAAAAAAAAAAAAAAAACTTCTGCTAAGTAGGTTTAGTATAGTATGGAGCAATGAATAATAATAATAAAATCAAATAATTGAATGCTATGTCATCAAAACCTAGGGACATAGGAAATGTCTTCACTTAGGCAGTAACATAAAAGCCATATTGTATGCACTTGTACCCGGAAACAGCAAGGGATCAGTGCTTGTGGTGTAGGAAGAAGGCCTTGCTTGGGGATTGTTAAGGACCAACAGCTACCATGGCTGTATAGGGATATTCACATGTGTATGGCAAAGGATATATAATGGTACTGAGAATGATACTGGAGATAAAATTCTGCAGTTAGTATAACATCTCACTCACCTTACTATGTGCTAGGCACTAGGCTAGCCACTGTACATATGCTAGCTCACTGAATTCTACCATGGTCTGGTTTTCCCATCTGAATCTCAGTCACTCAGCTGACATATGATAAGCCCAGGATTTGAAACAAAATCACAATCTTAACTTCTCTGCAAACTATCCCCCAGGAGTACACACTCCGTAGACAAAGCAAGCAAGAGCTTTTGTATCAAAGGACAATTTTGACATATAAGGAGAAAAGCCTAAGTACTCAATCTACAGTACACAGAAATAAATCATACTATAAAGAATCAGAAATCTAGAACCTGGGCCATTATGCAGGAAAACTGATCCTATTTCTAAAGCAAGCTAGTGGCTTTTATTTAAAAAACGAGGAGGTGTTTCTACATTAAAACATTTAGATATTTACACACCCTTTGACATCAAAGTACAAACTTTTAATTTCTAGAGATTTTATTTACAGGGAAGAGAGAAATATAACTAATTTTTAGCATCTTTGAATGAAATGGAATGAGTGTTCTTATCCGCATTCCACCCAAAGGTTTCAAAGCTGTTTTTACTAAACTACCATTTTGTCCTTCTCATTTCTACTCTGTTATCTTTGTTTTTTCATCCTTGATTTATCAACTTTTATAGGGCTGGGAATTCACAGATATACTTCATAAAACCAGGTGATGAAGTGCCTCTCTGATTACTCATGGTGTGAGCTGTTAGGGAGCCTCCAGACTGACCCAGCCACTAGGATGAACTTATATATTTAGTCTGTAACTTCTAGGTTCTATTTGCCATCTGAAAATGCCTGTGTCAGCAGTTCCAAAAACTGCAATAGCACTTTCTCCTTCAAACCTCCTGATATGGGGGAGTGGGGAAAGGGGCAGTTATAGAAACATAGTATTTCAGGCTTAACACTTCAGCTGTAAATTACTTAACAACAACAAAAACCCTCAAACACAAAATAAAGTGGAGAGTATAACGGTTCTCACAAACCTACCCCAAGGATCCAGTATTATCAAGCTTTTTAAGCTGAGTCATCTTTTTCCTACTTTGTTGAATTAGGAAGAATCTCACGACATAATTTCATTTAACTCATATCTACACCCAATATCCTTATCCATGTAGATCTTTTCTTTTTCACTGCTGACTTTTTTTTTTTCCTTTTGGGTTTGTGGTGCTGAACCCAGGGCCTTGATTAAGCTACGCCTCTAGTCTCATGTTTTCATGGCCACCCTTTGCAACATGAGTAACTAAGACTCACAAGCTCTTTAAGGATTGCAAGTTAACTTTTTCAGACTTTCTCCTCCCAGCATGCAAACAAAGTTTGGTGGTCATCTTTATAAACCTTTTAATCCAGAATGTAAGGCATTAGCTTGCTTTAAAAACAGTTTCAGTTTTCCTACAGAATCACCTAGCATCTAGCTATCTGCTTCTTCACAGTCTAGCTTGCTCTTATTTACTGTGAGTACTCAAGGCTTTTCTCTTTATACAATCAGCATGCAAATCAGAAAATTATCTCACATATATGTAAGTACTGTTCTAAATGAATAAAAGTTAATTTATCATATACCATGGTTCCTGGGAGTTTTGGGACCCAGGATCTGTTGTTTGTAATAAACTTACTTTTTTGAGACAAAGTATCACTAAGCAGACAAGGCGGGCCCAGGCTGGCCTCCCACTCAGAGATCTGTCTGTCTCTGCCTCTTTTTGTTTGTTTTTTCAAGACAGGGTTTCTCTGTGTAGCCTTCACTATTCTGGACTCACTTTGTAGACCAGGCTGGCCTCGAACTCACAGCAATCCGCCTGCCTCTGCCTCCTAAGTGCTGAGATTAAAGGCGTGCGCTACCACTGCCCAGCATCTATGACTCTTGTACTGTGGCTAAAGGTGTAATGTAGCTTTTACTCACCTAGAATGATTCTTAGTTATATGCCATCCTTGAGTTTTCTTCCAGAGCCTGCGTCTTAAAAAATGCTAAAAGATGAATATAATGTTAAACCCTTTTCCTTTCCTTTTTGCAGAAATACTTTATAAAGTCAGTTTGCTTCTCTTTTTGCAATGCTAGGAAGGTTAGGGCATTGAGACAATGGATGACCTTGTCCAATCAGCTGACCCATTAATGGGTACTATAGATACTGGAGCCTGTGGGGAGGCATATGTCCAAAATTTCAGCTTGTGGTCATGAAGAAATGACTGACTTCTGTTGCAATACCAAATACCTTAATTTTTAGAATCCAATTTAGTGTGTTTGATGATTGGTCAGCAATACTGAGTTCAAAATGACATAGATCATTCATTTCTACTTTAAGAAAGCTTTTAAAAATCTAAAGCAACAAATTTAAACTTTTCACCCAACAAAAAGAGGCAGATACACATTTGCTTTTGCTTTTCTCTATATTTCCAAATCTCAAGTGTGTGTGTGTGTGTGTGTGTGTGTGTGTGTTTGGGTTTTTTGTTTTTTTTTTTTTGAGACAGGGTTTCTCTGTGTAGCCTTGGCTGTCCTAGACTCGCTTTGTAGACCAAGCTGGCCTCGAACTCACAGTGATCCGCCTGCCTCTGCCTCCCGAGTGCTGGGATTAAAGGCGTGCGCCACCACGCCCGGCATGTTTTGGGGTTTTTGTTTTGGTCTGAGAAACCTGAAAATACCTACAACAGGGCACAAAGTGATCACTACATGTAAAAGATAAACTAGAAGAAATATTTTGCTTCTAAAAGTGGAATACAAATAATCAAATACAGAAAAGTGACACCTATCTCCTTTTCTCTAGCTTAAAATGGTTAAAGCACAGAAGCAGTCTCTAGTCTCTGCTTACAGAGGATGGCCAATAAAGTCGTTCACAATTCTATTCCTGCCCATCATAAAAGAGCTAAAAAGGTAAGGGTGAGGCCTGTATCATTAAGTAATATTGCAACAATACAAGGGAGAGAACATAGGCATTTCCTAAATCTAAGCATCTGGAACAATCTCACTTAGGTTGGACTAGCTAGGAAAATGATATCACACATACTTTTGATGGTTGTTATCACAAGAAAACAGGCACAGATATCCACGCAAGTATATGATCCTAAGATCCTAAACTTGCCTCCACCACCGAGCTCCAGCTCTTAGCGTGGTGGCTGGCAGGTAATGAAGGACGTCTCCGGTAAGAGCTGAAGCTGAGCTCTCAATCAAGGCTTGTGTCCCTCTGGCTCAATCTATGCTTTACTCCAGGTGCTTCTGTTCTACTTTGACGCGATTGGTGGGTAGCACAGAGACCTTGCTGCATCCTCATCTCTTACAAGTAAAATCTACCAGTAGTCTATACTCAGCAAAAAGAGCAAATGAAGAGGTCAAAATTAAAAACACAACACATACATACCATATCAGAGTTATGCTAAGAATAACATCGAATATTCCTCTTATTTTATCAAAAATGACTGTCCAGAGAGATTAAATTATTTGTCCTAAATTACAGCAGCAACAAGGGACTGTGAAACCAGGCAAAATGAGTCCCAGTGACTTTTCTGAGGAAATAATAATGAACTATAGAAATGAACCCTGTAAGTATAGTCTTTTCTGAGGAAATAGTACATTAGGTAAAACTATTAATCATGAAGAATTATCTTTAATACATTCCAATAATCTTTGTTCTGGTCTAGACTAAGTCTATAGAGAGAGAACAGGGAAAGCCCTAGAAAAGGGCTCACTATGACCACATTCTCTACATGCACCCCAGTGACCTGATTACTGGGCAAGGCAATCATGTTAACATTAGGGGTCCAGAGGAAAGGCAGCTCTGCTGTGCTGACTCAAGAGTCCAATGCTTGCAGGACATGAATTCTGTTTAAATGTTTATTTAAAACACTTATAATTAAGTACTAGCTCCATTATGCACAGCTGAATGTTTGCAATTATTCTGTGTTCAACATTCTACTGAAAACAATGAAACATAACACAGAAAAAAAAAGGGGGGTAGGACACAAGTTTGTTCCATTATTTAATAAATATCAACAGAAAGCCCATTAAGTATCAGGCACAACCTTAACATTGGGGATATATAATAGAATTTAACAAATACAAACAAAAGTTCCTTTAAGAAGTATACAATCCAACGGAAAGAAAAAATAAAATAAATAGCACATCACACAGCTCTACGTACCATGAAGGAAACATTTAAAAGGGGAATATGAAGCACTTGTATAACGGGTGAGTAGAAAGGGGCACTTTAAATTGCTAACTAGGGAGGCCCCATGATAAGCTACACTTGAACAAAAATGAGGGAGGGAACCCAAATATTATCAGAGGACAGCAGATGGGAAGGCCTTGAAGCAAAAGTGCCCTTGGAATGTCCAAGGAGGAGCAAGGTCAGTGTGGCTAGGCAGAGTAAGCAGGAAAGAAAGAGGCAGGAGAAAAGTCTCAGATATTACTGACATCCCAGTCGTGCCTTGCACAAAACTGCAAGGACTCCAAGCCTTTTCTGGGTAAAATCAGGAGACAAAGAAGAGTTTACACAGAAGTGGCATGACAGGTCTTTCTAATTCTGAAAGGCCTGCTCTAGCTACTGTGCTAAAAACAATGCATGAGCTGCACATAAACAGAAGCAAGAGAGCAAGTGGGAGGATACTTTAGCAATGTAGGGGAGACACAATGGTGACTTGGACCAGCATTACTATAATGGGGCAAGCGTGCTAAAAACAATTGTATTCTGAGTGTATTTTAAGGGTAAAACTAATAAAGACTGTATACAGTTTGCATAAGAGTGGAGAGTGACTCCACAATTTTTGGTGAAAATAAATTAGACAGAGATGGCATTTACTGATGAGGATCACTTATTGTTAAGTTGCTTAAAATACAGTGTGTGTGTGTGTGTCACACACACATCCCTATGTCATTAGGAGGTGGAGAGATTGACTAAATTTAGAGCCAAGTGTAATAGTACACACCTGTAATCCTAGCACTTGAGAGGTTGGAGACAGGAGGATCAGAAAATCAAGGTCATTCTTGGCTACACAGAGAGTTTAAGGCCAGCATGGATTGGGAGAGAGGAAGAGAGACAAGAAAAAAGAGGAAGCACACTTAGAAAACAACTAGTCCTTAAGAAAGATGGTTTGGAACATGTCAAGCAGTGGAAACAATAACTACAGACACATGGTAGCATTTGTTAATGGAGTGAAGAAGGATGAGAGAAAGAAAGGGAAAAGTCAGTGAGTTCTACAAGGTTTCCAGCAAAACTGTCATTAGCTGACAGTAAGTAGAGTGTGAAAAGCACCCATATTTGGGAAACCAACCATATAGCCTCTTCTTTCTTAAAAGTCTTTACTAATCTAAAAAGGTGATTAAAAGTTACCTTGTAAATTTTGATTTAACAATTGTCCTAGTTAGGATTTCTATCGCTCCAATGAAACACCATGACTAAGCACAAGTTGGGGAGGAAAGGGCTTATTTGGTGTACACTTCCACATCACAGGTCATCATCAAAGAAAGTCAAGACAGGAACTCAAGTAGAGCAGGAACCTGGAGGCAACCGCAGATGCAGAGTCCCTGGAGGGGACCTAATAGATTGCTCAGTTCAGTCTGCTTTGTGATAGAATCAGGACCACCAGCCCAGAGATGGCACCAGCCCACCTTGGATGGGGCCCTCCCACACTGATCACTAATTGAGAAAATGTTCTGCAGGCTTGCCTACAACCTGATCTTAAGGAGATATTTTCTTAATTGAGGCTCCCTCCTCCCTGGTGACTCCAACTTGTGTCAAGTTGACACAAAACTAGTCTTATAAATTCAGGAACAAAACAAGAATCTTAGATTCCAGATTTTCTTCCAAAGTGTATTTATCATTTCAATTAGAATTCACCACACTGCCACCATGTGTGACAGCTTAGAGACTCAGGTTTCTTTGATGGATGCGACTTCTCTCAGACTTCTGTAATCCACAATGATACAACCATTGGGCACTGTTAACACACGACCAAACTGCAGTATAAGAACAATCTCATTTGTGGTGGCTTGAGTAAGAATGGCCCCACAGGCTCATGGATTTGAATGCTTATCACCAGGGTGTGGCACTGTCAGGAGGTGTGGCCTTGTTGGAGGAAGTGTGTCAGTGAAGTGAGCTTTGGGGTTTCAAATGCTCAACCCTGGCCCAGTGGCCCTCTCTCTTCCTGCTGCCTGCTTATCTAGATGTAGAACTCTCAGCTCCTTCTCCAGTATCATATCTGCCTGGGTGCCTCCATACTTCCCACCATGATGACATGGGACTAAACTTTGAAACTGTAAGCCAACTCCAAATTAGACATCAATCTTGAAACTTTCATTTACAGAGTGAAACTAAAAGACTTCAAGTTTTCTAGTAATATTCATGGCCCAATTTTATCATTATTCTATTAAATTGAGATTAGAGAAGTCAAATTGCCTGTCATAGTAAATATAAATTGCTAATGTTTGTTATTAAAAGCCTATAGTTATTGAGGCAGCATTATTTACCCCACTATAATAAAAGATACAGATACCTGATAGATTTTTTTTTTTTTATAAGCCTTATTTCAACTGGGGCAGGGCAGATATTAACTTCCTAAGCTACCCTTTATCTCCCAGCCCCACATCCCATACCATTTGCCTTAATCATCCCATCTGGGCTCCTTCCCATCAGATAGCCCCATAAACACTTGCACATGCTTTCCACCTGGGCTGCTCCCTCCACACCGTTGTCAGAGCTCCTCATCCCGGCCTTCGTGAGCTCTCCTTCTTTCTTCTCTACCTGTCTCTCTATCTCTCTCCTTTCCCATGATCTTTCTCTCTACTAAGCCCATGAACTTTGGCCACACCTACCTCACTTCTGCCTTGCCCAGGTGTGTAAGCATTTATTCAGCCAATCAGGGTTAATTTGGAGGCAAGGATTACAAATGTCATTTTGAGGTACATGAGTGTCTGCTCATGAAAGTCAGCAAGCAGACCTTGGGGGAAAATGATTAACAATCAAATTCAGAGCACCAGACCATGCCGATACAATCACCTTTTCAAGTCTAGTCTCAGACTTGATAGCCTATGACTATATAGTGGGGGAGGAGGTCCCCCTCGGTCTTAGACCTAGGGGAGGGAAATATGGTGAAAGCGCGAGGGAGGGAGGAATGGGAGGATAGAAGTGATGGGATAACAATTGAGTTGTAATCTGAATAAATTAATTAAAAAAATTAAAAATTTAAAAAAAAATCACCTTTTCCAGAAAACTGAAAAAAGCTGTGTGAGGACCACAGGAACAAAAGCCAATACAACATATTAACATATCCTAGGACAACAAAGTTGCAGTAACACACAAAAAAAAACCAATTAAAATGATTTTATTTTAAAGGCAAGAGCATAAGTTTGAAGCCGGCTTAGTCTATATGGCTAACGCATAACACCAAAAAGAAGAAGAAAACAAAAACAAAACCCAAAAAAATACACCTAATAATCTTAGATGCAAAAAAAGCATTAGGCAAACCCCAACAATTCCAGGACAATAACACTCAGAAAGCTGGTAATAAAAGGGAACCTCATCAAGCCTGATAAATGCCATAAAGACTAAAAAGTCTTTGCTCCTAAAGTACTGCACAATTTTATGCAGGACGTTCCAACCTGTAACAGGATAAGTAACTAGACAAGAAAAAGAGACAAAAGGCTGAGTTGGAAGTAAGATTCTATTTTAAGATGACAAGAGCCAACATATTTTTGGCTGGGACTGGAGAGATGGCTCAGTGGATAAAGGTGCTTAGTGATGCTGCCTGACAATCTGAGGTGTACCCTTTGATCCCACAGCAGGAGGAAGAAAACAACTTCTGAAGTTGTCCTCTGACCTCCACATATAAACGACAGTACCCACTGTCTGTCTGTCTAACTAATAAATAAAAAATAAAACTCTGGCCAGGCAGTGGTGGCACACGCCTTCAATGCCAGCACTCAGGAGGCAGAGGCAGGTGGACCCCTGAGTCTGATGCCAGCCTGGTCTACACAGTGAGTACATGACAGCCAAGGCTACACAGAGAAACCCTGTCTCAAAAAAATATAATAATAAAATAATAATAATACAACTCTGGGCTGAAGATGCAGCCCAGTTGCTAGTGCTTGCTCAGCACTCACAAAGGCCCAGGTTTGATCCCCAGCACTGCACGATGTGGGTGTGACAGTACATGCCTGTAATTTCAGTACTCAAGAAATAGAAACAGGAGATGACCTCAGGGGTTCAAAGTCATTCCTGACTACATATTGGGCTTGAGGCCTGCGTGAGTTTCTTCATAAGACCTCATCTCAAAGGGGAGAAGAAAAAAAAAGAAACAAAAGGCAATTTCATTTACAGTAACATGAAAAGTAATACTTAGGTGCAATTTTAACTCATGTATAGCTTTTGTCCATGTAAAGCACAGTCAAATAAAATTAAGCACACATATATGAGATCTCATCCCACGTTCATGGGCTAGATGGCAATCATTCCCAAATTAATAAAACAATTTAGTATGCTCCCTATCAGAATTCAGCTGCTGATTTTGGTAGGAAAGTGACCTTAAAATTCATATGAAAATGTAAGGACTCAGAAGAGTAAAATTACCTCTAAAAGAAAGAGGAAAGATGAAGGGGTCACACTTGTCAACTTCAAAACTTACTACAAAGTTATAAGTATCCCAGAAATAAAATATGTAAGGACAGACACATCAATAAATGGAACAGAATTGAGATTTCACAAGTAAACTGACATTTACAGTCAATTCTATGTGGCAAATGGTAGTCTTTAACAAGTGATAGTGGGATGCTAGTTATTCACATGTAAAAGAATGAAGTGACACACATTAAGTCAAACTAGATAGTAACTATAAACATGAAACTAGCACTTTTAAGACTCATAACAGAACACACAAGAAAAACACTTGTGCCCTTGGATTAGGTGACAGCATTTCAGACTATAACAAAAGCACAAACCACAAAGTATATAAATTGGATTTCATCAAATTTAAGTGTGTGCTGCAAGCTTCAGAAACCATTAAGAAAAAGACAGGGGTTATACCCTTTAATCCCAGTACTTGGAAGGCTGAACCACTTGGAACTCTGGGAGTTCAAAGCCAGCCCGGTCTACAAAGTGAGTTCCAGGACAGCCGGAAACTACAGTGAGGCCTTGTCTCAAAATCCGGCCCCCAAAGTGAAAAGATAATCCCCAGGATGGGATAAAATACAAATGACACAGCTGACAAAGGACACACACACATGTAGCATACATTAGGAGCGCTCTCTAATAAAAAGACAACCCAATTATGAGGCTGGCAAAGTAAGTGACAAACAACTTCAAAAGACAGACCACACAGCCAACAGGCCCATGAGGAAAGTGATTACCATCAACTGCTACAATGAAATACCACATGGCAGCCACTGGAGAGACAAATGATGGTAAAGAACACTGAGCCTTTACACATTCTGAGGAATGAAAATGGTACAGCTACTTTGGGAAACAGTTTGTAGTTTCTCAAAAGGTTAAACACAAAGCTACCATGTAACTCAGGAATTTTACTCCTTTATACCTCGAAATGAAATGCAAACATGTACCTACAGAATCCTGAGAACAACAGCTCATAGCAGAATTCATAATAACCAAGTAGAAAAACCCAAATGTCTACCAGTTGATGAATGACTAGATAGGCTTTTATTATTACTATCAATACTATTCAACAATGCAAAGTACTAACATTAATGAATCTGACAACACAGAGAAGTCTCAACATCAAGCTAACTGAAAAAGTTCAGTCACAAAGGAGCTCCTATCGGGCAATCCATTTATAAGATAAGTCACATACAGGCTAATTTACACATAGAAGAAATAGATTAATGGTTACCTAGGATTTGAAAGGGATTTTTAAAAAGTATATTTATTTATTATTATATATACAGTGCTCTGCTGGCATGTACACCTGCAGGCCCAAAGAGGGCATCAGATCACATTTTAGATGGTTGTGAGCCATCATGTGGTTGCTGGGAATTGAACTCAGGACGTTTGGAAGAGCACTCAGTGCTCTTAACTTCTGAGCCATCTCTCCAGCTCTGGAAAGGGATTTTTACAGTGGGAAGACTCAAAAGCAACTGCTATTATGGGTTCCTTCTGTTTTATTGTTAAGTTTTAAAATTTATTTATTTTATTATTTTATATTTTATTTTAAATTAGTAACAAACATGTAAGAATTGGTTGTCACAGAGGCACCTAGTGTGAGGCCAGGGAGCCTTGAATTGTGCTGCGCTCCCTAAGAGAACAATACATCAGGATGGCTAGAGGGGACCCCAGGAAACAAAGGGTGTATGACAGCTCTTTGAATAGACAGGCAGAGAAGACCACAAGAGAAAAACCAGATGTCCTCCTCAATATTGCAGGATTTCCTAAATGCTCTAAGAAATGCAGACAATGTCTGGGAAGGAAAACTTAAAACTGATGAAATGGTGAAGTTGGACAAAACATGCTGCATTTGGGAAATGAAGGACTGTGGACCAGCTTGCAGGAGGCCTGAAGGAAAAGCACACGACTACCGCCCAGAGACTACTGTCTAAATTCTTGTTTGTTCAGAATTTTAACCCAAGATCAAAGCCACAATCTTAGGAATCTCTATTTGCAGATGTGGTTAAACAAACAAACAAACAAACAAACAAGCACAACATTGAGTGAAATGCTGAACAGCTTATGTAGCAGAGAAAAGCAGCCACGCATCAGAGTAAGGTGGTGGAGCAGAGGGAGAAATATGAGAAGGACGTCACAAGCACCAGTTGAAGGGAAAGTCTGGTGGTAAAAAGGGTCCCAATGAATTTGTTCACAAAAATGAGGAAAAGGAAGATGAGGAACAGCCAACAGCAGCAGAAGGAAAAACAACTATTTTATTTGACTTAAAATTTGTTTTGAGACAGTTTTATCAAACTTAGCTGGCCTCAAACTGCTGATATTCCTTTCCTGCATCAGCCTCCATAGTACTGGGGTTATAGGTATGTACCACCATGAGCAGCTAAAAACAATGCTGTCTCCTAGCAAATACCATAGAGAGGGGAGTACTATGATCCATGCTTTTTTTTTGGCGGGGGGAGACAGGGTTTCTCTGTGTAGCCTTGGCTGTCCTAGACTCACTTTGTAGACCAGGCTGGCCTCAAACTCACAGCGATCCGCCTGCCTCCGCCTCCCAAGTGCTGGGATGAAAGGCGTGCCCACCACGCCCACCTGATGCACGCATCTGGAGTTGTGTCATCGTCCTCATTGGGTTAATTTAGACTATGACCACAACCACACTGACGTTCCTCAGAGCCTCTGCTTTACATAAAGTGGACACCTGTGTTTGGAGCGCCTAAAACGCTCCTGTGTTCTTCTTGCTTTGCCTTTTGCCTTTGGTATGACAAGGTGTTTGAAGATGTTTCTGGCATTTTGTTTTCAGCTTGTGAAGTGACATTAGCATGGTTACTGGCTGTAAACCCAAGCTGAATACTGGACATCCGCTATAGTTTGTAAAGTAAACAAAGCAAAGAAAACAAACTCTTGACGCTCCTTGCTTGGTATAGGGAAAATGCCTTTTGGAAGGGCTATAGCTCAGGGTGTGCACTGTAGGCTGCATCTGTTGACACTGTGATGGCTTCCAATGGCTTCAGGATGTCTTGTGGTTTTCTATGTGATGTAGCATTTTGCTGACATTCTTTAGCTCTGAAAAAGAGAAGCTAACATGAGAACTTTTGGGTTTTTTCCCCCTTAAGTTATGTACAGTAGATATACACTAATTATTAGACAAACTGCACAGTTCTTCAATGTGCAAAGAAACACTGACAGGGCAAGCTCAAGGGCCCTCTATACCTGAGCACAAGTTTCAGTGTTCTGCTATTTTTGTATGTTTAAAATGCTGCAATGTTTTTAAGGCTAAAAAAAATTTACACATTAATAGGTCACATCAACTAGAGGATGGAGAGATAGTTCAGTGGTTAAGAGCACATACGGCTCTTGTAGAGGACCAGAGTTCAACTCCCAGCACCCACATCAGACAGCTCACAACTGCCTGTAACTCCAGCTCCAGGTGATCTGATACTCCTGGGAGAATCAGATACTCCACAAACTAAACTTTAGCACTGTAACATTTTAAGTGTACAGTTCTGTAGGCAAGTATATTCACACTTTGTGAAGCAGACTTCTAGGACGCACACACACACACACGCACGAGTGCATGCACACACACGTGTGTGTGTGTGTGTGTGTGTGTGTGTGTCTGTGTATTGGTTTTTCAAGATAGGGTTTCTTTGTGCAGCCGTGTGTGTGTGTGTGTGTGTGTGTGTGTGTGTGTATTGGTTTTTCAAGACAGGGTTTCTCTGTGTAGCCTTGGCTGTCCTGGACTCACTTTGTAGACCACGCTGGCCTCGAACTCAGAGATCTGCCTGCTGAGGGCTGGAATTAAGGGCATATGCCATCTCGCCTGGCACTTCTAGGACATTTTAATCCAGCAAAACTAAAACTCTGTACCATTAAATGACAAGGCCTCCACTATTTTATTGTTTCTGAAATCTCACTACTTTCTGGACCTCACATGAGTAGCACTGTGTAACACTTGTCTTTTTGTGACTGCTTTATTTCAGTTTAGCATAGTGTTGAAATATGTGACAGGAACCCTTTCTGAAGTCTGAAAACCCTTCTGCTTTAAGTGTGCGTATATTTTAATCCGTCCATCCATCAACGTATATGCAGGTTGTTCTGAGTAAATGTCGGTTTCAGATCTTACTTTTAAGTATGCAAACACATAGGTAATACTGACTGATAGGTCACGGAGTCTTTTAGTATGGTTGTGAATGTACTAAAAATCACTGTATTTTAATATGTAAATTGTATATAGAGAGAGCTATTAAAATCTACTTCTTTAAGACCAAATAAAATATATACTTACTTCAAAAGTACTCTGACTAAACTGGATAATTAACTAATGTAGTTAAATAAATGGTCAATCTTCTCATTTTTGTAACTTTGACTCTTTCAATAGCCTGGCTAGAGTATAGGCCTTTGTTTTGTGGCATAGCCTAAGTGCTATTTTTTGTTTTTTAATTTTTCTTTACTTTGTTCTGGGTCCTCTAAAAGAGCAACCAGTGCTCTTAACCATTGAACCATCTCTCCAGCCCCCAAGTGCTGTTTTTAATCATTTCAAATTTTGCATCAAGAAATAATGTGAGATCATCGTGATGGGTGGATCAGGGCCCAGGGGGTTCTGTTCAAACTATTGCACTAACCAAGGACAATACAAGTAGTAAACATCAACCCCCTACTCTGATCTAGCCAATGGTCAGGACATTCTCCACAGGAGGCCTGATGGCTACCAAGATAAGACTTGATAGTCTATGACCATATAGTGGGGGAGGAGGTCCCCCTCGGTATAGACCTAGGGGAGGGGAATAGGGTGAAAGCGGGAGGGAGGAAGGAACGGGAGAATACAAGTGATGGGATAACAATTGAATTGTAATCTGAATAAATTAATAAAAAAATTAAAAAAGAAAAAAAAAAGAAATAATGTGAAAAGTAACAAATTCATAATAATTATGGCAAATTTCTCCAGGTATATCATTCAGCAGATTTTTTTAAGATAGAGAAATGAGGCAGAACTTAACCTTTTAACCTTATATATAACTTATGAAATTTACTCATTAGCATGTGGGAGGCAGAGGTAGGTAGATCTCTGAGTTCAAGGACAGCCTGGCCTATACAGTGAGTTCCAGGGGGGAAAAAAAAAACAATACCCTGCACCTACATGGCATTCACAATCATCAGTAACTCTAGTCTCTGGGAATCTGATGCCTTCTTCTGGTCTCCAGAGGCAATGTACACACATGATGCAGACATACATTGAGGCAAACCCTCATATAAATAAAATAAAAATAAACAAAATTTCAAGAAAATAAAAATGAAATCTAAAAATTCTATCTCCAATGTCACTGAATAAGAAAAGAGGCAATAATTTAAAAAAATAAAAGAAACAGGAGGAAGCCGGGGGCGGTGGCGCATGCCTGTGATCCCAGCACTTGGGAAGCAGAGGCGGGGTGGGGTGGGGGAATCTCTGTGGGTTCAAAGCCAGCCTGGTCTACAAATTGAGTCTAGGATAGCCAAGGCTACACAAAGAAGCCTGTCTCAAAAAGCAAAA
Source organism: Acomys percivali (assembly GCA_907169655.1). Classification (NCBI taxonomy): domain Eukaryota; kingdom Metazoa; phylum Chordata; class Mammalia; order Rodentia; family Muridae; genus Acomys; species Acomys percivali. Next base: position 94,184,998 of record OU015749.1, read on the forward strand.
ACAAACAAACAAACAAACAAAAAAATCACCTCCGCCCAAGAGAAAAAGAAACAGTAGGAAAATATTTTTAAATGTATACCGAATTCAAATTCTCATCTGTAATTATTATATAAAACTAGGACAGCCAATGGCAGCACAGACAACCGTTAGAACTCAGAAGCCAATTCCTTTGTGCTTCATTCAGATATGTTCAATACTGTTAAGATTCAAAAGCACAATTTTATAAGAATGATAATAAGATAATCTCAAAATTTCTCATTAGTTTTTCTAATTAGACAAAGAAAGAGAAAGCCTAAAAGACTTTTTTTTTTTTCAGGGCTAGAGAGATAGTTCAGTAGTTAAGAGCACTGTCTGCTCTTTCAAAGGTCCTGAGTTCAATTCCCGGCAACCTTATGGCGGCTCACAACCATCTATACTGGGATCTGAATCCCTCTTTTGGCCTGCAGGTGTACATACAGATAGAGCATTCATTTACTACATAAAATTAAAAAAAAAAAAAAAAAAGGCATTTTTTTTAAAAAAAGGCATTTTTTTTAAATGACAGCAAAAATCTAGAGGAACCTTACTTTTATAATTACTTTAAAAAGAACAGGTTCCACTGGTTCAAACCAAAGAAGAGACAAGCTTGGAAGCCAACTTTCAGCGTTAGTCCCAAGGCAGATATCTAGTTATACATAGTTATTATGTGGAATTACTTTCCTTCCAGATAATACATCTTATATACTTTAACACCCTTTCCTAATTAATTTTTGTGGTTGATTTTAAATGAAGGAGGAAATACTACCAGTCACTGGCACTGATTTCAGACTCTTATTGGAGACTTTTTTTTGAAGTCCGTCTATGTGCAGAAGCAAAATTACGAATGGCATTTCGAAGAGTTGCGTTCCCCTCGGAGATATCAGAAGAATTGATGACTGAATGCAAGGCCCGATTATATGCTGCAAATGAAGGTTTGCACATGATGAGCAGAGTCCGATTCTACACAGCACGCCCACTTCCTTTCCTATTAGTACTGCTTCTTTACCCCAAAGGCCATAGGCATTAACTCCAGCCACTGAATAAACATTTCCTGAGTACTTATAATAGAGCAAACACTGTGTAAGGAAAGAAAAGAGAATACAGAAATGGTAACAAAAATAAAAGTTGTAGTGAAGGGCTTCCACACCACGAGCATATACAAAATGTCACCATAATATGAAGATGGATATGAAAGAACAGGTAGGGAAACACTGGAAAGATGTCAGAAGGTGTGTCATTTAAAGTGGGTTTTTGAGGGATGGACAGGAGGAAAGAAAAAAGGCACTACATCCCTCTCAACACACACACACACACACACACACACGCGCGCGCGCGCGCGCGCGCGCGCGCGCGCGCGCGTATAATTTTAATTGCTATCAGGATACAGCTTTTCCTTAAGAAACCTACCTCTGTAGTTTTTATAGAAGATGCAATTGTTGGCACAGGTATCAGGATGTGCATCCCAAAAATCAGGACCACAACAGCATAATGGAGGTAAAGTGATATTATAAAGCTTCATTTTCTCCTGGACCTGAGCTCGTAAAGCTTCTACATATCTATAAAAATACAGTATGGTCAGGTAAATCAACTACGAGGAGAATAATAAGCATAAATCCTGGTTTTATAGCCAGCTTTCTTTGCTCTGTATCTGTCTTCCTTTGCAGTGCAAAATAGCACGAAGAAAATACAGTACTAGTCCCAAGAAGTCCTAGCCAATCAAAACCATAGTGGAGTATGCATGCTAAGTAAGGAAAAGTATGAGAAGACATACAGTGTCTCTCTGTTTGTTTGTCTGTTTTAGTTTTTCAAGATGGGGTTTCTCTGTGTAGTCTTGGCTGTCCTAGATCTGACTCTGTAGACCAGGCTGGCCTCAAACTCAAAGACACCCACTTGCTTCTGCCTCCCTGAGTGCTGCGATTATAGGCATGAGCCACCATGCCCGTCAACTCTGGTGTTTTTTTTGAGACAGGGTTTCTGTGTGTAGCTCTGGCTGTCTTAGAACTCACTATGTAGAACAGGATGGCCTCAAACTCCACTTGTCTCTGCCTCTTGAGTGCTGGAATTAAAGGCGTGGGTCACCACCACCAGGCTAAACCAAGTCTGTTAAGGAATATGAGAAAGCCTATTTTCAACTAGGTCTCTTTTAAGCCAGAATTTACTGCAGAATGTTTAAAATCACCTTATATATTCTTTTTCTCTCTGTTGCTGTTTTTCTCTGCCTCCTTTTATTTCTTCAAGTTGTAGCTGGGCTAAAACATCACTTATCTTCTCTTCTGAATAAGGTTCTTCAGGACAGCTCATTCTTAGAAGTCTCTGCTCTTCAACATAGCGCTGATGTTCTTTCCTTTTCTTAATTCTAAAAATGAAATAAAATGTACTTAGAAATTTTCTAAAGCATTTATTTAAAATTAGTTTCCTGGTTTAAATAACTCAAGCAATTCCCTCAAAACTGGGAATCACAAAATCAGTTTAGCAATCCAAGAGCATCTTCAAAAAGTGTTTGTGCTGGCTGACCTGAATTTATCTTTTTTCTCCCCTCTCATATATTATATTTCAACCGCAGCCCCTGCCCTCCCCCACCCGCCACTGCTCCTCTCCCCAGCCCCTCCCCACACTTCCCCTCAGAAAAGAGCATGCCTCCCAGGGATGTCAAACAAGAGCAGCGTAACAGCCAGGCAAGGTGGAGCACACCTGTAATCCCAGCACTCAGGAAGCAGAGGCAGGCAAATGTCTGTGAATTCGAGGCCAGCCTGGTCTACAAAGCAATCCAGGACACCCAGGACTACAAGAGAAACCCTGTCTTGAAAAACAAACAAACAAACAAACAAAAAAACCAAAACCAAACAAACAAAAAAAGAGAAGCATAACAAGCTATAATAAGACCAGGCACATAGCAGCACTTCAAGGCTGGATGAGGCAACCTAGTAGGGGGAAAAGGTTCCCTCAAGCAGGCAAAGGCCTCTGCTCCCACTGTTAGGATTTCCATAAGAACACCAAGCTATTCAGCCATAACATATATGTATGTAGGACCTAGCTCAGCCCCCTACAGGTAGCCTGATCTCCGCAAGCCCCCATTAGTCCCAATCAATTAATTTCTGTGGGCCATGACTCTGTGTTGTGTCCCTGCCTCCTCTGGTTCCTCCATTCTTTTCTCCCCCTCCTCAACAGGACTCCTCAAGTTCCACCAAATGTTTGGCTGCAGGACTCCGCATCTGCTCTCATCAGTTGCTGGATGAAGTCTCTCTGGCTTCTTTGATAAAGATTCTGCTAGGCTCTAGCTCCAGCACACTCTGGGACCAAGTGTAGGTTGAAGGTTTTGTGGCTGAGTTGGACAGTTCAGGCTCTGTGTTCCCCATTACTAGGAGTTTTTTGCTAGGGTAACTTTTGATTTCATGGAATTTCCATTGCACTAGGTTTCCACCTGCTCCTGATATGCCTCCCAGTTCCTGCCATTTCTCTCAGTATTTTCTCTTTCCCTCCTCCACACCATGTCAGTATATAAAATAATGCAAATAGACCCATACTTACCACCCTGAACAAAACTGAAGTCTAAGTAGATCAAAGACCTCAATATAAAACCTGAACTTCCTAAACAGAACACTTACAGCTCAGGCACTAAGATCAACAATTAATAAACGGGGCCTCATGAGACTGAAAAGCTTCTTCAAGGCAAAGGACATCATCAATAGGACAAAATGGCAATCCACAGAGTGGGAAAAGATTTTCACTGATTCCACATCTGACAGAGGGCTAATATCTAAAATATATAAATAACTCAAGAAACTAGACAACAACAAACCAAATAACACAAGTTTTAAAATATGGTACAGATCTAAACAGAATTCTCAAGAGACAATCCCAAATGGCTGAGAAGCACTTAAAGACACGTTCAACATCACTAGCCATCAGGGAAATGCAAATCAAAATGACTTTGATCTTACACCTGTCAGAATGGCTAGGAAAAAAAACCAAAAGTGACAGCTCATGCTGGTGAGGATGTGAAGAAAGGGGAACACTCCTCCATTGCTGGTGGGAGTGCAAACTTGTACAATCACTTTTGAAGTCAAAATTGTGAATCAGACTACTTCAAGACCCAGCTATTCCACTTCTGAGCATACACCTAAAGGATGCTTCACCCTACTCCAAGGACACTTGCTCAACTACGCTCACAGCAGCTTAATTCATAATAGCCAGAAACTGGAAACAATCTAGATGTTTCTCAACCAAAAATGGATAAAGAAAATGTAGTACATTTACACAATGGAGTTTTACTCAGCTATTAAAAACAATAACATGAAATTTGCAGGCAAATGGATGGAACTAGAAAAGATCATCCTGAGTGAGGTAATCCAGACCCAGAAAGACAAAAATGATATGTATTCACTCATATATGGATATTAGCTGAAAAGTAAAAGAGGACTATGCTACAGTCAGTCCACAGACCCAGAGAGGCTAAGTAACAAGGTGGGTGGGTGGGTGGGGGGCAAGGATCTCCCTGGGAACAGGGAACAGATCCTTCCCTTGGGAAGAGGAAAAAGAATAGATTTCACAGGTAGACTAGGGGAGGGTGGGACGGGGAATCGGAGCTTATCTTCTAAACACTATGTAAGTTGACTCTCAAATGGAAATGAGAAATGAATTTGTACACACGCGCGCGCGCGCGTGTGCGCACACACACACACACACACACACACACACACACACACAAAGCATATAAGGCTGGGGCAGCAGTATCATGTACTTTTACTATAGGCACTTGGGAGGCAGAGGCAGGTGGATCTCTGTGAATTTGAGGCCAGCTTGGTCTATAGAGCTAGTTCCAGGGTAGCCAACGCTATACAGAGAAACCCAGTCTCAAGAAAAAAAGAAAAAGAAAAAAAGCAAATAATAACAGTTTTCAGGACACTGGCATCAACAAGGAAAACACAGTGGTCCCTAAAATATGAGAAATATAAAAAGCCATTAGTGCCTTCAAAGTTTCTAGACAATAGCACAGGGAAGGAGAATTCAAATGGAGCCTGGTGGATTCCCCAACTAAAAGACATTTGTAACAGCTATACACTTACCTGCCAAAAGGTAAAAAATAAATCAAAACGTTAGATATTGTCTCAGTTAGGGTTTCTACTATTGTGATAAACACCATGACCAAAGCAATTTGGGGAAGAAAGGGTCTATTTTTCATCTTACAACTCAAAAGTCAACCATCAATGAGAGAACAGTGGGCAGGAACTCAAGGCAGGAACCTGGAGGCAGGAATCAAAGCAGAACCTGTGGAGGAAGGTTACTTACTGCCTTTCTCTTCCTGGCCAGTCTTACAGAAGCATTTTCTTAGATTAGAGAACCTTTCCTGAGATCCGCCTAGGCTTGTGTGACACTGGGGTTGGGGGTGGGCTTCCAACAAGTAGAGATAACCCATCAAAGTTTACCTAGTGTGGTGGTTTGAATGAGAATGGCCCCCCATAGGCTTACAGATTTGAATGCTTGGTCACCAGGAAATGACAATATTTGAAATTAAGAGGTATTGCCTTGTTGGAGAAAGTGTGCCACTAGGGGTGTGTTTTGAGGTTTCAAAAGCCCTAAATGGGGCATGGTAACACACACCTTTAGTGCCAGCACTTGAGAAGCAGAGGCAAGTGGATCTCTGAGTTTGAGGCCAGCCTGGATGCTTCCCACCAAGAGGATAATGAACTAAACCTCTGAAATTGTAAGCAAGCCCCAACGAAATGCTTTTTTAAAAAAAGAGTTGCTCTGGCCACGTGTCTCTTCCCAGCGACAGAACACAGATTAAGATAACAAGTATGCACAGGAGGCAGAGAAACGACCCATGAGGAACAGAATCATCAGTCAAGATCAACTACAACTGGACTGTTGTATTAGAATTAAACAGAAGGACATTCATATAGCTATTACAATCATATTCTATACGTTCAAAATAAAAAAATCTACTGGGCATGGTGGCACATGCACATCTCAGCTGAAGCAGGAGGATCATCCAAAGTTTGAGACGAGCCTGATTTGCACAGCGAGTTCCAGGTCAACCTAGTGAGACCCTGTGTTAACAACAAGAAATAACATGAAAAAGACTGAAATAAATCTTCCAGGGGAGAAAGCTCCAGTTTCTCAGGCAAAAAGATCCTAAATATGATTTTGCCAGAGATGTAAATCTGAAAACATAGTGAATCACAACAAAGGGGATACAAATAAAAAAGCACAAAATTAGATTTAAAAAATCAAGTAAAGAAATTCAGTAGCCATTTCTCCAAAGATGATATACAAATAGGCCAACACTCGTGTAAAACAATAACATCACTCACTATATCAAGGAAATGCAAGGCAAAGTTAAAAAAAAAAAAATCTAGCTGGGCATGGTAGCACATACCTTTAAGAGGATTTCTTTGAGTTCGAGGCCAGCCTGATCTACAGAGTAAGTTCGAGGGCAGCCAAGGCTACACAGAGAAACCCACTCTCAAAACAACAAACAACAAAAAGATCATCTAATATTCATCAGAATAACTACCATTTAAAAAAAAATCTGAGGACATACCTCAGCTGGTAGAACGCTTGTTTAGGGTGCAGCAAGCCTTGGCTCAGCCTCCAGCATCACATGAAATTAGATGTGGTACATTCCTGTAATCCCAATGTCTAAGGGACAGAGGATGGATCAACAGTTCAAAGGTTGCTTGAGTTACATGAGATTTTGCCTCAGAGAGAGAGAGAGAGAGAGAGAGGGAGGGAGAGAGAGGGGACGAGAACACTAGGCATAGCAGTACCCATCTGCAATCTCAGCTTCTTGAGAAACCAAGGAAAGTGAATCACAAATTCAAGTCCGGTCTGGGCAAAGAGAACTTTGCTTGAAAAAAACAAAAACAAAAACAAAGAAAAAAACACCACCAAAAAACCAAACAAACAGACAAACAGACAAACAAACAAACAAAAAAGAATGTGAGGAATTAAAATCCAGCTTTTTTTCCAGAGGACCTCTGAGTCATTACTACCACCCATATGATGATAGCTAACAAGTCCACTCACAGGGAATCTGACATTCTCTTCTGGCCTCCTTGGCACAGTATGAACATGGTACATACATGCAGGGAAAACATGCATCTATATTAAGTAAATACATAAAAAATTAAAAATAGAGAATAGCCAGGACTACACAGAGAAACTCTGTCTCAAAAAAAAAAACCCCAATAAAATAAAAATAAATGATTTTTAAAAAGTACACTATATTTGAGTAATTAAAAGGAAGCATATATATGTAAATATATCAGGTATAGATCATATACATCATACAGCTAATATATATTTCAGAACAAAGAAAATGCTAAGAGATAAAAAAGGAGATATATCCCCACACTAATTTTTTTTTTGATACAGTGATTTATTACATAGGTCTGACTGGCCTGGAACTTATGATATGAACCAGACTAGAATTGAACATACACTCCACCTGCCTTTGCCTCACAACTGAAGCTGCTGGTACTAAACACCACACCAGGCCTATATCCCAAACATTTTTAAACCTAAAAAATAGACACTAAATATGTATGTAGGGTTTAGTTTATAGCTTAGTGGTAGAGAGCTTGTTTAGCATGCATGAGACTTTGGGGTAAATCCATAGTACCACACATAAAAAATATATCTTGGAGCTGGGCAGTGGTGGCGCATGCCACTAATCCCAGCACTCAGGAGGCAAAGGCAGGCAGTTCTCTGTGAGTTCGAGGCTAGCCTGGTCTACATAGTGAGTCCAGGACAGCCAGGGCTATACAGAAAGACCCTGTCTCGAAAAACAACAACAATAAACACAACAATAACACCATTATACACATAAAATCTTGGGGTCTGAAGAGATGTCTCAGCAGTAAAGAGCACTGGCTGCTCTTCCAGAGGACCTGAATTTAATTCCCAGCGCCCACACAGTAGTTCACAAACACCTGTAACTCCAGTTCCAGGGGATTTAATGTCTTCTAATATCATATCTTTATAAGTTTTATATGCTTATAATATTTTATATATATCAAAATATATGTAAATATATATACACATACAAGGTAATAACTGATAGAGCTATAAAGATTTATTAACTATAAAGACTTATTAAAATATTGAAATACACACAAAAATTTCAATGTCCCTCCCTCAATTACTGACACGGTAAGAAGGCAGAATAATGAAAATGATATGACTCTATGAACCAAATTGACCTAACTGACATTTGTAGAATACTATAAGATTTTAAGAATAATATATATTTTCCTACTATAAAGCTCTTGCACTTGAACAATTTACCAAGATAGACAATATGCTAGACCAGCAGTTACAACCACTTTGGAAGTTGAACAATTCTTTCATAGGGGTTCCCAAAGACCATTGGAAAACATAGATATTTACATTATAATTCATAACAGTAGAAAAATTATAGTTATGAAGTAGTAATGAAAATAATTTTATGGTTGGGGGGACACCACAACATGAGGAACTGTATTAAAGGGTCGCAGTGTTAAGGAGGTTGAGAGCCTGTGCCCTAAACTACAAAACCAATGTCAATACATTCAAAAGGATTCAAGTAATACACAGCATATTTTCTCTGACCACAATAGAATTTAGTTAGAAATTAGTAACAAAATTAAGACAAAATTTTTACAAAAGCCAGTATATTTGGGAAATACTTCTGAATAACAAAGTGGAAATTAGGAAGAATTTTTAACTGAATGAAATGATTTAATAGATGCAGGTAAAGAGTAGTTAGTAGGAGGCTGGAGAAATGGCTCCGAGGTAAGAGCACTACTTGGGTTCCCAGAGCTACACACCAGTTCACAACTGTAGATAACTCCAATTGCAGGGGATCCGATCCTCTTTCTGGCTCCACAGACAACAGGACACACATGCTACATAGACATATATGCAGGAAAAATATCCATACACATAAAATAAAAAAATAGTATGAAGTAGGGATTTCTAGCATTAAATGCCTATATTAGAAAAATAAAATCAAAAGGGCCTCATATAGCTTCTACCTTAAGAAATTTACAAAGAAAAACTCATGTACAAGAAAAGAAATAGATGTAAGTAAAGGAAATAATAGAGGTCTGAAACAATTGACAAATGGAAAATAGAAATAATAGAAAAACTACTGAAGTAAAAAGTAGATTGATAACTGTTCAGCCACTCTAACTATAAGGGAAAAGATACAAATTATTAACATACAATTTGACAAGTTGACTAACAATGTGAAAAATATACATTACTTACATTCTTTTAGTAGCAAAAATAAAAAAAGAACCTTTTCACAGTCAGGTGCAATGAAGCACACCTGTAATCCCAGTATTTGGGGAGGCAGATGCAGACTGATCTATGAGTTCAAGGGCAGCCTGGTCTACAAAGAGAGGCCAGGACAGCCAAAACTATACAAGAAAAAACCCTGTCACAAACAGAGAGGGGGGGAACTTTTTCACAGTGAGAACCCCATACCCACATGGGTTTAAAGGCAAATCCTACCAAATACTTAAGGAAGAAATCAAGCCAGCTGTCATTCATCCAACAAGACTGAGGAAAACTGCTTCCCAACTCATTCTCTAGCACCAGTGTGACCCTGAAGCCCACATCAGAAGAGCAAAAGCACAAGTTAGTATCTCTCAACATAATTAGATTGCTTTATTTCGTTTTATTGCCAGACTGCACTGACTAGAACTTTCAGGATGACTTGACTAGATGGGACAAGAATGGCCAGCCTCTGACTTGGAAAGAAAGCATTTTCAGTTTTTCATATGAAATGCATTAGCAGTAAGTTTTTAAATAGATGTTCTTTACCAAAGTTAAAAAAAAAAAAAATTCCCTTCTCTTTCCAATTCTTTGAAAAGGTTTTTTTTTATAAATGACAATTTTATTTTTTATGCATAAAGGTTGATGAAAAAACCATTACTAGTTCTATTAAAATTAAACATTTCAACCAAAAAGCATAATAAGTATACTTACTAAATACCATTTTCTAAAATACAGCTTTAAAACATCTAACATGCTTGTTCAATTTCAGTACAATGGATTCAAGACCAAGTGTACCCATTACATGCATCAAGGCTAGGTTACAAATTATCACAGTCATTTGCTGACTCATTGGCTGTATTTTGTGATACCATGTTAGTAGTAATAAGAATGCTTTTGGACCCAATCAATGATGGATTAATGAGAACATTCTGAACTGCTGATGTTGCAGGAATTGCAGCCTTTATAGCAGGGGACTGAGAGGCAGGCATCTGCACTGTAAACCTCTGCCCTGTGAGGGCCACTGGAGTGCCCACTTTAGTTGGAACAGACATGGAGTCTGGCAAGATGGCTTCTCCCAAGAACATGGCGAAAGATGCACAATGATAGCACAAATCCTGAAGGATATGGGGATTACAGAATATGAGCCAAGAGTTATAAAGCAGATGTTGGAATTTACCTTCCAATATGTGACCACAGTTCTAGATGATGCTAAGATTTATTCCAGCCATGCTAAGAAAGCTACTGTTGATGCAGATGATGTGCGATTGGCAATTCAGTGCCGGCCTGACCAGTCTTTCACTTCTCCTCCCCTGAGAGATTTTTTTTTTTGTTAGATATTGCAAGACAAAGAAATCAAACTCCCTTGCCATTGATCAAGCCTTATTTGGGTCCTAGATTGCCAGCTGATAGATATTGCTTAACTGCTCCAAACTATAGGTTTAAGTCTCTATAGAAGAAGGCATCTACTCCTGCAGGAAGAAAAGATTTTTAAAAAATTTTCTAATGGATGTTGGATTTTGCAGTGTCATAATGTAACCTCACTCACTCTCTCCCTCTGTTCCTTATTTTGAATGTTAAATCAATTCTGTCCCTGGGGTACAACCCACTTGGTAAAAATATGTTGCCCTCATCATACCATGTTGTTTGATTCCCTTTGCTCAGAATGCTTATAGAAAAGTGTGGAGTAAAAACTGCTCATAATGTCTCAGGCAGAAATATAATTCTATTGGAAACTGAACAAGAGGCAATTTATACTACAGTCTTGCAAATAATTTGTCTCTACTTTGTTCATGTCCTGGAGCTGTGCAAGGCTGAATTTACAGGACACCTCTTCTGGATTAGATCCATTTCTTGTCTGTGGCTTTCCTTTTGTTTGTAGTAAAATTGGTACAACTAGCTTCTTTTAAGACTGAAATACACACCTTATCTCATCTGGCAGGTACTTAGCTAAGACAAACGATAATACATGCCCATACTAAAGCTTGCTTACAAACTTCATTGGGGCTGTAAGGCCAAGTCAATGCCTGTCTACAGCGCTCCAAAGGCTGAGATGACTATCTGTAGATGCCAAAGCTCCTTTCAAGTTAAAGCCAATGCTTATTTCCCAATCTGAAAATCCTTAGAGACTTAAGAATTTTACCAGTTGTACTTTGTTTGTGTCCTAAATGGAGCAAAGCCTAAATGACAAAACACCCATTTAAAATGTTGTTTACTGGAAAGAAATTTCATGACAGGTCCCATGTGTTCCAAGTTGGCCTGGAATTTCCCATGTAGTCAAGTGTTCTAGTTTCCTTTCTGTTGTTGTGATGAAACATTCTGGTCCTTTCTTGGTTTTGTTTTGTGTTTTTGTTGTTGTTGTTTGGTGGATTTTTTTGTTTTTGTTTTCTTTCTCGAGACAGGGTTTATCTGTATAGCCTTGGTTGTCCTGGACTCACTTTGTAGACCAGGCTGGCTTCGAACTCACAGCCATCCACCTGCCTCTGCCTCCCAAGTGCTGGGATTAAAGGTGTGCGCCACCACATCTGGCCTTCTGGTCCCTTCTTAAGGGACCTCCTTTTCTGAGGAATAGAGGAGGAGGGATTGGGGAAGAGAGAGGGAG
>OU015749.1:94196888-94228339 GCA_907169655.1 Acomys percivali
AAAAAAAACCTTAGTCATGAAGCAGGGTTTATTACTGGTTGCTCTCTTATTTTTTCAGGTGACAGTCCACCATAAAAGGAAGTAAAGGGCAGGAAGTCAACCAGGAACGTCATTGTGAGGAATGCAGCTTGCTGCTGTGCTCTCTAGCTCGTGCTTAGCTAGCTTTTTATACAGCGTAGGACTACACTGAGGAACAGTGCCACTCAGTGGGCTGGGCCTGTCTTCATCAATTAATAATCACAACAATTCCTCACAGATATACCCACAGACCAAACTGATCGAGGCAAATCTTCAGTTGAGGCTTTTCCTCTCAAAGAACTCCAGGCTATGTCAAGATGACATTAACTACGGCTACCCAGGACATCAAGGATATTCTGGTCCTTTCTGAGTGCTGGGATTATAGTGTGTACTATCACACAGTTTCTGTGGTGCTACAAATCAGACCCACGGAGGATCCCCAAGAGCTCTGACAGAGACATATGAAGAGATCAATGTTGTTTCCGTATCTCCTATAGATAGACCAATCTAATGGGTCTAGGCAATGTAAACTGTACATGTTCTGGGAAGGATTCATTGCCAGAAAGAACCATTCTTCAGGAGGCTAACAAAGGTTTAGGGTTAAAATCAAGAGGTAAGCAAAGAACATGATCTCTTGATATGGAATCTACTGCTTCAGCTACTATGAACACAGCTGAGATGAGGGATTTAGAACATTATAAAAACTTAGTCACTGGACCTAGCAGTGAGAGGACGCCACAAGAAGACCAAAAGAGCCAAGTAACCAGGGCCCAGAGAGGTTTGTGGAGACTAAAGCACCAACCAAGGACCATGCATGGACTGGACCTAGGCCCCTACACAGATGTAACTCATTGGCAGCTCAGGCTTCATGTGGGTCCTCTAGTAAGGGGAGTTGGGGATGTCTCCGACATGTACTCTTTTGCCTGCTTTTTGATCACTTCTCCCTAGTGGGACTGCTTTGCCACAGGGGAAGAGGATGAGCTCAAACTTGATGAGCTGGGGTGGGTGGGTAGGGGGGCTCCCCTTTTCTGAGGAATAGAGGAGGAGGGATTGGGGAAGAGAGAGGGAGGGTGGGACTGGGAGGAGAGGAGGGCGGGGGCTACGGCTGGGTTGTAAAGTGAATAAAAAAATTAATTTTTAAAAATCTTGTTAAAAAAAACCTTAGTCATGAAGCAGGGTTTATTACTGGTTGCTCTCTCTGTTTGTTTGTTTTGGTCAGGATCTTATTATATGGCCCAGGCAAGGCTCCAACTCATGAGTCCCTCTCTCTTCTTCCTTACTTACTGTTCTCCTCCCTCTTCCTCGTTCTTGGTACCAGACATCAAGCCAGACTCTAGTTAGCCAGTCACCTTCAACTCAGCACCTCACTTGGATAGCACAGCAGCTGAGCTGGGGAGTGTGAGGATGGGAGAGCTGGCCCCCACCACTTGTCTGCCATGCAGCTGCATGGGCGAAGGGAGAGAGCCCTACCCCATCCTCACGCCCTGCCACCTGCAGAATGTGGGAGAGCTGGTCTTAGGGCCAAGACAGTAGGAGCACTGGCCCTGATCCTCACTTTCTGTAGCCCTCGGGAGAGTGGCCTTGCTTGGGCAGCACAACAAAACTAATCTTCAAGGCAGGGCACAAGTGAGCCACCCTGAGCTGGCGCCAAAATTTGTCTCCTGTACAGTGACACGAGAAGGGAAAGACATCCTCTTTCTCCCACCTCTACCCCCTTCATCCCCCTCATCCCTTGTCATCTATGGCAGACCAGAGAGTTAGCCTCAGGGTCATGCAGTGGGAGAGCAGGCTTTATCTCTCACCAGCTGTGACACTTGGGAGAGCAGGGTAGAGCTGGCCTTGGTGGCAGAAGGGTGGGGGAAGAGGGAGATTAGGGCTGGTTCACCGCCTGCTGCAGCACTTGGCAGAGCAAGCCCTGATGGTTTGGATGGGGTGAGCAGTAGAGCTGGTTCTGCCGCTTGCTGGCTGGGGCACTGAATGAGCTATCTGGAACAGTGATAGAGAGCTGAGTACATAGAGAGTGGTAGAGAACAGAGTATAGGAGAGCTGACTGGCTGAGCAGCCCTGACACTTGCCAGGCCCAGACTCAGGGCTTTAAGTTGGCCCATCCCGGTATCTACACCATTGATGAACTGCTAGGGCATGTGAAAGGGCCAATCCTACAGATCCAAAACTGGGATCTCCAGGACACAGGGCAACAACAGGATATCCCAGAGGAGTCCTGGGGAGGTTTCAGTATTGACAGTGTAGAAGCCAGAGGCCTCGAACCAGACCAGTGACTCATTACAATAAACATTTGCAAGCAAAGAAGTAAAGTCAAAAAGGGTACACTGTGGGGCACACTGTGGCACAGTACAGCTCCCACAACACAATTTTTTTCTTTTGGGAGGGAGGTTGCAAGGGCAGAGGGCAGGTATGAGAGGATAGGGAGATGAGTGGCATTGAGGACTGGGGTGTATGACATGAAATTCACAAAGGACCAATAAAAAGTTTAAAAAGTGTATATATTATATATTTTTAGATACAATACAATTACACATTTAATAGGCTGTGCTATAGTATAAAGATAACTTTTATATGCAGGGGAATACAAGTCATGTGACTATCTTTTGTGATATTTACTTTATTGTAGTGGTTGGGAACCAAACCCATAGTATCTCCAAAGCATGCTTGAATATAACTCTAAAATATGCAACCATATTTTAGCCATATTAGAAAGCAGACTAATGTTGCCTGGGTTAGATAGAGGGCACAGAAGACTGCTAAGTTCTGGGGATGACAGGTGTCCTAGTTAGGCTGTCCATTGCTGTGACTTTGATCAACAAGTAATCTGGAGAGGAATGGGCTTATCAGGATTACTCTTCCACAGCACAGTCCATCACTGAAGGAAGTCAGGGCAGGGACTCAAGTAGGGCTGGAGCCCAGAGGCAGGAGCTGATGCAAAGGCCACAGAAGTTGCTGCCTACTGGCTTGCTCAGCCTGCTTTCTTATAGAACCCAGGACTACTAGCTCACAGATGGCATCACTCATGTGGGCTGGGCTCCCCAATTAATCACTAATTTAAAAAATGCCCTACAGCCAGATCACAGGAAGGCATTTTCTCAATTGTAATTCCCTCCTTTCAGATGACTCTAGCTTGTGTCAAGTTGATATAAAACCAGCCAGCACAACAGGTTATGTTTACTGTCACGACACTGATGGTGCTTTCATATATACATGTCAAAACTGATCAACTTTTGATGCTGGGAGATGTCTCAGTCAGTGAGTGTTTACCATAACAGCATGAGGGTCTGAGCTTGGATTCTCAGCACTCAAGAAAAGCCAGGTGCAGTGGTGTGTGTCTGTAATCCCAGTATTGGCAAAGCAGAGACAGAATAAATCTCCTTGAAAGTCTCTGGTCAGCCAGTCTAGCTGAAATGCTAAGCCCCAAGTTCAGCAAAAGACCCTTTCTCAAAAAATAAGGTTAAAACTGATCAAGAGTGTACACCTTCCCAGCACTCAGGAGGCAGAGGCAGGTGGGTCTCTGTGAGTTCAAGGCCAGCCAAGTCTACAAAGCAAGTCTAAGACAGCCAGGACTATAAGAGAAATCCTGTTTCAAAAAACCAAAAACAACAAAAAAACAGAGTGTACACTCTAGGCTATAAATGCCTGTGCATGTGTGTGCGCACACACACACACATACACACACAAAAAAAGCATACACATACACAAAAAATTTAACAAATTTTATACTGTCTATACAGTTTACTGCATATCAATAAATTATATCTTAATTCTTAATCTCTAATTATAACTAGAGAGGAAATTAGCAGTGAGCGCAATAAGAGAAATCATGAAAAAATTTAAAGAGTTTTGGTTAGGAAACATGACTTGCTAGGGGTATAGCACAGTTGTAGAAGGCACGCTTAGCACCTGCAAAGACCTCAGTTGAATCCCACAGACCAAAATGAAAAAATGTCTGAGTCAAGGCTAAAACTCATAAATAGATGTTGTCCAGGCCAACTGTTAAAATTACTTTACAACAAGTGAGATTATCTTCTGGAAAGTAGTATGAAGCTAATTCATACTTAAACTTTTCCAAAGATGTATTTAGTCTATTTTATGTGTCTGAGTGTTCTGCCTTCATGGGTATCAGATGGCCTGGAACTGGAGTGTTGTGAGCTCCAGGGGGGAATCCATTTTGTTAGATTAAATTGAAGTTTTAGACATCATTCTACAAAAACTGAAAGATAGGAACCAGAAAAATAGGCATGGCTGTTGTTAGGGTGGAGCCAATTCATCTGTATTCTGGTAGCTAACCACTAGCCACTCCCAGAAGAGAGAGACAAGGCCACTTTAAATAAGGATGTTTTCATGACTGCCTTCCCGCATTTGCTAGTATTTTCTGAGCTACCCCTATAAATCTAAGCTGAGTATTTCTCAAAGCGCATAAAACAGTTTTTATAGTATGACTGAAACTGCAGCACAACACAAAGGTGTAATAGGGCAGAGGTGAGAAGTCTCATTATCGCAACCTGGGCACAGGGAATCTCTTTATACCAGGCGAGATCAAGACTTAAACGCATGTGAGGCAGGAGATGTAGAAGCCCCAGCACAGGCACACATAGCTAGAGAATGAAAGGAAGAGACTGAAAATGCAAAACTTAAAAGGTAAGCCTAAGAACACCAACAGAGTCAACTAGCCTAGGCCCATGGGGCTCACAGAGACTGAAGCACCAACCAAAGAGCATGAGAGGACTGGACCTGGGTCTCCTACACATGTAGCAGATGGCCAGTTTGGTCTTCATGAGGGTCCCCTAGCAATTGGAGTGGGGGCTGTCTCTGACACAGACTTGGTTGCCTGCTTTTAGATCATTTTCCCCTAGCTGGGCTGCCTTTTCAGGCCTCAGTGGAGGAGGATATGCTTAGTCCTCATGTGACTTGATGTGCTGGCGCAGGGTGGTGGTGGTAGGGGCTGCCCTTTTCTGAAAAGAAGGAGGGGGGGGGTAAAGGGGATGAGGATGGCAGGGTAGGGCGGGGGAGGAGAGGAGGGTGGGGGCTTTGATAGGGATGCAAAGGGAATAAATAAATAATTTTTTAAAAGGTAAGCCTAAGATCCTTTGGGCCAGGATCTAGAAATGAAAAGAATGTTTTGTTTTGTTTGTTTTTGTTCTTTTTTTGTTTGGTTTTGTTTGTTTGCTTTTTTGGTTTGGTTTGGTTTTTTTGAGACAGGGTTTCTCTAGGTAGCCCTGGCTGTCCTGGAATTCGCTCTGTAGACCAGGCTGGCCTCCAACTCACAGAGCTCTGCCTGCCTCTGCCTGCAGTACTGGGATTAAAGGCCTGTGTTTTCATTTTTAAAAACATTTTTTTAAAAATTTCATGTGCATGGGTGTTTTGTCTATATGTTTGTCTGTGCATCACATACATGAGATGCCCACCAAGGTCAGAAGATGGCATTGGATCCCATGGAACTGAAGTCACAGATGGTTGTTAGCGACCACTTTGGTGCTGGAAATCAAACCTGGATCCTCTAGAAGAGCAGCTAGTGCTCTTAAGTGCTAAGCCATCTCCCCAACCCTGCTCACTACTTCATTTTACTGTGAACAATGCTATGGTGACCTGGGCTTTTGAGGTGCTTCCAACTGCTGTATGTGCAAAACCATGGTGGCCACCAAGCATCCCTCCCCAATTCTGCTCTGTGATGGTTCATCTTGATCAACTTGACTATGTTGAGAACACTTAGGGGACCAGTAAAACATTCTTTTAGTGTGCCTACAAGTGGGTTTCCAGAGACCATTGACTAAATAACCTTTCGTAAGACAGCCAGTTAAGAAGTATACTTTGAGCAGGGCATGGTGGTGCACGCCTTAAGTTCCAGCACTCAGAGAAGCAGAGGCAGTTAGATCTCTATGAGTTTGAGGCCAGCGAGGTCTACAAAGTGAGTCCAGGACAGCCACAGCTACATAGAGAAACCCTTTCCCAAAGAACCAAAAGAAAGAAAAAAATGAAAAGAAAGAAACATATTTTGAGGACATTCATAATACCTTTGTTAAGTTCAGTAACAAAACAGAGTGAAAAATTTCAAAAATGAAATATAAACACACTTGAGTGGAGAGAGGGATTTGACTTTCTCATGTACTCTGGTGCCTCACATCTGACTATGTCCCCTGGCGGGAGAAACCTAGTGGCACTCAGAGGAAGGACAGCAGGTCACTGAGAAGAGACTTGATACCCTATGAGCATATACAGAGGGAGGTAATCCCTCTGAGGAACAGTCATAGGGGAGGGGAATAAGGGGAAAATGGGAGGGAGGGGAGAATGGGAGGATACAAGGGATGGGATAACCATAGAAATGTAACAAGAATAAATTAATTAAAAAAAATAATAATAAAAAAAAGAAATAAAAAAAAAAGAAATATAAACACATACAACAGAAAAGATCAGCATCAAATTGAAGACATGTTAGTGCGGGCACTACAAGCAGCAGCATAAGCAATTTCATGACTTCCTTCTTCCTAGGATGATTCTCTTTATTTGGGCTGACATCTTGGGTACAGCTGACAAGACAAAATTGATGGCATTAACTCCCTTCCTCCACTTGATGTTCTCCTCAGTCAGTTACCTCAACTCTCAACCTCCATTTCTGCACTTCCTCATCACTCTGAAACAGCTGACAGATGTAGCATTCTAATAAAACAACTCTTTAAGGTTACTTAATCCATTTAGTACATGCATTCTCTGCATAGGCAACACTGTCTGAAAGCGACAAAATTTTTCTAAGTATTACAATAATTTGTGACTCTCAAAAAAGCCACACTATATAAGCAAAAATGCATTCTGTGTACTAATATTTACGGTATGTTAGAAAATGTCTAAAAAGGCTCCTTGGGAACAATGAAAAAAGGCTGAGGGAGCACTTTCCTGCCTTACTGACTCGCCCTCTCCTTACTAACTACTCCTTTTTTGAAACTTTTCTTGCTTAGCCTTTGGATGAATTGTTTTGCTAGGTTCCCTCACACGCCTCTCTGGACTCACCCATCTTTCTGTCTGCTTTGCAAGCCCATCTCTCCTTAAAACTCTAGTAGGTATTTTCCTTTCTTGTGATAGCCTCTCACCCCAAGTGACTTAACCTAAGGCTTCTGCTTCAGCTACCACTCACAACCACTTATAACTCACAAGCTACAGCATGTTATAGATTATATTACTGGGATTTTAGTCTTTATCTATCATTCTGACATCTCCACTGAACATCTCACAGGTGTTTTCTTAGGAAAAGAATCCATAGCTTTGGCCAGAATTCTCAGGGTAAGAATAACCACCAGAGAGTACTTTCAGAAAGGAGGATAAAATCCAAAATGACAGTGCTACAAAGGTTGATAAATAAACAACTGTTCTATAAACAGTTTCTATTCTCTAATGTCTTCAAAGCTTCTTAGACAAACATACCCTTTATTGATACACAATAGAAACTGGAGGAAGTCAAAACAATGGTGTGACTACTATTACAACATTTCTCTGGTAATAATGAAAGTATTCTGAAACCAGTACCAATTTTTCAATTAAAGAGAAGTAATAATCTAAAAGACTGCAAGTTGGTCTATAAATTGAATACACTGGGTATTTGCACAACTAAACAAGTAGAGACTAATATTTACACTTTCTGGCAGGGTGTGGTGGATCACACCTTTAATCCCAGAACTTGGGAGACAAAAGCAGGTAGTTCTCTAAGTTCAAGGCTAGCCTGGTCTACAGAGTAAATACAAGGACAGCCAGGGTTACACAGAGAAACCTTGTCTTTAAAAAAAAAAATTACACTTCAGAAGAATACTCTAAAAAAATACTGATAATCATTATGAAACTGTACATAAAATAACATAAAATTTTAACCTAATTTAGAAAACAACCCAAAAACTTTGGTGTTTTTGAGACATAGTTTCATTAGGTAACTTTGACTGGCTTGAAACTCAATAAATAGACCAGGCCTCTGCCACCTTGCCATACAAAAATTCTTATAATTCATTCCTCTTCCATATACTAAAGCCATACATATCATCAATCTTTTACAAAAATAAAGACAATAGAACTAAAAATAGGTGTTATCTTTTGACTCCCTGGACCTTCTTCCTGTGCAATTACAAAAATTTACCAACACCAATAATATGCTCAAATAAAAGGAATGCTGCGTCTCAGATAGAGAAGCTGGCTTATTCTTAGGTGGAAAAGGAATGCTGCGTCTCAGATAGAGAAGCTGGCTTATTCTTAGGTGGAAAAGGAGCTCTGCTAGAAAAACAGCTTCTCCTGGAGGGGTAAGTTTACCTACTTGGTTTTTTGTTTTTGTTTTTAAGGTTAAAAATTCCTTAGTTTTTTATTCCTGGTACCATTACCACAATTTACAGGGCAATATACCCGATGCAATAAAAAGAAAAAGACAAAGACAAAGCTACCACAGATAAAAGACCTCAGGAGCATACATCTAATTGACACTACGCTGCATCAATGGCTGCACTTTTAGCAAACTGTGCCTATGACGTCCTGAACAAGAAGGTTTCCTGTTGAAGCTGCAGTGACTTTTCTAAGATCATCATTCCTTCTGTGGCAGAATGTTACAGCTCCTCTCATGCATTTAAGATGACTGTCTCAAAGCAACCGGCAGCTTTCCTGACAACTCCTCACTCTCTTTCCTCCTAAGAAATGTTGCTTTTTTCTACTGCTTTTTAAAAACCTTCTGCTACCATATCCACCACTTCACCACCAGATCCATAGCCACCACCATAGGGACTGCCTGCACCTCTTCCATCAAAACTGGCCCCCTTCATGGGTTCGTAACTTGATTGCTGTTGTCCACTATAATTTCCAAAGTCATTATAGTTCCCGCTACCACCACAGCTACCTTCACCAAAATTTGCTCCTTCATTGTAACCATCATATCCTCCTCCTCCATCAAATGCCCCACCTCAGTTTCCATATCTTGGTCCACTATCACCACAGTTGCCACTGTCACCTCCAACTCCATTATATCCACCATCACCACTCCATAACTACCTCTGCTACCACCACCTCCACCACCATAGCCTCCTCTTCCACCAAAGTTTCCACCACAACCAAAGTTACCTCCACCACCTCCAGTTTCCACCATGACCAATAAAGTTGCCAGATCCACCTCCATGACCTCTTGGTGATCCAGCAGACTGTATCTTCTTGTTTAGAAAGAGCCCTTTTCACTTCACAATTATGCCCATTCATAGTGTGCTATTTCTGAAAACAATTTTATCAACTGTGTCATGATCATCAAAAGTTACAAAGGCAAATCCCTTCCACTCGGCCTGTCTTCCATAATGTCTACGGATTTAATCTTGCCATACTTTTCAAAGTAGTCTCTCAGATTGTATTTTCTGTATCTTCTTTAATACCACCAACAAAAAATTTCTTCACCATTAAATGGACACCAGGACACTAGGAATCCTCTTTAGAAGCAGCTTTCTTTGGTTCCACCACACATCCATCAACCTGTGTGACCGAGCACACATTGCAGCATCCACCTCTTCAACACAAGTGTAGCCACAAAACCAAAGCCCCTGGAACATTTTGTTTGGGAATCTTTCATTACCACACAGTCTGTAAGTCTGCCTCAGTTCTCAAAATGGTTTCTTGAGCTATCATCTATGGTTTCAAAGCTCAGACTACCAATAAACAGCTTCCTTGGCTGTTCAGGTTCCTCTAGATCATGGCCCTCCATTCTGAGACCAGACTTGCCTCTTTCAACTGGCACCAAATCTGGGATGAAACCCCAGTTCTGCCACTTTTATGTGTAATCTTGCACTAGGTAAATCACTTAACCTTTCTACAGCTCATTTTCTCATCTTTAAAATGAAAAGATTATTTTAGCTACTTTATCTATTTATCTACCTTACCAAGTCATTAAGATGAGCAAATGAGTTAATATATGTAAAGCATTTGGTGTCATACCTAACATTCAATGACTAGTCTTTACTGCTACAGTGAAGGATAGCTGAATCTACTGAACAGTGTATCTGTGTGATGTAACTGACTCACAACATGGGTTTAATATATATTTTAAATTATTTCACTCTCTCCTTGTCTTATTTCAATAACCTCCTACAAGTTAGTCTTATCTATTCCCACAATGGCTCTGACTGGGCTCCTAACTGTTCTCAGTATAAAGTCCAACTTCTGCCTGACACACTAAGCTCTTTATGGTCTTGTCCTTATGGTTTAAGGCTCACCTCTTGCCATTTATTTAGCTCTGACCACATCAGAAAGGTCATATTATCTCACAAATCACCGCTTTCGTAATGCTGGTCCTTTAACCTACAACTGCTGTCTCCTCCTTCCCCATTCAAATTCCGTCGTTATCTCCCCATACATTCCTAGTAAATCAAAATGTAAGTGTGAGAAGTCATCCCTTTCTGGCATCCAGGCCCTCAATTTTGGTTTAAAAACAGTTTCTGTGCTCTCACATATTCTTTGTTTTTCATAATAATAGCAGCCACTAATACCTATTGAAAACGCACTATATTCCAGAATGTCAAGTTCATTTAGATGAGACACTACCCTATTTGAACTAGCACAGCACCTTTACAAGATACATACTATTACCCTCTTTCTGTAAGGAGGTAGGAAGCAGGCTGGGAGTGGATGATGTATAACTCCCAATACAAAGCATGATAGCAATCCACTTATTTACCTGCCCCCATTCCTCGGTGATACTGCAGTTCCATTTCTCATGCCCCCAAATCTAAGACATCTACCAATAAACAGTAGCACAATAAGCAGCTCCTAAATCAATGGCACTGTATCATTCAATTCTCATAAGTGGGCAGAGAAGCAGCCCTCAACTCGTGCTTAAGAAGCACATCTGTGATTATTTTAGAAAGTGGATTTTGACTTCAAGTCAAAATACACAACCTCCATCAAAGGAAAAATAAATATTTAGTTTCTTCAACAAGGGAAAACAACAACAATAACAAAAATTAAACATCTGTGACCAACACTACTTTAAGTCTTCCAACGCCACACGTGTAAATCAATCAGTACTTTCATATTATTTTCTGAGGCCCCCTTCTGGCCTGCAGGTGTACATGCAGACAGAACAATCTACACATAATAATGAATAAATAAGTCTTTAAAAAGAAGTTTGTAAAGTAAAAAGATAACTGACACAATATAAAAGGAAAAGAATGAAGGTGTAGGGATGAAGCTCCAGACTCACTAAACATCTAAAATAATCAAGACTCTATGGTATTTGCAAAGAAATGAACAAATAGAGCAATAGGACAGAACAGAGATGTCAGAGGTAGATATGTGTAAATGCAATTAGCTGACTGTTTGCAAAGGAGCAAAGGGACATAAGGTCAATAAGGTCTGGGAAAACAGACCTTATATTTCTTATCAAAAGTTAACTTAAAATGTGCAGCCAGGCATGGTGGCAGAGCTTCGGTGGCTGAAACAGAAAGATTATGAGTTCAAGACCAACCTGGACTAAACAGCAAGAGTCTATTAAAAAAAAAAAAAAAAAAACCCCACAAAGCAAGCAAGCAAACAAAAACCCTTCTTCTATACTACACATGATGGAATCAAGAACTATAATCTCAGTACTGAGAGAAGCGGGAAGGAGGAACAGCAGTTCAGGATTATTCTTAGATTGACTGAGTTCCAGGTCAGCCTGGGCCTTGTCTTAAAAAGAAAAGACAAAAACCCCTCAAGGTGAATGATAGTGCCAGACATAAAATAAAACCATACAGCTCCTAGATGATAACAGAATTGACAAAGCTAGTAATCTGAATATGGTAGAATTAATCCATGAAAAAGGAATGATAGACTAGACTTGACTAAAATCTCCTGCTCTGAAAAAGTCATTGTCAAAAGAATGAAAAGACATGACAGGGACTGAAGAAAATATTTAAAAATACCCCAAATATACATAAAAACCACTTTAAGTCAAAATAAGAAAAAAAATATCATTGAAAATGGAGAAATAGCTGGGCAGTGGTGGTGCACACCTTTAATCCCAGCACTTGGGAGGCAGAGGCAGGTGGATCTCTGTGAGTTCGAGGCCAGCCTGGTCTACAGAGTGAGTTCCAGGACAGCTAGGGCTGTTACACAGAGAAGTCCTGTCTCAAAAAAACAAAACAAAGAAAAAGAAAGAAAGAAAAAAAAGAAAAAGAAAATGGAGAAATAGAGGTGGGGCTTCCTCTCCTGACTAATGTTCATGGTGCTGAGAAGGGACTAGGCACACTCCAAAAGAAGGAAAGTAATTATCCCTATCACCCAGCTACAAACTTTGTAACCTGCAACAAAGACCTGCCTGCAAAATATACTGGTGCAATAGTGGCACAAATGTTATGAAAGTAACAATCTGCTTTTTAATTGGTTTTAAGGCCCACTCCAAAGATGGAACCCACACTGGCTAAAGTGGCCAAGAACCTGGGACTCAATCGGCCATGAGCTTAGAGGAAAGCCTACTACTGTTATTCTGTTAAAGGAACATAGTGATAAAATGACTCCTAATGACATATTGTTATACCCATAGGGCAGACGTCACTCAATCCTTATCAGAGAAGATTCTTCCTGCAGTAGATCAAAATTAACATGGAGATCCACAGCTGTACAAAGGGAGACAATGTGCAGAAAGTAAGAAACATTGGAACAGCCCTAAATAGAATGTCTTTGCTAAACCCCTCCCCTCAAGGCTCAGGGGTCTATGTGAAGAGGAAGCAGAAAGATTGTAAGGACCAGAGGTAGGAGATGGCTCTAAGGAAAAAATGTCTTTCCAAACACAAGGCTAGATACACTAATGAACTCACAGAGACTATAGGAAACCAGCCTGAAAAGCTCACACACTCTTTGGAGGAGAAATCACAGACCCGGCGGAGCGAGGGCCTTAAGAGGGAGGAAATGACAGGTTTTCAGGGCAATGGAAATAATCCGTATGATATATGTGTGACACATTTCATTACTATATATTTGAACACCAATAATGAATCCTATAGCCTGCCATGAATTCTGCATAATACTGTGCTGATGTAGGCTTATCAACTGTAACAACTGTACTAGTGAGAAAGTGTGTATATCTAGAGGCAGAAAATGTTTGGGAACTCTATTCTCAATTTTAATATAAACTTAAAACTGTTCTAAGAAAGTCAAACAAGCAAGACATAGTAGTGTACCTGTAATCCTAGCACTTGGGAGGCAGAGGCAGGAAGAGGACTTCAAGTCAGAAGTCAGTTTGGTCTACATAGTGAGTTATACAAAGTGAGATTCTGTCTCAAAAAAAATTATATATATAAAGTGTGCACTTACCTACATCTTTAGTACTTTAGATCAAAAGTGATTATTTCCAGGCTCAAAAGGCAAAACCCCAAAACTGCTACGTGATTATTGCTCCTCGTCCTCCTTCTCCTCCTCTTATTTTCTTTCCCTTTGGGGTAGTGAGTGGTGCAGTGCTGGGAACTGAACCTAGGGTGCTGGGAACACTAGGCACGTGTTTTACCACTGAGCTATACCTCCAGCCCAAACCTGATGATTTCTAGCCCTTAGTCTTAGCAACATTACATTAGCTTAACTGATCATTTAAAACTCAGAATGAACATCAAAGAACTTACTTTTCCATTCTCTTCTTTTGTTCCCTTTGTCTGTTTTGTTCTTTTACTTGTTCTCTCTCAATATCCATGAAAAGCCTCCTATGTCTCAGATATTGCTTCTGACGCTAAAGGAAAGAACTTAAAATTATCCAGCCCGTTCACAGACAACTTTGCAAAGAAGGACAATATTCTTATTCTAGAGAGAAGAAAACTGTCAGATAATGAGGTTACATGTGATAAAATCATTAACTTCCTTCTATATAGACAACAGTATATTCAATAAGAATATACATAGCTTTTTTGTTAATAGACAAACCAGTGAAAGTGAAAATTTAGTTTACCCTTAGTAAAAACTGAAACAGTTAATATGATCTGAAAAAAAAACTGTATCTGTTTGCCCTTAGTATAGTCCACTTGTCAACAGTACCTTGGAAATTGTTATATTTGACACAATAAGGTACATACTACATTTACTGTGTGCTCTCAAGCAGTATCATAAAAGCAGGGCCGCACAGAGAGAAAGGCAGTCATCTCATAATAGAACAATAGCCCATTTAGCTTGTAAAGACTAAACTCACACCACAAAAGCACACTCCAAGCCTAGCCACACATGCTGGAGAGAAGTGCAGGGGGATGAAGTATAGCAGGGTATCATGCTCATAAACAGAATGAGCGTAATAAAAGCGAGGGCTACTATCCTGTGCATGATCTGTTTATCCCTCGGGATTAACTTGCTCTCTTTCAAGGACACAGGCTACCCAAAGGGATGACATATCTACACATACACTTTGGTAAAAGGAATCTTAATCTGAAGAATGACTTATTATTGAAGATGCATCAGAAAAATGTTTCTCCTTTGACACTGGCACATGGCCAGGATTTACAACTGTTAATTTAAACTACCTTTTCATTGAATGGGGAAAGGAAGCCGTATATTTAAAGTATTCCTTTATATAAATTATAGAGGCAAATGTGTACAGCTGGAGAAATTCACTTGGATCAAATCTTTGATTTCACACAAATGCACCTTAAATCTCAGGAGCAGGTAAGAGAAATTAAGCATATTATGACTTAACATCTTTGGAATTTCTGGTCTTTTTTGTTGTTGTTTTGGTTTTTAGAGACAGGATTTCCCTGTGTAGCCTTGGCTGTCCTGAACTCACTTTGTAGACCAGGCTGGCCTCGAACTCACAGAGATCCACCTGCCTCTGCCTCCTTGAGTGCTGGGATTAAATGTGTGCACCACCACGCCCAGCTTGGTTTTTCTTTTCTATTTAAAAAAAAAACATTTAGTTTTATATATATGAATGTTTTTGCCTGCCTGGTATGTCTATGTATCATGCATGTGCAGTGCTCAGAGGGTACTGGATCCTGTAGGACTGCAGTTACAGATAATTGTGAGCCACCATGTGGGAATTGAACCCAGATCCTTTGGAAGAGCAATCAGTGGTCTTAACTACTGAGCCATTATCTCCAGTGCATTTTTTTCCTTTAATATTTATTCATTTTTATTTTATCTAACATGCATTTTCTCTGTAAGGCACCTAACAGACTCCGCCTTCTCTCCCCTTGTACTAGGAATTAAATCCACACTACAACCTTCCTATGCTTAGGAGTGAGAGTGTAGCAGCAGAATACTGTGTGTTGTGGGGCGGATCTTAACTACAGAAATCACCAACTTTTTAAAAAGCACAAAAACCACCAAATATGGCACCAAGTAGATTGCAAAAAGATACTTATTTGTGATATGAGAACCAAAACAAAGGGAGTCCCACACATTTTGGGTTACTCAAATCTTTCATGTCTCTGGTGCATGTTGGCAAAGTATTTTCCATGCACGTGTGGCTGTGTACTAAGGGTACATACAGTGCCTGCAGAGGGCCAGAAGGCGGCATCAGATCACCTGAGAGCTACAGATGGCTGAGGCCCCAGGCAGGGGCTGGAAACTGAACTCAGGTTCTCTCAAAGGGCAGCACCCGCTGAGCCATCTCTCCAGCCCCAGAACCTCTGTTGTTTTAACGAGTTAGACTAGTTAACTGCTCCCACTCACACACAGAATTCAGAAACAATACCATTACATACCTCTTTTTTTGTCTTCTTCCTGATCCACTCCAGAATGAAATGCCAGTACTGTGTGGTGTTCAGTGCTCACTCCCCATGGAGACGCTTCATTGACCTGCTACAAAGTCCAATTACAAAATGAGACAAAACTGCTAAGAGCTCTGTGAACCCTCTTGATGTGTCTGTCTGGTATGGTATGGAAGAAACTGGGGCTGAGTCCCTACTATATCATCTGAACAAGTCAGGTTGGGTGGTGCATCGATCTGATCATTTTGTTAGTTAGGCAATAATTTCTAACTTTTAAAAAGAAAAAATAGTTTTAAATTCTTTATTTCACGTTATTGCTCTTTAGTATTAGAGAGGAGACTAAGGAACCAGACTGCTCCTGGCAACAGGACTTTTTGGAGGTGATGAAAATATTCTCTTAGTGACTATGATGAATACTCACAAATGTTGAATTGTACATTTAGCCAATCTTTATTATTTGTACTCATCATCATATTTACCAACTTCTCTAACTCATCCAAATCTATATGTAACCTCAACATTAAAGAGCTTATGTAGTCCTTTGCACACACCCAGAGACATGCTGCCAGATGGGACTCTGTTTCAGCTCTCATATGAACAAGCTTCCTTTCTGCAGTCTACTTGGTGACAAATTTGATGTGTTTTTGTGCTTTTGTTGGTAATTTCTCTGGTTAAGATGACTCTCCTCCACCCAGTATATTGCTAATATATTATCACTCCTAAGCAAAAAAGGTTGTGGTGTGGATTCAATTCCTAGCATATGATCCATCTGTGCGCACAATGGGGTGGGGGTTGTTATGTGCCTTAGAGAAAATACATGGAAGATAAATTTTATTCAAGTTTGAGCTATGACGCTGCTGGCTGAGATCAATGTTAAGGGATCACTCATATACATTTTCTTTTTGGGGTGGTAGGGATAAAGCCTGGGGGCTTATGCAAACATTCTACTACCGAGTTATATTCCCAGCCAAAGCACATAAAATAGATCAGGACCTTAACACAGAAATAGTAAAGCAAATATAATATGTTTATTAACTACATGGCTATAAATAGGGGCTAGAGGATGGCTCAGCATTTAAGAGCTCTGGCTGCTCTTCCAGAGGTCCTAAGTTCAATTCCCAGCAACCACAAGGTGGCTCATGACCATCTATGATGAGATCGGGTGCCCTCTTCTAGTATGCAGGTGTACATACAGGCAGAACACTGTATAACGAATAAATAAATAAATCTTAAAAATAAAAATAAACAAATCACCCAAGACTATAAATAAGCCCTGCTACAGATGGTCAAATGCCCTAGCTAAGGAAGCCAAGACCATTCAATGGGGGAAAAGACAATCTCTTCAACAAACAGAATTGGAAAAATGGCTATTCACATACAAAAAAAATGGAAGCTCAAACCTTACTAGCTACACTATCTACAAAATGAATCAACATGAATCAGATCAAGAGAAGTAAACATGAGAAAGCAAACTATAGAATGCCTAGAAGAGGAGCTATTTAATAGTAGTTTGGCAATTTCTTGAATATGATATGAAAAATATAGTTACCATTAGAAAAAATGAATTGGACTACATTAATAATTGTATACAAATGGACACTATCAGAGTTAAAAGGTAACATAGGAAATAGGAGAAATTATCAAATCTGGTATGCTTGGAATATGAAATGTGCACCCTCCCTCCCTCATATGTTCACGTACTGGTCCCCAGCTATTGGTGCTATTTTGGTAGGCTTTAGAAAGTTTAGAAGGTAGGGCGTGGCTGGAAGAAGTAGCCCACTGAGAGTGTGATTTTGAAGGTTATACTGGGTCTCTTCCTCTCTTTCTGTCTACCATGACTTGAACATCCCCTTCTTCACACATTGCTGCCACAGTGATAGTCTGCCCAAGTACCCAGGACCAAGAAACTATGGAATGAACCTTTCAAAATCACGAACCAAAGTAAATGCTTTCTTCTTTAAGCTCTTGTCCCAAAGGCCAGGAAGAGTACAGACCACAAACTAGGTAAGTTAATTCACTCATACACTAGAAGTCTGCTAACTGAAATTAAATGGGCTAACTCACGGTCTAACAATAGAGCAAATCCATTGCTCACTGTGCCAGTTTTGCCTTGTTCCATTATAACCCACTTTCCAAATACTTAACACTCCTGTCAGCCTTGCCTAAAAAGAAAAGAAAGAAAAAACGTCCAAGAAAACCACTGGCAGGATGACATCCTACTCCTCAGCATTAAGTTTACAGGAACCAGGAATGCCTGGTATTCCTGGTGACTTACAAACAGCATCTAAACCAAGTCAATACAATCAATTACTGTAAGAATTAATTGTTGGGAGAGGGGTAGAGCCCCACAATAAAACACTGACTTGCATGCATGGGTTTCCCAGCACAAACACACAAAAGAATTCATCATCAGACCAGTGCTCATCTGGCTATAGCTGAAGTTAGACTCCAGAATCACTCTACTAACATCCCCAGCCTATCTGTGTATTTCTAGTGTTTAAATAATTCTACAAAAATTTATCCAGGCGGTATATTCATATAGCCCAACATTTTGTTTCAAAAGTTTTATAAGGTTTTCATCATACATTACAAAAAACAGAATGACTTCTTCATAGTTCTTATTTAATTCTTTATGCTCATTTTTAAGAATTTTTTCCTTTTAAAAGTTGTCTATGGGAGCTGGAGAGATGGCTCAGAGGTTAAGAGCACTATCTGCTCTTCCAGAGGTCCTGGGTTCAATTCCCAGCAACCACATGGTGGCTCACAACCATCTACAATGTGATCTGATGCCCTCTTCTGGTATACATTCAGATACATAAAATAAATAAATAATTTTTTTTAAGTCTATGGATAAATCATCTCCCAGGCACTTTGACAATGCCTACAGGCATTTCTGTTTGTCATAATCTGGAGCAGGGGTGGGTTTGGAGCAGGGTCCTGCTACTGTCTTCCAGTGGGTAAATGTAAAAGAAGTCAGAGACACAATAAGTTATAAACACCTCCAAGAGAGTGAAACTATACCTAAACTTTTGCATCTCTACCACACATAAAAATAAGTTTATTATTATCACAGCTTAATATATGAAGTTTAAAAAGTAAGCTGACCAATTGACATAAAATGTCATTATATAAAAATACAGGTGATATATAATCCAATAATAATTTGTGTATGCAAATTAAATGGTCTAGACTGATGAGCTTTAAATTGTTGATAGTAGCTATGTCTGGAGAAAAGAAAAGGCTGAGGAAATAGAATATGGAACAGTAACTTTGATCTTTATGCTAGCTATACCTCTGCATTTGATATTTTGCATTGAAAAATTTATTGAAATGAATTCTTGTAACTGATCAATTTGAGGGTGCTAAAAATTAAATAGGCATCTATAAATAACAGATTCTGTGTGACTACATTGTGAAAGATAAATTAAAATGAAATAGAAAAGTTAGAGCCAGGAAGTCAGTTTCCTAGATCGGACAAAGTGGGTGGTAGACACTGGAAGTCAATTAAAAGACCCATTAAGAAATGGCAAAGGCCTAAGCTAAATGATGGTAGCAAGACTAGACTAGAAAAGTTTAATATAAAACTGCCCCAATCTGCCTTATCAAGAGGATCTAAGAGGGCAAGAAGGCCGAGAAAGTCAAGGTGTTTGCTGCACAAGCCTGGAAACTTGAGTTTGGTTCCTGGAACTCAGGGAACTGTAGAAGGAAACAACCTACTATTGTAGTTTGGTTCTCCATTGCTGTGATAAACAGTAGCCAAAAGCAACTTAGGGAAGGAAAGTGTTTATTTGATCTCTTTGCACCCTGATCTGAGCCCCTTCCCTCCTTTCCTCCAAGTCTCATCCTCACACCCCGTTCCCCCATTCCTCCTCCTTCTCAGAGAAGGGGCGGGCCCCAAGGTATATCAACCCACGCTGCCACCTCAAGTTGCAGCAGGACTAAACACATCCTCTCTCACTGGGGCCAATTGGGAAAGGCAGCCCAGCTAGGGGAAGGGGATGGTCCATCCATCATTGAGGGAGGCTAAGGCAGGAACCTAAAACAGGAACTGAAACAGAGACCAGGGAGGAATGTTGCTTACTTGGCCTGCCTCCTCTGGCTTGCTCATGAATAGCATCACTCACAATGGGCTGGGCCCTCCTACATCAATTAGCAAAACAGAAAAATTCCCCTCAGACACCCACAGACCTATCTATCTGATGGAAGCAGTTCCTCAATTGAGCTTTCCTTTTCTTAGGTGGGTCAAGGTGACAAATGAAGCTAATGATGACAGTGACTCTGACCTCCACACACACTCCAAGGAATGTGACTCACATTTACATCAAGCCATAAACACACAATAGTAATTTTTAACTGAAAATTTGCCTAAAATGAAGGTGCAGAGGAGACTTAAAAATAACCCCTAGGGTTGTATCTTGAACAACTAAGTGGGAAAAGAAACTGCTCTGGAATAAGCTCTCAGGACGCCTTCAATTTAGGGTACTCTAGAACATAAGAATTGAGATGGCCACTGGGTACTCCTACACAGATTTCAAAGTCATCTGGGGGTGGAGAGATGGCTCAGTGGTTAAGAGCACTGTCTGTTCTTCCAGGGGTCCTGAGTTCAAATCCCAGCAACCACATGGTGGCCACAACCACCTATAAAGTGATTTGATGCCCTCTTCTGGCCTGCAGTTGTACATATATAAAAATAAATATTTTTTTAAGGAATTAAAAACATATCTGGTAGATGAGCATATATCCAAAAGATGTTCCACCATACCACAAGGATACTTGCTGACCTATGTTCATAGCAGCTTTATTCATGATAGCTAGAAAATGGAAAGAACCTAGATGTTCCTCACCTAAGATTGGATAAAGAAAACATGGTACATTTACACAATCGGAATACTACTCAGCTATTAAAAACAAGGGCATCTTGCAGGCAAATGGATCAAACTAGAAAATATCCTTAGTGTTAGCATATAGGCGGCCCACTTCTAGGTTGCTTAGCAACCTGATGTCATCACCTACCAATGAATAAAAGACAAGCCAAATGTCCTTGCGCTCTCTTACTTTGTCTGTCTGTCTCCCTTGGCTTTTTTCCTTCTGTCCCCCTGGGTTGCTCCTTCCCACTTCCACAATAAATCTTATACCATACTTGTTGAATGGCATCTGTATTCTTAAACATTACAACATGTTGGTGCGGAAACTGGTGGGGCTCTTTTGGCAATATCTGTCTGGATAGGCTAGAATCCGTTCTACTTGCCATGCCACCGGCAACAAGCCACTCTGACTGATTGATTGGTAAGTGTTACCTTTCCTTCTCAGCATAAGCAACAATGGCTGGCCATTTTCACTGACCTTAATATGCACACATTCCCTGGGTAAGACTTCCTTCTCCTATTGGCACAGTTTTCTTTCCCTTTATCTCGCATGCTGAAAATCCTGGTGCCAGGTGAAATTGCGCCGCTCAGATGTCTGCCCTGGGCCCTGGCAAACCATGTGATGATGCACTTGACCAGCTTGTGCCAACTCATTTCTAGCTCCCCTCTGGGACGCCACTGGGTTGAGCTTGCAACTGACTTGTTTCTCTCTTCACTCACTCATGGTTCATCACTGCCCAAGTGATGGGGGAACATAAAAAAAAACTTTGCTATGCCTTTTTCTCACTCCAAAACTTGGTTTTACACTGCCCATAAAACGAAAAAACCAAAACCGCTGCTCCCACCACTGGCTATAGACAAAGCCAGGAATTGACCACTCCCGAACAAGTGGCCCCACACCTCATTAGAGTAACAAGTTCACCTGGCCCTTCGCAGCAGCCACTGCCCCGCCCACCCGCGCTTCCACCACTTTTACAGGTATACCTGGACCATTGTCAAATTTAATCCTAAATTCTAGTTAGAGATTCTCCCACGTGGCTCTGTCTCCAGCTTCTACACGTGGATCCAGCTTTCCCTCCCCACTCAGGCAGCTGGCCTGTAGGATTCCAAGCATGCACCCTTTCCTTCCCCCTCCGTCAATTTAATTACTACAAAAATCCTGGCCTCATTTAAAGCCAAAAATTGGCACGCCACATTTCCAAATTCTTACAGAAAAATGATTCTCAGATACCTAAACTATACTCTAACTTCCCAAATACCTAAGCTCTGCTCTTATCTCTAAGACTCTGCTTTCCAATTCTTACAAAATAAAATAATCTTTTCTGATTTCTTTTCTACTCTCAAAAAAACAAAAACAAAAAACAAAAACAAACAAAAAACCTTGATCTCCTTTCAGACTAAGAAAGCAACAAGTCTCATTTCAAATTGGTATGCATTTTTATATAAATTAAAAGCTGTATTTTTAGAAATGTACACACACACACACACACACACACACACACACACACACACACACACATCAACCCTGATTCAAATGTTTTTATTTCAAGGTAATAAAAGCCCATTCAGATAAACAAGATACTTTAAAGTGTGTGTCTAGCTGCGGATGTCTCTGCTAGCTCCTAGATGCAAGAATAAATGAATGCTGTTTCTCCCTGCCCCCCACCAGCAGCCTGGTCAGGGCTTGCCTATAGGCTTCCTGGGCAATGGGTTTGATATAATAAATTCAAATGCAGTGTTAAAATTGTTTTATAATGTTCTATTGTATTGCTGACTCTGAAAATGGGTAATTCCAAAGATACTTCTAAGTTAGGATATATTAATTCTAGAGATATGCCCCCTCCCACCGAGGTCCAGCCTGAGTCAACTCTGCCAGGAACCTGTTTCGAATGCAGCTAGGAGGGGACACTGGTTCCATAGCTGCCTCAACAAGCTATGCCATGCCTGCTGGCAGACTAGCCTCTGGAAGTCAAAATGCTCCCATGCAGGCTTGTTCTCTGTGCCCAGCCATGGGAGGCTCGACCAGCACAAGTGCCACAGACACTTTCAGCCTTCGAGCTCCTTGGCCTGGCAGAGGGCAGATGGCTCCTGGATTCGGCACCTTCACTGAGCCCAGGGTAACACTGCTGGTCTGTTTTAACCTCATGCTCAGCTCCCACGGTCACACTGCCAACTTCTGTCATGGGGCGGCTTCAGATTATCTTCTTCGTCCCCTTCATATGCAGGGGACCAGGCCTTAAGTCTCATTCCTATAGTTGCTACTGTCAGGATTACATACAGTTCGCCTTGTTATCAGACTTAAAAAGCAGGTCTCAGATGCACCCGTTTACCACTCTTTTAGCTAAAGGACAGTGACGACTCACAGCAATCACCTGTGTCTCATAGTAAATAATTAGATAAGGATGCAGAAGTTTCAGTTAAAAAGGAAAGCTTCTAAGAAAGTATTTGAGAGTCTAGGAAGGTGTTTTAAGGCAAGTTATGAATATTAGAGAGTTTAAGAAGACATTTTAAGGTTGGTAAATGCAAGTTATGAAGGTTGGAGGATCTAAAAGATGATTTAAGGTATCCAAAAAAGATAAAAATGTTTCAGATTTCTCCCTGTTGCTGGGCTACTGCTGTGTTAACTGTTCAACTTGACATTAATTACTAGAGCTCTGATCTATTAATCTAACTCTGATATAACATTCCACTATACGATCCACTATCATAGTTCCAAGTTCAAGATTTTAAATTTTCTTTGGTTTGTTTTTTAAGTACAGACTTTAAAAAATGTTTCTCATTGTGCTTGATTTATATACATCCAGTCTTCTGATAGAGGGAAGAAGCCCCTGTCATGATGTGTACTCATGATGAAAATTAAGATCAAGTGAGCTTTTGCCCTTCTGTTCTACAGGAGGTGTCTATCCTCCCTGAGGCCTCAATATCCCTTAGATAAGAGATTCAAAATGGGACATTTTAATTACTGTTTCACAGATGTCAGAATCTACGAAGCTTCTGCCTTTCCTGAGCTCACCAGAGTATTCATGCTTTTAACTCAAAGATTTTTTCCCAAGCCTCTGCTAGGCTATAACACAAAGGTTTATGGCCACTGTCCTTTTCTACAATGTATATTTCACTGCAGATAACAAGTTAATGCTAACATGTCTGAAGTTTATCTCCCTTTATAAAGTCAAAGGGTTTCTTGTAAGCTACAGGAAATCTACCTAAACCCACCTCTCAGGGCAAATGGAATCCAGATAAGAAGAACTGCCAATCAAAAGCCTGAGTTTCCCACCTATTGCGTATTTCAGAGGGTGGGATTCCTTCCGCTTTCCCTGGTTTTTGGACTTACTTCCCCAGTTTTCCAGCTACCCGATCCCTACGTGCTTGCACCCAACACTGGGAGTCTTCCCTTTTGGTTAACATAAATGCTTCTTGCTGTTCTCGGCAACCTACATGCAAACACTTCATCTAGGACCTTCTCCCTGGGTGAGGTCTCCTTCTGCCAGCGTGGCTTCTACCCTCCCCTTCTCGCACAGGCTCCAAACCCCAGCCGTAGGTGACTGTATCTGCCTGGGCTAGGCCCTTCATTTCTGACCAGTGCTGAAGAGCTGCTGGAACAGACTGCACCAATTTCCCTGAGTCAAACCTCACTCATGGCATGCCTTGACAGGTCTCTGACTCCTCCTCTCCCCATGGGGCAGTCCATTCACCCATCCCTCCAGGTTCCCCTCTGGGGTGCCTTCTGGAAAAATTCAAATCCCTATGCCTGCATTAAAGGCTTCCAAATTTGGCCTCAATATCCCTTAGATAACAGATTCAAAATGGGACATTTTAATTACTGCTAGCAATCGGGTAAATGTAAAGAGGTTTCTATGATCAAGCCTTTTTTCTTCTTCTCTCCAAACCTTCTCTCTTCTGCTCGCACAAGTTTCAGATGTACACCTAAAGGAATTCTCTCCCTAACATACATACATACATACATATATACCAGTTGTCCTGCAGGTACAGGTCTCCTACATCCACGACAGTGCCAAAGCAGCACCCACAGGCGCTCCAGCCTAACCTCGAAGACTGAGTCAAGCCTGACCTGCAGTCTCCCTCCCAGCCACAAGTGTTCTCAGATCAGATCTCCCAGAACTTCAGCAGCCTGTTCTTCCACCCCCATTCTCTCAGTGTTTCCCCAAGTTGTCTTTGCCCCCAAGTCAGCAGGAAGCAGCCATTTTCGAATACAACATCCCCACACCCACCTCACCACCCCTTCCTAGTTCCTCATTTTTAATTAAACAAAAAGGGAGGAATGTCTCTTTCCTATCTTGCAAGATGGAGGGTGAAAAAGTGGAGAAGCCTGACACAAAGGAGAAGAAATCTGCACCCCCAGATACTGGTGCAGCCAAAAAGGGTGACCCTAAGGTTAAAAAGCCCAAGAAGGGGAAGCCCCACTGCAGCTGGAATCCTGTCCTGGTTAGGGGAATTGGCAGTACTCCCAATCTGCAACGTATTCCAGAAAGGCCTTGTACAAAAGGAAACACTCAGCCGCAAAGTCCAAGGTTGAAAAGAAGAAAAAGGAGAAGATCCTTGCTATGGTCACAAAAGTAGTAGGTGGTGACAAGAACGGTGGTACCCAGAAAAATGTCTAGGTTCCTATTCAGATCTAGCCAATGGACAGGACATTCTCCACAGTTGTGTGGAGAGCGGGGACTGACTCTGACATGAACTCTGGTGCCCCATATTTGAAGCCCTTAGTGGGGAGGCCTGGTGGCACTCAAAGGAAGGATAAGCAGGCTATCAGGATGAGACTTGATAGGTTGTGACCATATGGTGGGGAAGGAGGTCCCCTTCTGTCACAGACCTAGGGGAGGGTGAAAGTGGGAAGGAGGGGAGGAACAGGAGGATACAAGAGAGGGGATAACAATGGAGATGTAATCCAAATAAATTAATTTAAAAAGAAAAATGTCTAGGTATTATCCTACTGAAGCTGTGCCTCAGAAGCTGCTGAGCAATGGGAAAAAGCCCTTCAGTCAGCACGTAAGAAAGCTGTGTGCCAGCATCACTCCTGGGACCGTCCTGATCATCCTCACTGGGCGCCACAGGGGCAAGAGAGTGGTTTTCCTGAATCATCTGGGAAGCAGCTTGCTTCTTGTGACTGGATCTCTTGCCCTCAACAGAGTTCCTCTGTGCAGAATACACCAGAACTTTGTCTCACCACATTTACAAAAGCTGGTATCAGCAAGGTTAAAATCTCCAAACACCTGACTGACGCTACCTCAAGAAGCAGCAGCTGTGAAAGCCCAGGT
Source organism: Acomys percivali (assembly GCA_907169655.1). Classification (NCBI taxonomy): domain Eukaryota; kingdom Metazoa; phylum Chordata; class Mammalia; order Rodentia; family Muridae; genus Acomys; species Acomys percivali. Next base: position 94,222,716 of record OU015749.1, read on the forward strand.
ACCAGGAGGGCCCATCTTTGACACAGAGAAGGAGAAATGCAAGATTATAGAGCAGCACTAGGCTAATCAGAAAACTGTGGAGTCGCAGATTTTGCCAAAGATCAAAGCGTTCCTCAGCTGCAATCTCAGTTCTCCCTGACAAACTGGACGTATCCTCACAAACTGGTGTTCTAAATTGCTAACACCCTAGTTAAACAGCTTCTTACATTAAAAAAAAGGGGGGGGGGCAGGCATGTTAGCATATAGGTAGCAATTTTAGTGGGAATTTTAGTGAGAATACATAAGACTTACAGACCACAGCCTTGTGACATTTCTTTTAACACAAAGAACTTGATTAAATATGCCCAAACTTGGGCCAGCATCACCCTAACAAGTTCCAGCACAAGCTCTAAAATAACCTTTGCAGAAATGTGGTTTTGGTCAGCCTTCCTGCTTGCAGGCTAGTAAGGTGTGTGTTATAGCACACATATTCCGTGGGCTGCTGTACCTGTCGTCTGCTGCAAGTATCTCTCCGTTGTCTGGGTGGAAGACATTCGTGGCCACCAAGATGCAAATCCTCTCGCCAACTTTCAGCTGTCCTAACAGATGGCTGCTGCTTAAAATGTAAGCTCTAAAACACACATCAAATTGTGTTAATGGTGACATAATAGTGAAAAAGCTACAGGCTTCAGTGATGGCTTCAGGTAATCTAAAAAAGCCAGAATGTTCTGATCCATTATACTATAAAAGTAGAAATGTTTCTTGTCATTACCAATCTTAGGAGCATCTGCAAAACGACCTTAAAGTTTACCTCTAAAACAAGGAGCATGCCAGCATAACCTCCAGGTGATTGTGGTAATTCAGTAAGATAATGCATACAAGGTTCTAAAACTATTCTGGCTGTTGCTAATACTTCATCAAGGTAAGCTACCATTTTAAAACATTATTAATGAAGATAATAACATTAATGCCTTTGTTAGTAATATAACTTAAAAAGGCCCAGGCCAAATTCTTACTTTTTCCCACTGCTTACACCTTACTAAACTCTGCTCTACCTGCTTGCTGGCAGAGACTGGATCCTGGGTTTCAAGTAAACCACATCCATACCACACTGGCTATAACTTCTTTCTCCATTTCTCATCTATCATATCATGTGATGCCTGCTCATAGCTCCTGTACTAAAAGACAACATAATTATCATTATAAATTGCCCAACAGGAGAACGACATCTACAGCAGCAATTAAAGCTTCTGATGAGGACTGAAGTAGTTTTAATCCATCAGAATGGCAAACAGAACGGAAAGGCAGTCTGTTTCTGTTCCTTGTCCATTGTTATTGACCTTAAGACCACACGCTTGAAGCAATTCCTGAACTGCCTGTCAAGTCTCAAGCCCAAGTCTGAGCAATGTGTTCTCCGCAGCACACTCCTCACTACATCACTACACTCATCTCTACTCACTCCCCCAGCAAGGTTAGGTCTTAAATGCTGTGTGAAGCATGTGTACAGTTCTCTAAAGCAACTCCTCTTGTAATCTTCCATTTCTCCCAAGATGAAATTTGCCTAATACACTTGATCAAAAGGAATTACAAAACTGTATCAACAGAAATGGGCTCATTATAGTACAAGTAAAAAATCCTAGAGTCAAGACAGAACAAGCTGTGTGTGTGTGTGTGTGTGTGTGTGTGTGTGTGTGTGTGTGTGTGTGTACGTACATGCACATCTGCCCATGTCGTAAAAATTTCCAAACACACAATAAAGTGGGAACAAAATAGCATAATGAATCCCTTATGGTACCTTTACTAGCAACCTCTATGACTTCTCCACCTTTTAAAAATTTTTTATTTTAAATGTGCGGCCTGCATGTACATGTTTTACCCGAGTACTGCAAGTAAGCCTGGTGCCTACAGAAGTCAAAAGGAGACACTGGATCCCTGGAAATGCAGCTATAGAAGGTTGTGAGCCACAGTGTGTTTGTGTCAGCAGGGGTGCGGGGTTAGGAACTGAATTTGATACCTCTGGAGGACAGCCAGTGCTCTTAAACACTGAGCCATCTCTCCAGTGCCTTCTCTGACTTTTTTTCAAGAATATTTTAAAGCAAACCATGGGCTATTTTGCACATTTAAAAATACCTACACATTTTACTCTTAGCTTTGAGCTTATGTATTCCACATACAAGCTACCTTGATGAATCCTGATTGAAGTAACGGTCTTTTTCTCTTTCAGGGGTTATATGGACCCCATCCTACAGATGCTCTCTACCTGTTCTCTAAGGAAGACTCGGTCCTGGATATACGGTGGAGCATACTGATGACACTCCAGAGGCAACTTCTCATCCTGCCTTTCTCCTCCCATAGAAGCTGAGGGTTGCTTGAGAAACATGTCCTAAAGGATAAGAAAAACAATAAGAACGGCAATAATTGCATAACCATCATCATGTAGCCAGGGAGTAGGAGAATCAAAATCTTGCATGATTGAAAATTGCTTCAGGGAGAACTCCATGGAAATCTTGATACTTTGGAATCAGTGGCAATACTACACTTCTAATCCAACTCTATAGATTTAATTCTTAATCCTAAACCACACACAAGAGCATCTACCAAACTCACCAAGCCTTAAAATAGCTTGCAACTACACTTCTTAAACTCTTCGTGCTGGGACAATACATTTCTGATGATACTGTGGGATTCAGCAATATAGAACAATCCTAAACATTCTAACTGCCTTTTGAGTGGGAGAATTTATTTAGCTTCCACAGTTTACTAAAAGAGGGTCATATTATCATTAGGAACAAGATAGAAGAGAAAAAGAGACCAGAAAGAACTGCATTGGTGAGGGCTTACATTCTAGGCTCATCCTTCTTAGAGGAGAGCGCCATTCTAACAGACCTTAGAGCTGGGATCCCACTAATACCACTCTGCTCCACCTAGTCTCTGCTGAAGTCCTGACCTTGTGGTCTGGGAGGCGGACACTGATAACTCACCAGAGAAAAGATTTCTTTCCCTTTCCTATCTGTCATATCAGAGAATGGCTCCTTAAAGTTTTCTTCCTAAAAGTGAAAAAACCTACCAATTGTCTAGAAGAAATAATATGAGAAAAATTATATTTAAGACTGGTAAAAGCATAAAAGTGAGTACGGTTTATTTTATATTAAAAAAAAAAAAAAAGACTGGTAAAAGCCTCAGGGTAATTTTTAAATTCAGAGTAATATGAAATATAATGGCGGGAAGCCATGCTTTGTCAGATCTCAAGTTCAGCTGAGAATCTTTGCAAGATCCAAGCTAAACGCCAAACAGTTAAGTTTCTGCTAATCTCTGTCCTTTGTTTGCTCTGCGTTGCTCTGCTCCCAATGGAGACCTGATAGTGCCCACAGTCATCAGAGGAAGTGCCTCTCTCCCTGTCTACCTCTCAGAACTGACTCTGGCTTCTCCATATTTGCTTTAAAAAAGAACAGACACAATGCAAGGTTTCTTGGTTAAGAATAAGAGGTTAGCTTAGACTGTTGGCTTGGGTGAGAATGTAGCTGACTACCAGCCTCCTGAGTGCTGGTCTTTCTGCACACCACCTTCCTCCTTTGGTTCTCAGTGATCTCTAGCAAAGATCTGGCCAGGAACTTGTGTTGAAAGATACAGCTGGGTACTTGTGAGACCTGCCTCTTTGCAACTTCCAGCTGCCAAAAATATTTTTCCTAATAAAGAATTGTTTACTACCCATAAAACTCCCAGCTAGAGGGAATATACTACAGATATTACTTAAACATTTTGGAGGAAACATGGAATTTTGAAAAAAAAAATCAACCAGGAAATTTCCAACTAGAAATCTCCAGAACAGCTGTAGGAGAATCCTTGCAGGTCCTACTGCAACCCAAAAGTCCCACGTGGCTTGTTGTACCCACTTCCTGCTCTATTTTACCTGATTTTGGAGTGGAAGATCCTGCTCCTGATATTTGTGTAGATTATTCTGGTCTTTGGGAAGAACATCATGATCCTGACATTTAGGAAGAACATGCGGACCTCTTCGGTCCTGGTATATAGGTAAAAGATACTGATATCTGGGCTGGAAACACTGTTCTGTAGGTGGGAGATCCTGGCTCTGACATCTGAGTGGATGACTCTGCTCTTTGGGCAAAACAAGCTGGCTTCTAGGTGGAAACTCCTAGTCTACTGGTAGAAAATGCTGGTCCTGGTATTTTGGTAGAATATTCCAGTATTTAGGGAGAACATAGTGGTGTTTGGGTAAAGATACCTGGTCATGACAACTGGGCAGAAAATCTTGGTCTCTGGATAGAAAGGTCTGATGTAAGGGTAGAAAGCCCTGGGCTTCCAACTCAGTTTTCCCAGCTATGTTAGCAGTCTGGGCTCTAAGAACGTCCTGAAGCTCTGTCCTCACAGCCTGGCCTTCTGGCTCTGTGGTAAGAAACTCCACTCCAGGGGCCTGGATGTCTGGCTCAACACCCAGAGTTGTAGGTTCAATTCTTGAAGCTTTGGGCTCAACATTCTGGACATCTACCGCCTCATGCTGGGATTCTGGAAGGCTGCCTTGAATTTCTACAAAATAATCCTGGGCTTCTGGAAGAACAGCCTGAAGGTTATGGAGATTTAAGTGTTTTTGTTCATCTTCTTTTATCACAACAAATAATGGATTTTTGAATTTTACTTTCTAAAAGGAAATATAAATAAAAACAGAGAATGTTAGGTGGTAGCAAAAATCCAGATTTTTTCCATGAGTCCTAAAATAATCTTAAATAATACCATAATCAAAGAAAGCTAGAATAAAAGGTGAAACCTTAGTATTTGTTCAATTTTAAAATAACCAGAGTCAACATCCTAAATATACCATAAATCCCTAACCAAGTCAAACTACTTTTTTGCATTATTGCTGACTGAACCAGGGCTTCATACATGCTAGACATGCACTCTACCACTGGGCTATATATTTGATCCTCTTTTCATTTCAGGGTATGTTCTCACAAAATTGTTCAGGTTGGCCTTGAACTCACTCTGTATCCAAAGCTGACTTTGAACTTGTAATCCTTCTGCTTCAATCTCCCAAGTCGCTAAGACTACATAGCTCAGTGCCCCTAGGTCACTGGGTTACTTTTATTGCCTTACTTGAACTTTTTCTTTGCCTTCAGAAAGGAGATCCCGCTGGTAATCCATAAAATAATTTTCTCTCTCCTCACATGTCACAACAGATGAAATTTCCTCACAGTCAATGTCCTAAAGAAAAAGTAAACAATTTTCTAAAAACTCACTAAATGTAGCTAATACAAGTAGAAACCACATGTTTGCAAATAAAACTTTGAGAACTATAAGACTTTAGATACCGCAAACAAGTCTAGCAGGACAATGTAGTCAAATAGCATTAAATGCTTATAAAGTACAACAAGGCTGTACACTTAAAACTATTAAACATTTTAAAGGCATTAAAAATCTAAATACATGAAAAGGTATCCTACATTCACAGTGGGAGACAATATTGTTCTTTGGTGATATTACAGGATTTGGTGGGCAATATGTCATCCCAGGACTTTGAAGGTAGAAACTTGAGCCCTTGAGTTGAGACCAGCCTGGGAAATATACTCAAACCCTACTGAACACCACACACACACACACACACACACACACACACACACACACACACACAC
>OU015749.1:94228349-94240770 GCA_907169655.1 Acomys percivali
CACACACACACACACACACACACACACACACACACACACACACACACCCTGGCCATATTTCCAACGTTTTGGATCACAAGTTGATCTATAGACGCAAGAATCAAACTACCAGCTGGTTTAAAAAAGAAAAGACCCAAACCAACTGAATTAATAAGCAGACCACACACACACACAGAATAGTAGAAACCTGAGGAGTAAGAAACAAACCCACACATTTACAGTGAACTGACATCTGACAAGGGTGCCAGGGATGTTTCAATGGGAAAAGAATAACTCTAACAAATAGTATTAAAGACAATTGGGTATCAACTAAAAAAAAAAAAAAAAAGAATGAAATGGGTAACATCTTCAATTCACTCATGAAAATTAAATTCAAGATAAATACAGACCATAAAGTAAGAGCTACAATTATAATGTACTTAGAAGACCTAGGAATAAAACTTCATGACTTGTCATCAATGGTTAGGGGATACAACACTAAAAGTGCAAGCAACAAAAGACAAAAATTTATTAGACCACCCGAAAACTAAAATTTGGAGCCTATAAATAATGCTACTAATAAAATGAAATGACAGAATACAGAATGGAAGGAGTTTATATACGTCTACTTTCTAATAGACTAATATTCACAACACAGAAATAACATTTAAACACTTAAAATAAAAAGATGATCCACTGAAGAGGATATCCTCTAACTAGACAAGTCTCCTAGTAGAGGGAAGGGAACAACAGCCCATCCATAAAAACTTCAACTCAAAATTCACCCTGCCTACAAGATGTACAGGGATAAAGAATGCGTAGATAGAGCAAAGATTGAGGGAAGATCTAACCAATGCCTTGCCCAACCCAAGACCCACCCTATGGGAAGACAACCAACCCGACACAATTAAGGATACTCTGCTACACTTACAGACAGAAGTCAAGCAGAGCTATCCTCCGAGAGGCTCCAGCCAGCAGCGCCTCAAAACAGATGCTGAGACTCACAGCCAAACATTGGACGATACATAGAGAGCCTTGTGGAAAAGTGGAGGGAAGGAGAAAAGGACCTGGAAGTGACAGGAGTTTCACAAGAAGACCAACAGAGCCACCTAACCAGGGCCCAGAGGGGCTTGAGAAGACTGAGGCACCAACCAAGGACCATGCATGGGTTGGATCTAGGTTCTTACACAGATGTAGCTGATAGGCAGCTCAGACTTCATGTGAGTCCCCTAGTAAGGGGAGCTGGGGTTCTCCCTAAAATGTGCTCTCTTGCCAACTTTTCAATTACTTCCTCGTGGCAGGACTGCCTTGCCAGGCCACAGGAAGACACTCAGTCCTGATAAGACTTGATGAACTGGGACAGATGGGAAGGAGGGCTCCCCTTTTCTGGAGAGTAGGAGGGGGAAATGGGGGAGAGGGAGGGAGGGTGGGACCGGGAGATAAGGAGGGGGGGGGCTATGACCAGGGTATTAAAGTTAAAAAAAAAAAGATGATACATTTTGATCAGTCCTGATGTGACTTGATATGCATTTAAAAAGATGATTCAATTAAAATTTTTCAATAGACTTTCTCTTCACAAGAGATACAAATGGGCAATTAGTTTCTGTATCTGCATTTCCCTACCTGATTTTCTATAAAGTTCTGGTAATGCACTGTAGTTAAAGGGCCTACATGGACTTCACAAGGGGTTTCCTCTCTTGCTTCTTTATTTATTTGGATGCATGTTGGTTTTCTAACAAGTGCTTTCTGGAAAGGTAAAACAAGCCAATCTAGGGGAAGCAATGGCCTCATGATACTCACTTTAGCTTAGGATAAAGGAAAGCAATTATTTTTATCTCAAACATACAAACAAATCACACATCAACATGTGGAAAAATATACACTGGAAGACTATCTAAGCTTTAAAGAAGACAACTTGCTGTCATTCTAGTCACTGATCATAGGAGACCATGATTTCAGTTTTGACAACGTGACAAGGGCCAAGCAAGAGCATGTTGTGCTTGTATCTCCAATTTTGAATGACAATAACAATTAGAGAGGATGTAATGCCACTAAAAGAAAATGAAGGCAGAGCTCAATTGGGTTAGGATGTAGTCTTTTTTGATGGTAGTTTCCATTTTGCACATAGGAGAAGGCAGAACACAGGTCAGATGTAAGGGTAAGAAAATTCCACTAATTTCAACATCATTCCCAACTTATACAAAATGGGTCTATTTCTATTCTTTTATCTGAAAAAAAGGACATGGCATTCTCTGGAAACAACCGGCAACCTTGAACTCATTATCACTGTCATAATAAGAAATTACACTCATATGGCACCTCTGACGTATGAAACTGGTTTGTACAAGGATGTTATCTCAGGATTAAGTCTCTCTTCTACAGGATTAATTATGTGAACAGTATTTTCTCTGGAAAAACACCAATTGAAATGTCTGAGTATATTCCAAACAGTGTAAAATATCAATCTCTAGGAACTAAGAGCACTTTTTTCCTGGCATATTAGAAAGTGTCCAGTCCTTTTTCTGTTGTTAGCCACCAGTGCCTCTCATGGTCCAAATCCATAGCAGGCTTAAGGAGAAGCAAGGCACAAAAGAAAAGGTACCGGTATTTCAAAACTCACAACAGGATACTAGGCAAAAGGAACCATATATCGAGGATGGGCTACCACATGTGAATATACAGATGCTCATTTGCTTTTTAAATTTAAATTATAAATTTTTAATACTGAAGAGGGAGGTATTCATAGTTTAGTGCTGAGCCAAGCATAGAGACAGATGTCTTTGATGGCTGTGTTGAGACACTTAAGGAAAAACCCACCTATGTCGTGGTCACCTAGTGAATAGTACTGTATCCTTTAGTTTGTCTGAATATGCACTGAAATTTTACACAATAAGGAAATCAACTAGCAACACATTTCCCTGACTGTATTGCTACAGTTAAGCAGCACACAATGTATACAGTTCCTGCCATATGTAAAATAGGTATACTGAAACTGGGGAAAGAACTGAGTTCTACGCCGGTCTGGTCTACAAAGTGAGTATAGCACAGCCAAGGCTGCACAGAAAAACCCTGTCTAGAAAACTCAAAAAAAAAAAAAAATTGTATTCCTATCAGGCAGTGGTGGTGCACACCTTTAATCTTAGCACTCGAAAGGCACAGGCAAGGGGATCTCTGAGTTCATGGCCAGCCTGATCTACAAAGTTAGTTCCAAGACAGCCAAGGCGACAGAGAGAAACCCTGTCCTGAAAAAAAACAAACAAAAATAGTACTTACTATTTCCTTATTAGAAAATAAAACATATGTTACAAAATTTTAAAAAACAGAAATAAAAATTATCTATAATATTATGCAAATATGTGAGGCCCTGGATTGATTCCTAGCAAGTGCAAGGGAGGAAAAGAAGAGCAGCATTAACCCTCCGCACCACCTCTACCCACAGCGTTTGTCTGTGCAGAGCATTCTCTCCCCATCTCAGTTTTCTTCATCACATGCACTTCTCACTTCCGATTCTGGTTATTTACTTGTTGATTGCATACTTCCCTACTAGTACAGAGGGCCCCTGGCAGATCTCTGTCTTTATTTTCACCAATATAATGTCAACATTTGTTAAATAAATACATGTTTTTAAAATTAAGGTTATAGTATATGTAATTTTCTATTCTGCTTTTTTCAACTCAAAGTTTTTCCTAATCTTCAGATATTATTTGAAATAATGATTTTTTTTAAAGAATGGCTGTATTTAGATATATCTTGATTTACTCAAGCATTCCCTATTAAGGGATACTAAAGATTACTCCAATTATTTTACATTTCTAAATTATGTTGATATAAAAATAAATTCCTAGCTATACTTTATCACATATTATTTTTACATATTTTTAAAAACAGCATACTGAAAATTAATTTACCTCTTGGGTGGGAGAGCTTTTGTATCTACCATTTAGAAACATTGATGTCTTTTTTTCACTCACAGTTTTAAAAGATGCCAGCTGGTGCCGTGCCTGTTTCATAGTTTGACTAAGCTGCCAAGGAAAGGTGAGAAAAAGAAAACAAAAACAGGTTAAAGTCTTAATACCAAATGTGCTGAGTGTTCCAACAGGAAAACAGGTCTCTATTATTAAAAGATGCCAGACTCAAGACAAGAGGATTACTTGCAAAGGAGACTTTAATCTGCTGACAGTGCTGTATAGTATTGCTGCCAATATTCTAAGATGAAACTTGGTAACTTATTTAAGGTCTATCAGTCAAATCTATTTTTAAATGATATATACTTTTTATATATAAAATGTCAGAAAATAACATCTAAATATACTTAGAAATTATTGAGCAAATACATTGCTTACCTTCTATTCATCTTACATAAATGTTTTTGTTATTCCTTGCTATAAAACTCCATGCCTAGTTCCCCTAAAACTTTTTTCAAGACAGGGTTTTTCCATGTAGCTTGGCTGTCTTAGACTGCCTTTGTAGACCAGGGGCACAGAGATCCACCTGCCTCTGCCATCCTGGTGCTGGGTTCAAAGGTGTGCACCACCACTCCCCTAAAACTCTTTTATTTTATTTTATTTATTTATTCATTTTACCTCCCGATCGTAGCTCCCTCCCTCCTCCCCTTCTAGCCTCATCCTCCCTTCCTCTCCCCCCCTCCCTTAGTCCTCAGAGGAGCCTCCTGCCTAAAACTTATTTCTTTATTTACATGAGTCTTTTCTCTACCTATCTCATTTGAAAACTAACTCTAGCCTTCTCTCTTAGGAAGCCTTCCTAAATACTCAAGTTTCATTTCTTCTGTTGCTGTGATAAATATACCCTGATAAAGGCAACTCAGGGGTGGGAGTTGGGGGCAGGAGTGAGTGGCTTATTTCAGCTTACAATTCCAGGTTACAGTTCATCCCTGTAGGGTAGCCAAGGTAGAAAATTCAAAGAGCTAGTCACATTATACCCAGTGAGGAACAGAAAGAAATGAATGCATATATGCTCTCTTGATTCCTCGCTTGTATCAATATGGTTTCTCCACTCTTATTATAGTTCAGGAGCCCCTGGCCTAGGGAATGACACTACCCACATCAACGAGCTTACTTGAACAACCCTCCAAGAACCACAGGCCAACCCAATGCAGACAGTCCCTCATGGAAACTCTCTTCCCAGGTGATTCTAGACTGTGTCAAGTTGACAATGAAAGCTGACCATCCCATTAAGTTAATGTAGAATGCATATATTGTATAATAAGAACCACTTTGTTTCAATTATTCTAAGAAACAATTGATATGTAATCATCATATAGCTTTATAGTCACTCTTTGTTCTAGTGGTTTTAAGTACATAACTATTTTCTTTTCCAGTAGCACAACCTATTTTATTTCTCTCAAATCTTCAAAGAATGTTCATTTAGGAGAAAAATACCCATGTACCATTTCATTTTAAAATAAGGAAGGCATCAGGTAAAGGACAAATATCTCCACACTAGTTAAAGAAATTATAGCAAAGCTAGGAACACTTTTTGTTGGTGGTGGTTTTTTGAGATAGGGTTTCTCTGTGTAGCCTCAGCTGCCCTGGACTTGGTCTTATAGACCAGGCTGGCCTTGAACTCACATCGATCCACCTGCTTCTGCCTCCCAAGTGCTGGGATTATAGGCATATGCCACAGCACCCAGCCTAGAAATAGTTCTAATCCACTCATTAAATGCTAATGGTATCAACTCTTCCTTAAAGAAAACTATGCTTTGCCAATATAGTAATCAACACTATATACTTTTTACTAAAAATGAGTTAATGATAAAAAAAAAAAAAACCCACTCTTACTACCAACCCTATGTCCCACAGTATATCTTCTCTCCTTAATTCTTGCTTATAGTGGTCTAAACCAGTTTCAAACATTACTCTTTGTTCTACCAAAAGGAAGATTTCTAGATCAGGTGCAGAGTGGCTACAGGAATCAAGACAGTCATTCACATGCAAAAAAACATTCTGTGCAGTTGGAGTTAAACAATGTAGAGCAAGCTATGTCACTCTTATTCATTGTTGAATAAACTAGGTTTCAGTGACCCATACCTAAGGCCAAGGACTCCCAAAGTCTGTTGCAGAATCTTCATCTCCCATCAAATACTAATTTCTAGTAGAGTCCAAGTTATAAGCAAGCTTTCCAACCATTCCAGCAGCCAGAAAAAGCACAGTGTTCTGCTTCTCTTCCATTACCCTAACTCTTTGCCAAACTTCAACCTTGTGAAAGCCTTTTCAATGACAAGAACTATAAGAGTATGAATATAGCCCACCCAAAAATACTAGATCCTAATCTCTGGAACTCTAAATGATACTTTATAAGGCAAAAGGGCCCTTGCAGATGTGGTTAGGAATACTGATATAAGCCAGGCACTCTAGGAAGCAGAGGCAGTCAGATCTCTGAGTTCAAGGCCAGCCTGGTCTACAAAGCAAGTCCAGGACAGTCAAGGCTACACAGAGAAACCTGGTCTCAAAATACCAAAACAAACAAACAAACACAAAACTGATATATGGCTAGCCAGGCATTGTGGGTTATGCCCTTAATCTCAACACTTGGGAGGCAGAGGTAGGTGGATCTCTGTGAGATCAAGGCCAGCCTGATCTACAAAGAGAGTCCAGGACAGCCAGGGTTCTGTGTAACAGAAACCCTGTCTCAAAAAATGAAAGGGCCAAAGTTAATACTCATTACATAAAAACACAGAAAATTGCTACCAGGTCAAAATTATTTGATAATTAAAAGAAATTAGTATAAAAGAATCCTTGTAGTCAAGCCTGGTAGCACAGGACTTTAATCCCACCACTCAGGAAGGCAGAGGCAGATGGATCTCTGTGAGTTTGAGGCCAGCCTAGTCTACACAGAAAACCCTGTCTGGGGGCAGGGGGTGGGGGTGGGGGACGACGGGACACTTGTAAGATAATCATTGTGTGTGTGTGTGCGCGCGCACGCGTATGTGTGTGTGTATACTTATATGTGTATTGGGGGTACGGGTTCAAGACAGGATTTCTCTGCGTTGCCATGGCTGTCCTGGACTCACTTTGTAGACCACATTGGCCTCAAACTCACAGCGGTCTGCCTGCCTCTGCCTCCCAAGTGCTGAGATTAAAGTAACGGCGTGAGCCCCCATGCCCAGCTTTATATGTGTATTTTTAAAAGTATACTTAATTCTCATTCAGAAGGGCAAACAGAATAGACACGGGAAGCAGCTGAAGAGAATGCACAGGATAGGAGCCTACCACAGTAGTCCTCTGAGACTCCACCTAACAGGGGATGGAAGCAGATGCTGAGAATCACAGTCAAAGTTCGGGGTGTAGTACAAGGAGTCTTATGGAAGAGTTGGGACATAAAGGGACCTGAAGAGGATAGCTCCACAAGGAGACCAATGGAGCCAACCAATCCAGGCCGGGGGAGGGGGATGCTGCAGAGACTGATGCACCAACCAAGGACCGTGCATGGTGAAGACCCAGACCCTCTGCTCAGATGTCGTAGATAGGCAGCACAGTCTGCTTGTGGGTCCCATAATATGGGGAGTAGAAGCTCCTTCTGACATGGACTCCAGTGTCCACTTGTTGGTCACTTCCCCCTGGTGAGGAGGCCTTGCCAGGCCACAGAGGAAGAGAATATAGGCAGTCCAGATGAGGCTTGATAGGTGAGGTCAGATGTTAGAGGAGGAGGGCTTCCCTTTCTGAGGACTAGGGGAGGGAGGAGGGGGTATGAAGGAGGAAGGGTGGGACCAAAAAGCTATGAGAGAGAGGGTCACAATTGGGATGTAAAGTGAACAATTTTTTAAAAATACATTCAAAATACAAATTTTAACAGTGTCTTTCTTATGCAAAACTAGACATATAACTCATTCTTTTACAGCTATTAATTATTATTAGCAGACTAGCATTGAAATGACTGACCAATATGTAAGCTTTCTTTTTTTTTTTAGAATTATTTATTTTGTGTATATGAGTACTCTATTTGCATGTACACCTGCATGACAGAAGAGGGCATCAGATCACATTATAGATGGTTGTGAGCCATCATGTGGTTACTGGGGTTTGAACTCAGGACCTCTGGAAGAGCAGACAGGGCTCTTAACCTCTGAGCCATCTCTCCAGCTCGATTTAAGCTTTCTTGATGGAGCTGATTGTAGTAGCTCATGTCTATAATCCCAGCATGTGGGAGACTCAGGCAGCATGATTGCTGTAACTTCAAGGCCAGCCTTGGCCAAGCAGTAAGTTCCAGGAAAGCCTCAGTTATGAAGACTGCCCCAAAACAAAGAAATGGGCTCCTGAAATGGCTCAGCCCCTAAGAGCACATAATGAATGTGCTTCCACAGGACCTGAGTTCAGTCCCAGCACTCATGTTGGGTGACTCACAGCTGCCATAACTTTAGCTCCAAAGGATCTGACACGCTCTTCTGTCCTCCATGAGCACAACCCCCGGAACACACACATTACCATAAATAAAAATAATAATTTAAAAAACAAACAAGTCCCTGCTGGAGATGAAAAATTCATAAATGTACCGAAAACCTAGCAAATAAAAACAAATAGATATAACTCCAGATAAAAAAGTAATTGCAGCCAGGCGTGGTGGCACACATCTGTGATCCCACACTCTGGGAGGCAGAGGCAGGAGGATCTCCATGAGCTCAAGGCCAGCCTGGTCTACAAAGCTAAGAAATCCTGTCTCAATCCCACCCCCCCCCCCTGCCAAAAAAAGGAATTGTAGTTACCACCTGGCTCAGCTGTAATTAATACTTATAGCATATGAGTATATGAAAATACCCAATCTAAATAAAATTATAACACTGTAATATTATAAAGAGAGGGTAAGGGACGGGTATATATGTAATGACAAGAAGGAAAGCACAGAGAGCCTAATGGGACATCAGTGAGATTCTCTATCATATGCTTATGTTGTGTAATAGTTTCCTCTCAAATTGAAACATTTATCCCAATCCCAGGGAACTCTTTAAAACAGAAAAACTCTTTAAGACCCAAAATAACTTCAGGAAGTTCCTGAAACTGACCAGATTCACTAGGCCCCTCCCTGCCAGAGTAAGCAATAAAATCTGAGCACCCACCTCTGAAGCTGACCCACCAAAGACTCAAACAAGCTGAGTGTCAAAGAAGACTCTGAGGAGAAAACCAGCAAAGAAAACCCAGACCAGACCAGCTGCCTGGAAGAGGTTTAGACCAACTGAGGCACCTGGGAAGGACACTCTCCAATGTGTGGAGCTGCCTGAAGAATATGCCGTGTGTTTCAGGTCCCCAACTGTGTGAGCTGTCAGACATGCTGGGGTGGGCTTTAGTGATGCAGTTGCCTTTGAATCTTTCTGCTTTTGTTAGTAACTTTTCACCCATACTTCTGTAAGCAACCCTAATCAAATGCATTGGTTCATTAAATTGGACCTTCGTGGTATCTGTACTTTGGTCTGTTGTATGTTCCCTAAGTTGAGCAAGTATGTGTTGTGTCTCCCCAGCTAAGTTTTGCCACAGAACAGCTATTACTTAGAAAGATGATTGTTGCTACCAAAACATAAAACTTTTTTTAAAAAAAATCAAATAGTTGCTTTTCAGAAGGAAGAAATGAGAAAATGGACAAACTACTTCTGTTTTTAAAATATGGATATTTTATACACTTTATTCTTTTATCTGTTTACACAATTACATACACATACTATTTCAGACCTTAGCCATATCCTAGAGAGCACAAGCCTAGGTTTTCTTCCATGCAACAGAAATACCAGGCAACAAATGTTCACTCACACTGACACTTAAGAGACTATCTTGTATGTGATAAACAGCCACTTGTAGTGCCTTCTGAGCCAAACAGGTATTGCACAAGCTCTCCTAAAGGTTGACAGCCTCCTTCCTAGCCTCAGCTGCTGGGAACAGTGGCTCAATACTTGCATATCAAGTAATACAGGTCTTGATATGGTGTCTTCTACATCCAACAACAACAGAAAGATCTACCATGCTCAGAAATAGTTTTAATCATTAGCAAAGAGACTTTTCCCTAATGAAAGTATATACACACACACATATATATGCATATATGTATGAATATACATATATACAAAAATGTTGAAATTTAAGTGTCAAAATCTTAGACCAGTATTATTATATGATAAAAGAAATTTAAAGCATTCACCAGTATCAGGGTAAAATATTAACAAATATATCTATTATCTTTTTTCCTTTAGCTCTTTTAATTTGTTCATGTAATATAGCCCATTGGAAAGGTAGAATTTATATATAACCAAACTAAAACTATTAATACTATGTAAGGCATAGGAGGAAATAGGGCTTAATATTTATAGAATGCTACTTACTTTGTTACTATGGAATTATTGTCAATTTAAGATGTGTTCAATGTCATAATAGCTATGCAAAGTTTAATTTATTTAAATATAATGCAGTATATCTGCAAATCATACTGATGTTGTAGTAGGTGCGTGGGTTTGAGATAAGGTCTCATGTAGTCTAGGTAGGCCTCATGATGACTATGTAAAACCAGTATGCTCTTAACCAATGTACAATCTCTCCAGCACTATGTGTTTTCTTCATACAAACATTCTCTTGCTTGGGTTAGCCTGAACTACCTGTGTGACATCCATAGGCTCGTATATTGACTGCTTTGTCCCCAGTTGATGGAATTGTTTGAGAAGTGTTAAGAGGGTCTTATTGAAGGAGGTATGTCATTTGGAGTGGACTTCAAGGTTTAGTAAGCTAGCACCGTTCCTAGTCCTCTCTCTCCTCTCTCCCTCTTTTCCATGACTCCCTCCATGACCCACCCTCTGAAACTGTAAGGCCCAATAAACTGTTTCTTCTGTAAATTGCTTGGTCATGGTATCTTAGCACAGATATAGAAAAGAAAGACAGCATTTTATAGGTAATTCAACAATTATTTCAGATCATTCAATTAGTTAAAGGGCTAGAGAGAAGGCTGAGTGATTAAGAGTGATTGCTTCTCTTCCAGAGGACCAGAGTGAGTTCAGTTCCCAGCACTCACATCAGGTGGCTGGCTCACAACTGCATGTAACTGCAGCTCCAGAGGATCTGAAACCATTTTCTAGGCTTCTGGAACCCACACATACATAAAGAAAATTTAAAAAGCAAATAAATATTAACTACAAAAGTAATTCTTTTCAGGATAGAAAAAGGCTAGAAATCTGGTGGTGTAGTGAAAGAATAAAAACAACACATCATGCAAAAGAATGAAATTAAATCCATAAGATACTCCAGTACCAAATAAATAAATAAATAAAATGGATTAAAAAATGGGTTAAAAGCTGGGCGTGGTAGAACATACCTTTAATCCCAGCACTCGGGAGGCAGAGGCAGGTGGATCACTGTGAGTTCGAGGCCAGCTTGGTCTACAAAGTGAGTCTAAGACAGCCAGAGCTACAAAAAGAAACTCTGTCTCAAAAAACAAAATAAACAACAACAACAACAAAAAGATTAAATATAAGATCTATATATGAAACCTGAAATTCAGCTGTTATAAGAACACACTTCAAAGTTTTTAAGGACTTTCCAAAAGCACTTCAAAAGCACAGGAAATAGTTTTAAGAATTAGTTGACAAATGGGATTACGTGAGACTACCGCACAGAAAAGAAACAATCAGCAGAGTGATGAGCATTGTAGAATGAGAGAAAATCAGTACTAACCATGCATATAACAAAGGATTTCTACCTAGACTCTATAGAAAGAGCTGAAAAAGTCAAATTCCAAGAAGAGGAAATCTTCTAGTCAATAAAAGGACAAATAAATAACAGAGAGTTCTCAAAAGTAAAAATACAAATAACCAAGACATATACTTTTTCAAATGTCCAAGAGCCTTAGCTACCAGGGAAATGCAATTTTAAAACTGCTTGGAGATTGCACCAGAATACTGGCAAGGATGTGAGGGAAAGGACCATTATATGCTATTGGTAGGAACACAAACCTGCAGCAACTATGAAGGCTAAAAATAGAACCGTCATGTGATCTAGCTCTAGCATTCCCGTGTATACACCCAAAGGAATCAACATCAACAGCCAAGATAGGAGGCTAAATGCTTATCAATGAATGACGAAAATACATGATAGATATACACAATGGAATTGTATTCATCCATAAAGAGGAATGAAATAATGTCATTTGCACGTTGGCTGGAACTGGAATCATCATGTTACATGAAATAAATCAGACAAAAGCATTACCACATTTTCTCTTATATGCAAAATCTGTGTATCTGTGTGCGTGCACACACACATGATATGAAAGTAAAAGGGGCTAAGAAGGAAGAAAAGGTCTAAAAGGGAAAAAGAAACAAGAATATAGTAAGGAAAGAAACAAAACATCCCATTTTCACTTATAAAGAATCTAGGTTTTAAAGGACGCAAAAATAGGGACAGAATAAAAGAGAGAGAGAGAGAGAGAGAGAGAGAGAGAGAGAGAGAGAGAGAGA
>OU015749.1:94240780-94257025 GCA_907169655.1 Acomys percivali
GAGAGAGAGAGAGAGAGAGAGAGAGAGAGAGAGAGAGAGAGAGAGAGCTAGGCTAGCAAATGGGAGAAGGAACAGCAGACAGCAGTGGCAGAGGGCAACTAAGAACAAGATCTAGGACTGGAGAGACGGCTCACAGTTAACTGTAAGGGCAATGGCTGCTCTTCCGGAGGTCCTGAGTTCAATTCCCAGCAACTACATGGTGGCTCACAACCATCTACAATGTTGTCTGATGCCCTCTTCTGGCCTGCAGGTGTACAGAGCACTGCTCTGTACATACTAAATAAATTAATAAATGAACCCTTTTTTAAAAAAAGAACAAGATATAACAATATATACAAATCTCATAATGAAATTAATTCTTTTGTATGCTAACTAAAAAGTTATTTTACAAAAACAAGGTAGCAAAATAATCCGTGAGGAACAGAAAGCTAAAATACAGCATGCTAGTCTGGAAAGAAACATCTGTAAACTGCATAGTCTTAAGATAAATGTGCTATATGGCGAGAATGATAATATAGCAAGATGTTTTTAAAATGTAATCTAAGTGAAATAACCAAGACACACCTCAGAAAAGAAACCTTTAACAATAACTGTCAGTACTAGCAAGCGGGGTCATGCACCTTTAACTTCTTCAAGCTCTGTAGCTCTAGTTCCTTAGCTTCTATTCCTAACTATATGTGGCCTTTCAACAGGTGGGAATTATCAGGTATTAGTAGGAGGTTGGATTGAGAGACAAAGAGAAAGACTAGCCAAATGACATTTTTGTTTTACTGCAGTTTATTTATTTAGTGTGTGTACATGAGCCCGTGGAGGACTGAGGACAACTTGTGGGAGGTGGTTCTCTCCTTCTACCCTATGGGTTCCGGGAGAAAAAGTCAGATCATCACGCTTGGTGCCAAGTACCTTTATCCACTGAAATGACAATGTCCCAAATCACAGTTGAAATACAGAGGCCAGAAGACAATCCACAGAAGTTGGTTTTCTCCTTTTACTATGTGGGTCCTTGAGATTAAGCTCAGATCACTAGGCTTGGCAGCGAATACCTTCTCCCACTGAGACACTGGCCCCTAAAATGTTATTTATTTCATCTTTAAAAAAAAATGGGAGTATTTATTTCAGTATATGAGTTGAGTTTTTGTTTTTAAGACTTATTCATTTTAATTTTATGTGAATGGGCACTTAACTTGCATGTATGTCTGTTCGGCACTTGTATTCGGTATCTGCAAAGAACAGAAGAGGGTGCCAAATTTTCTGGAACTGGAGTCCCAGATCACTGTGAGGTGCCCTGTGACTCTTGGGAATTGCACCTGGGTCTTCTTGATGAGCAGCCAGTGTTCTTAATCTATGAACAACTTCCCCAGCCTACTCCTATTTTTTCTTAAGGGAAGTGTAATTAAGTACCTAAAATTCAAGCATATTGCCCAGATTTAGCATCAACTCCTGGACAAACCTGCCTTACCTCTAACTCTCTACATCCTGTGGTTTGAATGTCAATGTTCCACATGGGTCACATGTTTGAACACTCGATCCCTGCCTGGAGGTGCTGTTTAAGGAGGTGGTGGGACCTTTAGAAGATAAGAGTCTTTCTGGAGGAAGTAGGTCACTGAGGTGAGCCTTGAGGCTTTATAGCACAGCTACATTTCCTGAGACTCTGCTTTTTGAGCTCAGACATAAAGTGACCAGTCAGCCTCCTGCTCCTGTCACCATGCCTTCCTTGCCTGCCGCCACATCTTCTCAGCCACAATGACTATATGCCCTTGGAACTGAGAGCCAAAACAAACCTTTCTTCCTCAGGTCAAGAAATTCTTATCGCGGCAACAGTGAAGAAATTAAGACTCTAACAAAGGATTATATTATTAAGTATATTCCAGAAGTCATATCATTTTATTCTTAAATATTTCAATGTCAGATGAACTTTAAAAGCCCAATGCCCACCAGACATGGTATCAGACACCCTTAATCCCAGCACTCCTGGGACAGAGGCAGGCAGATCTCTGTGACGGCCAAGGTTGTTACAAAGAGAAGCCTTGTCTCGAAAAACAAACAAAGAAACAAACAAACAAAACAAAAAACAATCAAGGCCAAGGGCTGGGGAGACAGCTCAGTAGGAAGGAGCATTAGCTGCTCCTCCAGAGGACACTAGTTCAAGTCTGGGCACCCAAAACAGCTCACAGTCTCTGTAACTCCAGTTCCAGGGTTCCCAATGCCTCCGGCCTCTGCAGGCACTGCACATGCACATACACACGGTTGTTTTTAAATATCAATATTATTGAGCCTACCAAGTTGTTAAATTATCAATAGAGCCTAATAATGCTTATTATTAGGCCTATAATTATTATTACTACTTCAGTATAACCCACTAGCAAGACACAGACACAGACACCTGTTATATTTTAAAATAGTCTTATTTAACCTGGGGCAGGGCAGACATTAATCCCTTAAACTACTTCCTATAGTGGGGCAGGTATGGGATATCCCATGCCATCTGTTTCTAATAATTTCTATCAAGCCACCTCCCATCCATAATCCCAAATACTTGCTAACGTTTTTCATCTGGGCCGAATCTTCCATCCATGCTGGCCATGTGCTTTTCTTCCACCTAACCCATGATGCCGCGACCTCCTTCTCCTCTCCTCTGGTCTTTCTTCTTCCTCCTCCTTTTCCTTCCCAGGATCCTCACTGTCTCTTAAGTCCGGGAACCTTAGCCACACCTATCTCGTCCACCCTGCCCAAATGATGGCCTTTTATTGGTCAAAAGGTGGGTCACAGAGACAGCAAGCAGTAATTAGCATCAAAATACATCAGACAATCCTCCAACCATGTACAGATATATACAGGCAAAATAACCAGTCACATCAAGTAACAGAATAAAAAGTTGCGTGAAACCCCTTAAAACCCCAACAGCAGTATTCAGTTTTTTTTTACAGATTAAAGAAACAAAAACTGAGAAGTTGAGCCAACCAGCCATAGTGGCACATGCCTTTAATCCCAGCACTCTGGAAAGGCAGAAGCAGGCAGATGGCTGTGAGTTTGAGGCCAGCCTGGTCTACAAAGTGAGGCCAGGACAGCCAGTGCTACATACAGAAACCTTGTCTTGAAAAAACCAAAACGACAACAACAACAACAAACAAACAAAAACCTGAAAAGTTCACAAACATTCAGAAACTAAATTATGTTTGCCATTATTTAATCAGTTCTAGATAAAGCAAAAAAGTTAATACTTCAACAATTTCATTGGTTTCATAATGACATCTAGTGGATTAAAAGTGCAATAGACATTGTTGTAGGGCTACGTGGTTAAAAGTTTACAGGACCAAATTAGTAAATCACCAAACATCCTTTAGCAAATCATCTTTTCTTCAAGAAAAAAATGAAAAGGTACACAAACTTCTAAACTTTTATAATACCTAGGGCTGTTTATAACCTGATTTCCTATCTCATCTCATCTCTCTGTTATTTTCCTTTATAAACTACCAACTAGAAAGGCTTCATCACTTACTCTAGAACATACCAAGAACCTTACAGATACTACACTTTTCACTCTTCCTGTCTCAAAAAGTCTCTTGAACTCATCAGTTCAGTTCAGCATACCAACTCAAGATAAACAGTTCAATCCTGTCTCTTACATGAATTCTGCCTATACTAATTCCTTAGAATTTTAAAATTTGGAATTCCCATGATACAATGTTTTTGGTCAAATACATCAAATATATCTATGTTTACTACTTAACTAGATTTGGGGTATAAGAGACTACAATGTATCTCCCTTGAAAGTAAGCCCATATACCCTATGAGCATATACAGAGGGAGGTAATCCCTCTCAGGAACAGTCATAGGGGAGGGGAATAAGGGGAAAATGGGAGGGAGGGGAGAATGGGAGGAAACAAGGGATGGGATAACCATAGAGATGTAACAAGAATAAATTAATTAAAAATAAATAAATTAATTAATTAATTAAAAAAAAAAAGAAACAGAAACATGTCTGCAGTTGTGTCTATAGTTTACAGACCCACAAGCTGCGGGGATGCTCTGCACCAGACAAGTTACTCACACTGGAGATGCAGCATGCTTACATAAATAATTTAACCCCTGTAAGTGTGTAAACAGCAGTGTTGGTCTTAGTGATTCCAGGAAAAAGACAGCTGTGCTTTTGTGGGGAGGGAGAGTGGGGGAGAGGAAAAGACTAAATACTTTCAATTGACAAGCATCCAGCATTTAACCAATCGTAAAGGCTGCCGGACCAAATGCTCACGTTACATGTTTACATTTCATCGCTGTTTACTGTTTAATAGAAGCTGACTGCTTTTTTGTAGTAAAAAATTAAATATAAACTTTGTTTTGGATCTGATTGAAAAAAAAAAAAAAAGAAAGAAAGTAAGCCCATAGAGGGTTCTATTTACATATTATTAGTACCCCTACAATGCATAACAGATATGTTTACTTACATGCTGACCAGTGTGTTCTAGCCATGTGTACACTACAGAAGAAATCCTTATTACAATGAGATTTATAATTATAATCCTTAGGTAAAGACTAGGTATGTCCTTCACTGTTCTCTTATAATATAACCAGTATCTAGTTTAATAAATTCTTCTCCGTTTTTTTCTTCTTCTCTTCTTTCATCATTATTAAGGCAGAGTTTACATGGCCCAGTATGGCCTCAAACTTTCTATGTTCCTGACCTGATTACTGAAACCTAAGAGTATAAGAATATGTTACCATTCTGGCTCCTATTTATAAATGTAAAAAAGAAAATTAAAATAATTATTACAATGACTACTACAAATTACATAATCCCAAACCCCCCAAAAAAAAGTTTGGAGTAAAAGAAAATTGAGAACAAGATTTGAAGATAGCGCATCTCTTCCAAAGCTCTCTCTATTTATACATACAGCCCAACTCAGCAATGACTGTGGAGAATGAGGAACTCCTAAGTGAATGTGTATTGCTGACAGACACAGCCATGTCAAAGATTGAGGCTTAGTTAGTTTTATTGCTGTGAAGGGACACCATGGCCACAACAACTCTTATAAAGGAAAACATTTAGCTAGGCCTAACTTACAGCTCAGAGATCTGGTTAATTATCATCATGGCAGGAAGCATGTAGACATGCAGGCAGATGTGGTCTAGAGAGATAGCTGAGAGTCCTACATCTGGATCAGCAGGCAGCGGGAAGAGACTACCACACTAGGCATGGCTTGAGCATTTGACCCCTCAAAGCCTGACCCCAATGGCCACCTCCTCCAATAAGATCACCCCTCATAGTGTCACTTCTTATGGGCCTATGGGGACCATTTTCTTTCAAACTACCACAGACCCCAATGCCTTGGAAGTGGTAAAGACTTCCCAGGGTGAGTTCAAAGGGGGGTGGCAAATCCTTTCTCTGGTTCATGTGCAGATGTTGATAATGTGTGCAGAAAATGTTTAACATAGCTTATTTTCCTCTCCCCCAGATATGTATGGGCCAAAGACTCCTGAGATTAGCTAAACATTCCTCCTTGATCCAGCTGTATGCCGTGAGCCCTGCTTCATTCATCCAGCTGTATGCAATAACCTGCCTCACTGTTCAACTGCATATAACAAACACGCTGAGCTTCTGAGATGCTGCAGCTTCTCCATCTGAGAGCCCAGCCCATCTGATCCCAGCATTTCTGTACATGTGTCCCTATGCACCTGTCTTGCTGCCCCAGTTAGGTCAGTCCCTGAAGCTATGCCAGGACTTGGAAAAGTACATTAACTTAGTAGGTAAAACAGCTTTTATTTTCACGTGGTCATCATTTTCCACATTTATTTTTCTTTTCTTCTCATTATGCCTAAATATGTGTTTTCAAATAAAATGGAAAACAATTCTTACAGCAAAGGTAAAGCACACAGAGACAAAGCTCAGGTGACCGGAGGGAACTGAACGGATGGGAGGAGGCTGCTACTCACAGTGCTTTAATGTTTAAGTACCAGACATATTTTTAAAGATTCCTAGTGTTTTTCAAGGATTCTGACTATATCAAGAATTTACTATATTATTACCTGACATATAGTACAAATAAATATTTTGATAATTAGTTTAAAGGACAAAAGAGAAATAAAAATAATAAATGAAATACTCTTTAACTGTACTTGATCCCTTAGCATCAAAGGTTAAGATCATTTCTGTCTGTAGCTACAAACCGACAGTAACATATGAAGGACATAATTTCAAAATAATTGGGAAATTCAATGCTCTTTAATTTAAGACTCTAATAAATTCTGAGTTCTTGGCTTTTGATACCTTTCTTTAGAGAGTTCTACAATGTCTTGTTAAAAACAAATGAATATAAGAAGGATATTTATAAATAAGGAAGGTTTAATGGTTCATGTGCATAACCCCAGCACTCAGGGGACAGAAAGAAGAGGACTATGGGTCTCAGGTCAGCCTGTGCTACACAGCAAGACATCATCAACCAACCAGCCAATGAATCCACAAATAAACAATTAAAAAAAAATAAACACATCATACTAGCCCCTACTTTACTTTTAGTAGAAAAAAAAGTGGCAATAAAACAATGAAGTTGGGGCTGCGAAGACAGCTCAGCTGGTAAAGAACTTGCTGTGCAACTATGAAAAAACAGAATTCATATCGTCAGAACCCAGGTAAAAGTTCAAATCCCAGCAGCACATGGGAGTCAGCCATAGGGAATGGGCCCCCAGTTCAGTGAGACACCCTGCCTCGACATGTACGGTGGAGAGTGGCCAAGAAAGACAATCGATGTTAACCTCAAGCCTATACATGCATGCACGTGTGCACACACACCCATACACATACACCACACATACAAGAAAAAAGGTGAAATCAATATATTAGCTCCTAATCTCTACATTACAGCCTAACTATATCGTATCTTTAGGTTAGAGAACTGAGGAGAAACATCACAAACAGGAAATAAAATGTACCTGTACTTACAGCTTGAGCTTGTTGTTGGAACAGCTGATTCTGATTCTCTCCCTCTTCTGTTGCATCCCCACACACCTCGGAAATGGGTATAAAACTTCCAATAGCAGCATTCAAATTGCTAGGGAAAACACTTGTCCTTTTAGGAGTCAAATGCGCCAAATCTGAACAGTTCATGGCTATAGAGCATTCCTTTTCTGCCTACACAAAGGAAAATGGATGGATAATGAGCCTCTATTCCATTCTAGTACAAATAATACCTCCTAGGAGCCATAAGATTTTCAACTGGAACAAGAGTAGGAAAGGAGGCCGTAGCTCACAGAGGAACTAACATTTACCAGGAACCTACCATGTGTTAATAATTTAAGTAGACTATCTCACTTAATTCTTGTACAATCCTATAAGCTTAAGTATCAAATCTTAGTGTGCTAGCTAATTGTGGCTGCCAACTTAACTACTTCTGGGACCAACTAAAACCCAAGCAGCTGGGCACACCTGTGAAGGATTTCCTTAATTGGATGGATGATCTGAGGTGGGAAGACCCACACCAAATCTAGGCTACCCTGTGGTGGCAGCCCACATAAAGACACGGAAGAAGGGAGCTTTTGGTTTTTTGCCTGCTTGCTCTCATTCTCCTTGTTCACCTATGTTTATCTCAAGTTTATCTATCCTGTGGCTGATGCATTCCTTCAATAGTATTAGAAGCTACTCCTTTGGGATTCCAACACAGACTAAAGAGCAGCAGTTTTCTAGGGATCCTATGGGACCCTAGCACCAGATTGGGACTGCTGAGACGTCTAGGCCCATGGACTGAATTGACTACAGGATTGCTGGCCCTTCCATCAGAAACAGACACCGTTGGACTACTGGGACCACTGCCTGTAAGCCATGCTAATAAATTCCCTATCTGGGGACTGGAGAGATAGCTCAGAGGTTGAGAACACTGGCTGTTCTTCCAAAGGTCCTGAGTTCAGTTCCCGCAACCACATGGTGGCTCACAACCATCTATGATGAGATCTGGTGCCCTCTTCTGGCATGCAGGCACACACTATACATAATAATAAATAAATCTTTAAAATAAATAAATAATAAATTCCCTATCTGTTCTGTCCCTTTATAGAGCTCTAATACACACATATTCTGTATACAACACATATCATATAGAGATACATGTATATATATGTATATATGATCTTTTTTGAGACAGATTCTCATTCTGTAGCCCAGGTCTGGAACCTGGCAATCTTCCTGCCTCAGCCTCCCAAGTACTGAGATTATAGGTATGAGCCACCATACTCAGCATTTGTCTATTTTATAGATAAGGAAACTATTATGCAATCAGAAATGTTAAGTAACTAACCCAAGGTGGCAAAGATGGAATTCAAACTTAAATTTGCACCCAAAATTGCGACATTTTAAAAAAAGTATTTAATGAAAGGGTAAAAAGTGAGTCAGAACAGCACAGGAATAAAAACAGTTTCTCTACATGAAAACTGACAGTGCTCAGTAGAAAACTCGATTTTTACAACAAATAATCAAAAGACACACTTGCTTTCCATTCAAGCTACCTCACTTCAGAACTTACTGCTTTGTAGGACTTCTGAAGCTGCTGCTTTTTCCTCAGCTTAACCTGTTGATTTACCCGGTGTTTGACTTGTCTCTGAAAATGTTTCAGAGATTCTTGCTTTCTTCGCTGTTGTTCCTTTATTTCCTCTTGAATTATGTATGCCAAAGTCTTTAAAGAGAAAAGGCAGAAAGTGGACTTAAATATCGCTGAGGTTGCCCGTGAGAATGTTATGAGTGCAGGAAAGTTAGCACATCATTGTGAAGAACAAAAACTTAGTTCTATAATCAGGTCTCCAGAAGAGCAAGGAAAATCAGTTTAAAACCACTGATCTAAGTGTAGCTAGTGAGTCCAAAGAACTCAGGGCACATCAGACACTTTAAAAAATGGAATTTGTTAATATTCCTATCAAAGCTTAATGTCTTATTAAACTAAAACTAAAGATGTCTTCATTAATTCTTAATGAACTGATTTTGGCCCATTTGTGTTTATGGTTTCTTACGTAAGTAAACAGTAGATATGCCATATCTCTCACCAGTCACTAGACATGTTCCAATGTACAGTGTCTTCATACTTAGAATTAGCCATCCCCTTCTTGGGTGGAATGGGGCATGTCACTATTATAGCCCAACTATTCTACAGCCCACCACATAGTTGGAAGCTGACCTTAAACTCCTGTCTCTATCTCCCAAGTGCCTTTCACTTCTTAGTCTTCAAGACTATCTAGTATCCCAGCACTTTCCTGAGAGCTATAGCACATTTTATTTTAATATGAATAAAATATAGTGCTTATTATCTCTCCTACTAGATTTTGAATTCTAAGGGCAGGAAATGTTTAACATTCCTTTCTTTGGATAATTTACATATGATGAAAGTAATGCATAAATTATATAGAAATCAGTCTTCAAAAATGATATATCTTAACCTAAATAAATTAAGTCTCTTGGTACTGATGCTATTGTGTAGTCTTTTCCTACACTGAATTTTATCTATATTTGTATAAACAACAGAATGAGGGAAAAGTTGGGTCTATGACTTCCCCAACAAGGTCATTAAGCAACTTCTACTAGAGTTCTGGAATGTTCACCATGGGGAAAGCCAGTACCACCAAAGAATTCTGACTACCCTGGAGGGAAGCACACCTAGCCATATGGTATGGAAAGATATCCAAGCAGCTCCCAGGTATTCTAGCCATCCTCACCCAAATGTGATACATGAAAAAAGCATTCTTGGACATTACAGCCTATAAAGACCAAGAGCTTTAACAGCCAGACCCATCAAGCTGTCCCGAACACACCCATTACTTAAGCCACTCAGCTGAGGCCCGGAACTCTGAAGCAGGTAAGACACGCCAAGTTATACTGTGCAAACTCCTGACCACAGTACTACCTGCTTTAAGCCACTATGTTCTGATATGGTTTGTGTTGGCATAATATTCTTGTAGACTGTGTACAGTTTACTCTGTTCATTCAAATGCTGATTTCTCTACCCCACTATCTGGTTTTAATCCAGGCATTGCATTGTGATGTTTATTCTAAGCATCTCCTGTCTCAAGTTTGTGTAAACATGCCAACATTTGTTCTCCGTATTGCCAATAAAAGCCAACTAGCCAAAGCTGAGCAATACAGAGAATACGGTGGGGCATCCTGGTCCAGTGAGGGGAGGAGAAAGAGCAGGAAGGACAGGATGGAGCCATAAGAGAACTGGAAAACACTAGAAGAAATGAACTGGACCTAGGAGATGAGTAAAAAGCAAATATAATGTGGGAAATCTGAATAAGAGGAAGCTATACTAGCTTGGAGGTTTAGATGGAGCAATTATTGCTCACTATTGTACTCTAGGCTAATTATATATCCTAGTCTCTCTGTGTGGTTATTTGGGTATAAAGCTGGTCAAGGAGCTAATTGATTTATTATTAAGCTAATAAATCAATATTAAATATTAGTAACAATTCAACAGGTTTGTTATGTAACAAAAGGTAACAAGGGAGGTATTAACATGCAAGAGACATCATATATAAAACCATGGTGACTCTTCATAATAATTTAGTTGCCAAAGAGAAATTAATTTCTGAAGCTATGAGGCTTTTTTAAACCTTGAAATATTACATTCTTTAGACTAGGCATGCCCTTAGAGAAGACAAGCTTTAGAAGTAACTATTTACCATATCTCTGATCAATGAGGATGGATTCCCAGATTAAACATGCTTTAGCAATAGAGTTCTACCAGATGCTTGATCAAACTCCCTTTCCCTGGAACTGACTATACAATTATTTAAAAGGAGGAAAGGAGATAATTTGTACATGTTTCAAAAGTTTAGTATTCTGAATGTCTGATAACTTAAAATTAAACTATTTTAAATAACAAAAAGGGTGCTATGGTAACAAAATTTAAGCAGTTTGATAGTACTGACATTATGAAGGTGTCTTACTAATTAAGAAGATGTACTGGGGCAGTGAGATTGCTCAGCAGGTGAAGGCTCTGAAGAGCCGATCCACACAAAGACCCACTGGTGGGAAGAGAGAGCCAATCTCGTCGAGCCTTCTGACCTCCGTGCCACCGGCATACACAAATAGATGGAATTAAAGTTTTAAAAGTGCACTGACTTCAGTAATAAAAGGACTTTGCCCCGATTCTTATTTACTGATTCCCATTTCCCCTACATTTTCCAGCGCTTTCCCCTCTTCCATTCCTATTACTACAGAAATTTTGATGGTACGGTGCATGTCTGAATTATTTCAATTTATTCTAATTTGTTCCCCTAAACCTAATCTCTTCCTAACACTTAAAACTTTGAGGCAACTAATCTAATCAAAACAGCTTGGTCATGAACTTATCTATAAATATTATCTATAATACTTTCCTCAAGACTTTCTATAGTTTTCCACTCCCTCATTAACAAATCTTGTCAGCCACCATTCTTCTACTAAGCCTTCCCCTCCAATCAATCTAACCTACCCTTCTAATCGCCACTTACTTCCTATCATCCTTAATCCCTTTAATTGGACAGTCATCTCTTCTCTGCCTATACAGATTCTCTTAAACTTTCTTGGATTCATACCAACCCAGGCATTTTTCTTCTTTGATTGATGTATTCTTAGCACTTAATCACATGCAGGCCAACTCTTAAATTCTTACTGAAAGGATGCAAGATAAGCATAAAACATAAAGCTATGAATACATAGCTATATACACTATGGACATAAATTTAATTGACTATATTGAATTATTATTAACATTTATAATTGGGGTTGATATTTTGGGGTTTTTTGGTTTTGTTTTGTTTGAGATACGGTCTTACTATGTCTGACCTGGAACTCCCTATGTAGACCAAGCTGCCCTCAAATTCAGAAACCCACCTGCCACTGCCAAGTGCTGGGATAAGAGATGTGTGCCACCATGTCTACCCATTTGTAATTTTCTAATATTAATTTTATCCTGTGGGGGGGGTGTTTTGCTTGTATGTATGTCTATGCACCACATGCTTAAAGTGTCTTCAGGGACCAGAAGCTTTAGATTCTCTGGAATTAGAGTTTAAAAAATAGTTGTTAGCTGCCATACGTCTACTGGGAATTCTGGAAGAGCAGCCAGTTCTCTTAACTGCTAAGCCCAACAGTTTTAAAATTTAGTGTGTGTGTGTGTGTGTGTGTGTGTGTGTGTGTGTGTGTGAGAAAGAACAGACATATGAATGCCATGGTATGCTCTCATGTGTAGAGATCAGGAGTTTTCAGGAGTTGGCTCTCTCCCTCTACCTGGTTTTAAGGCAGGGGCTCTCTTATTTCTGCTGCTTCACCCAGAGGCTTCTGGTAGATTCTCCTGTCTCTGCCTCCCATTTCAATATAGGATTATGGGGATACCACCACCCTATCCAGCTTGTACCTGGATTCCGGGACTAGAACGTCAGTTCATCAGACTTGCACAAGTATTTTTACCTGCTAAGCTATCTCCCAGAGCCTCATGTCATGTTTAAATGTCTTGTTTCTCCTCTAAAATCAACAATACTAAGAATATATTTTTTCACCCATGTGCTAGTACCTTGTGTATACTAAGAAAATTGCACATTTCCTACATTCCATAAATACTATATATATGTCTTTATTTAATCTAAAAACAAAGGGTATGAAACATGACCTGTGCCCTATGCACATAAAATTTGATCAAAGAGCAAAGGAACAGTTTGATGAAGCACCAAACAAAAACTTGCAAAACCACTCTCATGTTTGGGGGGGGGGGTTGTGGGTTTTGTTTGCTTCTGTTTTTGTTTTCTTTTGATTTTTTGAGACAGGGTTTCTCTATGTAGCCTTGGCTGTCTTGGACTCACTTTGTAGACTAGACTGGTCCTGAACTCATAGAGATCCACCTGCCTCTGCCTCCCCAAGTCCTGGGATTACAGGTGTGCACTGCACTTTCATGTTTTAGTAGGAGAATCACTCAAACACTTACATGCGTAAACTTTCAAAAGGGCATCGTCCCTTTATCTGGGACACTTCTACCTATCTGCATTCACTGCATTTCCATTCTTCTCATGGCCAACAAAGCCCGTATTTCCTCATTCACTCAACAGCGATGTGCTGTAAGACCTACTTTATCCCAAAACAAAATGAACAAGAAGCTCCCCGTCCTCGTGGAATGTACAGCTCTCTCAGAGTTTCTGTCAGGATTAAACTCTTCTGTTTTCTTATTGCATTTTGTCTGGATCTTCATTTAAAAACTTAGAAACTTTGAGCAACTGATTAACATTTAAAGGGTGACCAACTGTCATTTCTCTTATGTTACAGAGTGTCTGGAAGATGTACACAGTACCTATGTCTTACATGGCAAACAATGATGTTTGTGAAGAAAACTAGTCTATTTGCTGGTATACCGGGAGTAAATATTTGATTATGTCAATAAAGATGAGGCAAGTTTTGGAAAATATGTCATTATTGTATAATTCTAACTCAAGAATATAATCTGTAACAGAATAGAAACAGCATCCTCCAGCTGTTCATTTTTAAGCACCAAAAAGTAGAGAAGGCTAAATAATAAAGGCAGGCAGGGATCACAGTATCTGGGTCAGCTGACACTCACATGTGCTGGAATTTCCGAGCAATTTGGTGAGGCAGGTTCCACCCAAGCCCCAACTGGTATTATGGCCTGGTTCCGCTCAGCCAGCACTGCCAAAACGTCCTTGCTCTTCGTGGGGTTTAAAGCCAGGGGCAATTTTGTGGGATTCCGAGGCTTCTTGAGGGGCGCCATTCGTCGTGGGATTGACTTCTGGTTAGGAGAGAAGAAAGAAGGGGCTAAGAAATAAAGCCGGGGGTAAACAGTTCAAAAATTACTTTCTGGAAGGAAAGGAGATGAGGGGACATTGAAACAAAGATTATCTTGGGAGAAGAAAAACTGCTCAGAGGTGAGTATAGGCGGGCGCTAGGGACAGGACTTGGGTTTAAGATATGACCCACTATAGCGAGAAGCCTGGTCCCGCCAGAGCTGAGGCGAGGGTGGAAGGGTGTCTGAGGCCCCGGCAGGAAGCAATGGGTCTTCAGATGCTAGGGCTAGCGGGGCAGGGGAGGGAGGGTGTTCAGGAGGGGGGCTGGGGGGGTTCGCCTGAAGCTCGAGCATGGGGGATGCGGGCTGAAGCCCAGGCATGAGGGTTGGGGGCGTCTGAAGCTCGGGCAGTTGGGCAGGGGACCTGTGAAGCCTGGAGCCAGCCGCGACCGGGACCTTCTCACACTCAAACTCCGCGGGCTGCTACGCAAAGCGAAGACAGCAAACTGCCACACAGCATCAGACGCCTGCCCTGCCTCTTCCGGGTTCGCGTCATCTTTCCTGGGCTGAGAAGGCGGGGATCCGGGCTCTGGCGGTTCCGTCACTTCCGCTTCCTGCCCTTTGTTTGGGAAGATTCTTGCACCTCGGTGAAACCCGAGCCGAGCTTACTCTCTGCCACACTGGACGCTGGCGCTGTAGTTGCCTACAGTCTCAAGGATGTGTAGCGTGTTGAGCAGTCGAGCGACGGTTCACAGTTGAGGAAAGCAAGGGAAAAGGCACAGCAGTTCTCAACTTGAGGGTCGTTACCCTTCAGATATCCTGCAATCAGACATTTACAACTCATGACAATAGCAAAATCACAGTTACAAAGTAGCAACATGAGAAACTGTATTGAAGTGATGTAGCATTAGGAAGATTGAGAACCACTGGGCTAGAACATTCTGCTAGGGCATCCTGGAGATACAGACCAAGCCAACAATCAACCAGACTGCTTCTTTCTTTATCATGAAGCTTATAACGCTATTTCATGATTACCTTCAGTCTTATGGGCAGTCTTATGTGTGACCATCGCAACCTATAAGTGGTTACCATCTCTACTCCAAACGCTTGGGACATTTTATTATACACAGTCATTCGTTCAAGGCGTGTGTGTGTGTGTGTTGAATCTAGTGCCTCTGGCATGCTAAGCAAGTGGTGCAGCAAAATGAAATCCCTAACCCCCTTACTATTTTTGCTTTAAGTTAGGAGCTCACTAAAGTACCTATGCTGGACTCGAACTCACTATGTAACCCAGACCTTTAATTTGCAGTCCTCCTGCCACAGCCTTCCCAGTGACTGGTGTTACAGGCATGCGTCACCAGGATCCGTTTCAATATATATTATTACAAGCATTTAATGTATAAGTACATTTTCTAGGTATTCTAGATACTTACTACCAATGAACAAAGATTTCTTGTTTGGGGAATTTACAGTGAATTCAACTGACGTTAGTAGGACATTCCAGAGAAGATTTCACTAAGGCAATTGAAGTTGTTCTTTGTGTTTTGTTCTTATTTCATTTTACTCAGTATTGGAAATTAAGCCCAGAGCCTCATACATGTTAGTCAAAAATTATATCCCCTGCCAACTTTTTTACTAACTAAAGTACTTTTAAGCAAAGACTATGAGATCATGGAACAAGCCATTATAATGGGAGGGTTTTAGATAATTAGTTGGATGGTTGATAGATTTTAATAGGATCTCCCAGTAGTTCAGGTTCCTCCTGTTTCAATATCCCAAGGGCTGGAATAACAGGCAAAAACTTCCTACTTAGGTATAAGAATATTCCAGGTAGGAGTCAGAAAGATGGATCATTGGTTAAGAGTGCTTCCAGCTCTTCCAGAGGACCAAGGTTCAGATCCCAGCACCCACTTGCTCACAACCTCCTATTGTTAGCATTCTGCTTTGGTTTGCCTACCTGTGATGTCACTGCTTAAAGGCCAGGGGGGGGCGTGGCCTTGCCCAGGGCCATATAAAAGGACAAACCCTTCTCTTGATCTCTCTCTACGCCCCTTCTCTTTCTACTCTACTTTCTCTCCCTCTCCCTTCCCCTCTCTCTCTCTCTCTCTCTCTCTCTCTCTCTCTCTCTCTCTCTCTCTGTCTCTCCCTGTCTCTTTCTCTCACCCCTCTTACTCTCCCTCTCTCTCCCCTCTCTTCCTGTTTATATCTCTCTGGCGTACTCCCTTCCCTCTTTTCCTTCTCCCACCCTCCCCATGTCATTTAATAAACTCCTCCACAAAAAAATATCTGGTACCTTCTTATACCTTATTACCTTATATCTTACTGCTTAATTATTAAATATAAAATTGATACCCCCTCTGAGCCTTGTATCTATCATTATCTTAATCTTTAATCACAAACCTATAACTCCAGCTCCAGGAATCCAGTGTCCTCTTCTGACCTCCCTAGGCGCTTAACACACACACACACACACACACACACACACACACACACACACACACACACA
>OU015749.1:94257035-94280564 GCA_907169655.1 Acomys percivali
ACACACACACACACACACACACACACACACACACACACACACACACAGAGAGAGAGAGAGAGAGAGAGAGAGAGAGAGACAGAGAGAGAGACAGAGACAGAGACAGAGACACAGAGAGACAGAGAGAGAGACAGAGACAGACAGAGACAGAGATGGGGGCAGAGAGACAGACAGAGAGACAGAGACAGAGAGACAGAAAGATATAGAGACAGAGAGAGAGAGACTATTTGGGAAAGGTGTTATGAAGTAGCTTCTTGCCATCTCCAAACTTTTACCTCAGATTCTTTACTTTCCATTAAAGGCTAGCCTAGAGGTTTTCTGGGAACCCACACTCATACATCCAGAGACTTTGCATTGGAGATCGAGATCATTTTCTAGCTTCTTATGAAAGCTTATATTCTACCTGGCTGGGATTGGCTGCTCAGTAAGAAAACTGTTGATTTAGAAAGATGAATCTTCAGAAGCTTAAAATACCAAGTGTTGCTGGCAACAGAGTATGGAGTCCTGGCTTGAGAGCAGCCCTCAGCAAAGTTAAAAATAATCCTTTTTTCTGTGGCTGGGAATCCCTGATCATGTCTGCACAAAGCCGCAAGTCTCTGTGTTCTTGGCAGCTGTCCACCCCACACAGAACCAATTGTTTGTTGAACACCAGGGAGCAGTTTGCTGTTTGGTCACTACTCTCTTCTGTTTGTAGCTAACTGAACCATACATGTAACAATGTAGAAAACTCAGTCACATTTAAGTCCTCAGAGCCTGTGCCAAGGAAAAGCTCTATAACAGTAATTGTCCCTCCTATCTCAATACTGAGGGAGACAAAGTGTTAGGAGCCCAACTCAGGCATCTGAGTCATACCCACTTTGACCTCTTCCCCAGGTTTGAGCAGGGTTTTCCCATACCAATGTTCTGGCCAATTTCCTAAAAGCAGACCATCATGCTAGCTATTTTTCTTCTTCTTCCTCCCTCACCATCTCCAAAGGTCATCTTTCTAACTAGAGGAAGTAGAATGGTTCTCCTGCTTGCTGGGAAGGCCAGGCTTTTGCAATAGCATTTCAGTGTAAATGACACCACAAATGGTACCAGGTTTTTTTCAACAGCATCTGCTTCAATGCTTTTTGAAAAAAATTTTTTAAAGGTTCTCTAATTTTATCATGGGCACAGAAGTCTTTTTTAAATCTTTCTTCTTGGTGCATTATATTAAAAAATGAACATAGAAGTCTCAGTGTCTCTCTACATTTCCAATCATATAATCTAGGACAGACAAGAAATGCATGGCCCAGGTCCTTGCCCAAGAAAGACTTGTTGCATTTTGGGAGTATTGTGATCCCTTCAACAGTTTACTTCTCAACCTCTTCCCTCTGATGATGTGAGATGTGGAACCTTGAATAAGATTAGCTTTTAAGGCTATTCCAATGCCATACCTTCTAAATAAAAAGGACCAAAAAAGAATGTATTAATAATACAAGTACTATTTTTTTTCATTATTTGTAATACAGAAAAACTCTTACTTGAGGGAAATGAAGACAACAAGTAGACAGAATAAAAGCAACCTACAAAAATTGTTTTCAAGAATTGCTGCAGCTGGGTGTAATGGCACATGACTTTAATCCCAGCACTTGGGACACAGAGGCAGGCAGATCTCTATTAGTTTGTCGCCAGCCACCTGTAATTAAGTCATTACTGGAGTATTTATTTCCAGCTCTCTGATTGTAAAAGGCTAAAATTAACCTTTCATAGTTGGTTTAGTAGTTGTAAGAATTGTGGCACTTATTGAAAATGAACAATACACAATAGACTTTCTTTTTTTAATTTATTCATATTACATCTAAATTGTTAGCCCATTCCTTGTATCCTCCCATTCCTCCCTCCCTCCCATTTTCCCCTTACTCCCCTCCCCTATGACTGTGACTGAGGGGGACCTCCTCCCCCTGTATATGCTCATAGGGTATCAAGTCTCTTCTTGGTAGCCTGCTATCCTTCCTCTGAGTGCCGCCAGGCCTCCCCATCCAGGGGAAGTGGTCAAATATGGGGCACCAGAGTTCGTGTGAAAGTCAATCCCCATTCTCCACTCAACTGTGGAGAATGTCCTGTCCATTGGATAGATCTGGGTAGAGTTCAAAGTTTACTACACGTATTGTCCTTGGCTGGTGCCATAGTTTGAGCAGGACCCCTGGGCCCAGATCTGCCCATCATAATGTTCTACTTGTAGGTTTCTAGGACCCTCTGGATCTTTCTATTTCCCTATTCTCCCTTGCTTCTCTCACCTAGAGTCCCAATAGGAAGTCTTCCCCGCTGTCCTACTTTCCTGGTAAGTGAAGACTTTCATGGGCATGCCACTTGGGCTAGTGTCCAGATATAAGTGAGTATATGCCATTTGAGTCTTTCTGCTTCTGGATTAACTCACTCATTACGATCATTTCTAGTTTAATCCATTTGTCCACAAATTTCGGGAATTCCTTGTTTTTAATAGCTGAGTAGTATTCCATGTATAAATGTACCACAGTTTCTTTATCCAGTCATCTATTGAGGGACACTTAGACCGTTTCCATGTTCTGGCTATTATGAATATGGCTGCTATGAACACGGTTGAGCAAATGTTCTTTTTGTGTGCTTGCGCATCTTTTGGATATATTCCAAGGAGTGGAATAGCAGAAAACAAGGAGTTTCCTGAGATAGCGCCATCTTGAATTTTGACAAAGAAGCCAAATCTATTCAATGGAAAAAGGATAGTATCTTCAACAAATGGTGCTGGTCCAACTGGATGTCTACGTGTAAAAAATGCAATTAGACCCACATTTGTCACCATGCACAATAGACTTTTTTTTAAAAAGTTTTTTCTGTTGCAGGATATTTGATCCCATTGTGATCTCTGAGATTGTGAACTGTAAAAACCTGACTTTTGTTTGGTGTAGTTGAGCCCTAACACACAACTTTAATCCAAGAGCTTTCTGGATTAAAGCTCATTAAAGCTCCACCTAGGTCAAGAGGTGGAGCAAGAAAATAGCTGACAGGGATTGAAGAGTAGGAGGGACTTTAAGTTGAGGGGTGTTTAAGACAGTGTGGAGAGGTAGAAGAAACTCTTGAGCTTTCAGCTCTATAGCGCTTAAACTTCTTCAGCTCCTTGGCCTTTGCCTTTTGGGGCTTTGAGCTAGCAAGCCTTTGGCCTGGGGTTTTCTGGCCTTTTCCTCCTGGGCTGTCAGTTGAGTTAATGAGCCTTTTGGGCCTTCTCCATCAGGAGGTGAGCAAAGTAGGAAGGTCAGCTGAGTGCTTCTGCCTCTGAGCTAGCAGGTTTTCACCACAGCATCTAGGTCCTGAGTCTTCACTGATAAAAATAGAACATTTGGGGTTTTCGTTTAAAACAACATTTTTTGTTTTCTTTTTTCTTTATTTCTTTTTTTTTTTTTCTAGACAGGGTTTTACTGTGTAGCTTTGGCTGTCCTAGAACTCACTTTGTAGATGAGGCTGCCCTCAAACTCCTAGAGATCCATTTGCCTCTGCCTTCAGAGTGCTGGTATTAAAGTTGTGCACCAACCGCAAGCTGGCCAATTTTATTTTTTATATATTTTTACTAGCTTTCCCTCTCAACTCGTCTCAGATCTTCCCAACCTCCCTGCTCACCCAACTTTATGTTCTTTCTCTCCCTTTCACTCTCTTTCAAAACACACACACACACACACCAAAAATCAAAACAACAACAAAAATAACCCAATCAGGAAAAAAAAATCACCTCACAGTATAACAAAAAGCCTACAAAAAAATCCAAAAACAAAAACAAGAAAACAAAACATGGAGTTTCTTTTGTATTGGCCAACTGTTTTTTACCATGGAGCCTGCCCTAGAGAATGGTTGATATACTCAGTGAGACTTTCTTGTAGAAAACTAAATTTCCTTTTGTTAGAGGTATCAGTTGCAATTAGATTCTTGATTAGAAGTTGGACCCCGTATCCACATCCCCTCTCAGTGCTGGAGCCCAACCTGGCTTGAACTTATACAGGTCTTATGTGTGCTGCCAGAGTCTCTACAAGTTCATATGTGCATCAGTCCTAGGACATCTCAAAGACCCTGTTTTCTTGGAGTCATCCCTTTTCAGTCTCTTATAATCTTTACATATCCTCTTCCATGTAGATTCCTGAGCTTTGACGGGAGGTCTTTGGTGAAGATATCCCATTTCAGATTGAGTGCTTCAAAGTCTCTCACTCTCTGCACATGGTCCAGTAGTGGAGCTCTGTATTAATCACCATCTACTACAAGAAGAAGTTTCTCTGATGAAGCACTGCACTATGTGTATAGCAATGTCATAGGAGTCATTTTATTGCCAACTTCCCTTAATAGAATAATAGTATTAGGTTCCCCCAGGCCTATAACCTATCTAGTGTCAGGTTCTTGGCCAATTTAGCAGTGTCAGGCATAGGTTCCATCTCATACAATGGGTCTTACATTTGATCAAGAAGTGGTTGAAGCCAGGTATTGTGGCACCCACCTTTCATCCCAACACTTGGGAGGCAGAAACAGAAGGATCTCTGTGAGTTCATGGAGAGCCTTGTCTGCATAGTGAGCCCCAAGACAGCCAGGGCTATTTAGTGAGACCCTATTTCAAACAAATAAACAAAACGGTTGGTTACTGCATAACATTTGTGCCACTATTGCATCAGTATAGCTTACAGGCAGGCTGCTGTTATAAGTCTCAAGGTTTGTAGCTATGCGATATAGGTAATGTAGGTGAAGCTTATAGTTAGACACCAGCTCAGCTTCTCCATGTTCAATGATGAAATACATGTTGTCTTTAGAAATAGGGTCTTACCATCAAGCTGTGGAGAGCAACCAGTAGCCTTGGCAAAAACCTGTGATATTTTGAGGTTCTGTGGGATCCCTTTGGCCAATAACTCGAGAAGATGTAACTCATTTCTGGCACTAGAGCTCTTTTACTTGGTGGCACAAGATGTCTGGTTGGGGCATTGTCTCACCCATTATTTGGTGACTCCATTTAGTTTCCTTTCATATGTGTATATATATTTTTAGGAAGCTTCTACAGTAGTAAGTTCTCAGATGGTTTTTCCAAAGGCCTTCAGTGTTAAGTATTCCTTCCCCATATCTCCGTATTTACTCTTTTCGCCCATCCTCATCCCCATGGCTCAACTTGGGATAGCTTTCCATTCTCCTAGCTGCAAAGTTTGATCCAGAGCTGTGCCTCGGACTAAAACTAGGCCAACCACAGTCATTAGACAGGGTTTGTCTAATGGTGGGTGAGTAGGTTATAATTGTTTATCTGTTTGCTTTCTATCTCCATAATGAGAGTTCTCTCTAGATAAGTGCTGTACTGGCCCACGTGTTAGCCACTAGCAACATGTGACTACCTATATGTAGGCTTATGTTTATGTATGTATCTGTGTGTCTACATGTATGTATGCCGCATGTGTAGGGATGCCTGCGGAAGCCAGCGGAAGGTTTCAGGTTCTCTATAGCTAGAGTTACAGGAAGGCATAAGCCACTGCATATGAGTGCTGGCAACTGAATTCAGGTCCTCTGGAAGAGCAGTATGGGCTGGCTCTTAAACACTGAACCTTCTCTTCATCTTCAGCTATCTAAATTTAAATTAAATATCAGCAGGGCATGGTGGTGCACGCCTTTAATCCCAGCATTTAGGAGGCAGAGGCAGGCAGATCGCTGTGAGTTCGAGGCCAGCCTGGTCTACAAAAGCTAATCTAGGACAGCCAAGGCTAACACAGAGAGACCCTGTCTCAAAAAGCAAAACAAAACAAAACAAAAAAAATAAAATAAATAAATTTAAATTAAATATAAATTAATTAAAATTAAGGCCCATTGTGATGATGCATATCTATAATTCTAGCATTCAGAAAGCTCAAACAGGAAAAGCACCTTAAGTTTGAAGCCAGCCCAAGTGATAAAGTGAGTTCAAAGCCAGCCTGAGCTATAAAAAAAAGTAAAGTAATTAAGTCAAATTTATCATTTGTTTTCTCAGCCCTATTAAACACATAGCACTAACCTCTACCATGCTTGGCACTATTGGTATAGAACCTTGCCACTGTTTGGGGAAGTTATTATGAATTGTGTTGATATTGTGCAGCATGTAGCAGTCATGGTCCCATCAAAAAAGTCTAAAAGTTTGAGAGGCAAAGCTGACACCAGTAGCAAATGATTGTCCTGATGACACTTGAGCATCTTACTTTCTGCTTCCACCCTAATTTTGTTGTTAACACAAGAAATGCCCCCCACCCACACACTTTTTGTCCCTGCTAATAGTTCAATGTGAACTTTTATCACTGATGACCAAAGGATGGTTTTTGTTGTTGTTTGAGACTAGGTCTCATTATATAGCTCTTAGTGTTCTTGAACTCACTATGTAGATGCTGGCCTGGAACTCAGAGTTCTTCCTGTTTCCCCTGTAATCCCAGTGCTGGGATTAAAGGTGTGACCACTAGCCCAGCCAAGCAAAGGTTCTTGACAAGTCACATTTCCTTAGCTTCCAGATAGCCCAGCCTGACTGTGGCCAAGATCTGTAAGGTAAGCAAAACCAAATCTTTTAAGCATTGCCACAAGGAGTGAAAATTTGGGACTGTCTTTGAAGCTACCTCCCCTACCAGCTTAGTGGGGATTTACTAAGAAACTTTATTTTTCTCTACTTTCATCACATATAACAAATCCCTTAGTGTCCCAAGCCCCACCATTTGGGGCTTTTACTCATCCTATCTCAGAGTCCTGATTTTTAAAAAAAAAAGTGTGTGTGTGTGTGTGTGTGTGTGTGTGTGTGTGTGTGTGTGTAAAAGAAAGTGCTGGAGTTACAGCAAGTTATGTGCTGCCCAGTATGAGTGCCCAGGTCCTCTGGGATCGCAGGAAGTATCTTAACTGCTGAGGCATCTCTGCAGCTCCTGAAAGCCCTCTCCATTTCTACTCACTGTTTGCTGTGGGGCCTGGTTGTGGGCAGTTAGTAGAAGGCTTGCCTAGCATCCATGAAGTCCTGGCTTTGATCCCCAGCAACTCACACAACTGGCAGACAGCCAGGAGCCTCATTGTCAGAAGGTGGAGGCAGGATCAGGAAGTTCAAGATTTTTCTCATCTACATAGTAAGTTTGTGGCCAAACTTACTAAAGGAGATGGGTTTTTTTTTTTTTTTTAATACTTAAAAAAATAATTTGTAAACAGCAATTCAAATGTGCTACCAAAACAAAACAACAACAACAAACAAAAACAAAACAAAGCAAAAAAAAACCCACAAATGTACTACCAATAATCTAATACTTACTGGGGGTTTAGGTGCAGCTTCCCCAATTTAAGCTTCTAAACAGGGGATAGTGCCAACTATCACTATTTTTGCTTTTTGGTGCTGGGACTGATTCCAGGGTCTTGTGCACGACAAGCACATGCTCTACCACTGAGCTCCAGCCCCAGGCCAGCTACTCCTTTTGAATATGCCGCTCCCCTTCCCATAGTCCACCACTCTTAATGTTTAGGACATAGAGTTCTCCTCACACAGTAGGCAGTTCTTGGATGCTGGCCATCTGCTTTTCATTTCTGTGCCTCCCTCTTTGAGAGGCGGGTGAGAAGGGGGATGAGAACGAATGCTCGCCTGGGATGGCGCTGGTGGGTGGACACCATCCGGGGACCCGTAGGGAACAATGGCGCTTTTGAGGAGTGGGCATCATCTGTGGCTTCCTGTGATTTCCCGGCCTGTTTATAGCCAACACTGAAGCCTTACAAGCACCGAGCTCCAAAGATGTTCTCAGAATGTCCTCACAGCGGCGTCTTAAGTAGGTCAGCAAAAGCTGGCTGGCTCTCTCCAACTCTTTAAGACCAATTAATTTCTTCCCTTTGTTCCTCTGGAGAGCTGCTGAATAGGGCACGTTTAGCAACCATAGCCACAAGCCTGAGTTCCTCTGGGTTTCTGAGGGGGTGGGAATTCTATTCAGAAATCAAATATTTACTCTCAGCACAAAAGGCTTTGATGTGTTTTCAGCTTCCAGGACAGACATGAGCGCACCAACTCTCAGCCTCTGAAAATTTACCCAGGAACCCCGGGTACCCCCGGATCGTATACTTCTCCTAACAAACCTTGCAACTTTTGGAGATACATATCTCCACGGAAAGCCTTTCCTCTGAGTGACTTACCACATATAGGCAAATCTCCAGGCAGCAAAGCCACTGCTCGGGGTGAAGGACCTTGGAAGGGGAGGCCTTCCGACTCCTCAGCTTCCCATTTGATGTTTCTCAGAAGCCACTCAGAGTAAGGCCACCTAGGGAAGCTTTAGAAAGAAAAGGAAGAGGGGGAAAATGTCCTTGGAGAGGGCCATTCCTCACTGTCCAAGCTTCAAAAAGCTTGTTTTGCACTGAGGGAGCTAGTTAATCTGCCTCTTGTTCAGAAGTTGCTGGTGAGGCTCAGCCCTGCCTCCTCACAACAAAGCTGCACACAAATTCCTTGTTTCCCAGGCAACACTTCTCAGCTCTACAAATCTGCTGGCTGCTGTTTACCCTGCAGCCTCTCTCCATCACATGGAATTGAACTGAGGAAAGTAGCAACTGCACCATTATCTGTGCACAGGCTTGTGAACCAAAACTAAAAATACCTTTGGCAATAGTGGGGAGGGGCACCAGGAATGGGCAGAAAGAGCCACCTCACATCCTGAGCTTAGTCAAAGATGCTGGTGGTAAAAGGCTGGACCTAAGCGGAGACTCAAGTATATACAAGGACTTCCTGCAATGGTTGGGCCATTGCTGTAGAGAGAGGTCTAAGTTTTCTTGGCTACCAATGTAGAGTCCTTGGTTTAATCTGTAGGAGCTACATGATCTTAGCAAGTTGCTAACCTTTTGGAAGTTTAGGTTTTGTTTGTGAAGTGAGGTTATCTATAATCTCTATCTAAAGTAGGTGCTGGGAACGTTGGATTAATAATTACAGGGAAAGGGTCTAGCAGTGTCAATTGAGCAGAAATACACACACTCGAGTGCTCATGCAAGTACACGTGAATACACACACACACACACACACACACACACACACACACA
Source organism: Acomys percivali (assembly GCA_907169655.1). NCBI lineage: Eukaryota > Metazoa > Chordata > Mammalia > Rodentia > Muridae > Acomys > Acomys percivali. The sequence goes on from OU015749.1 coordinate 94,266,048, forward strand.
CACAGTGAGGGTGGAGTGCAAGGAATTAGAAAAGAAGCTTTGGGTGTAGTGTGTCCATAGAAGAGCCCATTTAGATGTCTGGGAAATTCTCCTCTTCCTACCTCCAGCAGCCACTCTGTTCATGTCTAGTAGTAGTGATGTAGTGATTCATCTAAGTACCCTACCTCCCTTGCCCCTGCAATGGAGGACGGGGGCAGGGTGGGGCACTGGGGGGTGTATAGACCACCCCACCCCCATTCTTCATTGCTTTCCAGAGTTCTGAGGAAGAGTAAACTCTAGTTGTCCAGGCTGGAAGTCTGTGTGCTAGGCTGGCTACTTGACTTCCTTCACTTTCCCCCAACATGTGACAACCTGTCATCTGCTCTGTGTTCCTAGCTGGAGTTCATATCCCTCTTCCAAGCTCATAGGTTCCTGTGGGTGTAGGACAGAGGTCCCTGCTCCTTTGCTGGCTGTTAATGGTTCTCAGCTCCTAAAGGAGCCTTGCCATGTGACCTTTACAATCAAGCAGTGTACTTCTACTTCTTCAAAGTCAACAAGTCTCTCTCTCTCTCTCTCTCTCTCTCTCTCTCTCTCTCTCTCTCTCTTTCTCTCTCTCTCTTTCACTCTCTCTCTCTCTCTGTCTGTCTCTTCCTCCCTCCCTCCCTCCCTTCCTCCCTCCCTCCCTCTCTCTGGTTAACATTGGTGTAACCTTGTTACTGTGGTAGGCCTGTTCTGTTACTGAGAGAGGAAGGAAAGGGGCTAGGAATCGATCCAAGGCCGTCTGCATGCTCCACACGTAGAATGTAAATATGTCGTGGATGGGTCTGGGAGGAGTTATGGTTGCGATGAGTATGACCAAGATACATTGTATAAAATTCTCAAGGAATTGGTAAAAACGTATTTTTTAAAAAGAACTTGAGTTGGAACAGTTTTTCTGAAGGGAGTTGGGGGTTGGGTGAGGCATTAAGCACACCCTAAGCTGGAGGCCCATGTTGGTGTCTGGGGTCCTCCTGTTGGAGGCAGTGATGAGGTCTGCAGCACTGGAAACAATGTGGAAATCCAGGATTGAAGCTGTAGCTGGCTGCTATAGGCAAGGAAATGTCTTTTGCAGCCATATCAATGGCTACAGATTTATAATTGAGAATGAGAGACACTGAAGGCTCCTGTGACAACTCCCCTCCCCCAACCAAAAAAGAAACAGTCTAGACAGGAAGCCATTGAAGATCGTCCTTAAAAAACGGCGATAAAGATGCCGAAGTGCAGCTCTTCACAGGTGATGGCTCCTGGTGGAGAGACAGGAAAGGAGTCAGTTGTCTTTAAGGGGCTAGCCACTGGGAATAGGACCATGCTCCAGCGAGGATATGGCAACACAAACTGGACTTGGTGGTTTTTTGTTGTTGTTGTTGTTGTTGTTTCTTTTTGTGAGGGGAGAAGGCACAAGGGTCGGAGGGTGCAGCTGGGAAGAATGGGAATCCAGTGTGATCAGGGTGCATTGTATGAAATTTCCAAATAATTAATAAAAGCTGTTCTCATAGCTGTTGCTCTTTTCTCTGCTCCATAGTTTCATTTCTTTCCTTTCTACTCTGTTCTATCCCCAAATTCATGTTTCTTTTTCTTTCTTTCTTTCTTTTTTTTTTTTTTAAGACATGGTTCCTCTGTGTAGCCTTGTCTGTGCTGGACTTGCTTTGTACACCAGGCTGGCCTCGAATTCACACTTATAGAGAACTACCTGCCCCTGCCTCCCTGAATGCTGGGATTACACAGCACGCAGCTTTATGTTCGCGGCTTTATGTTTATTTCGAATGCTAAGTAGTTTGTTTGTTTTGTTTTGTTTTGTTTTTACTGTACTCAAGGCCTTATTTACCCCTGTGTGGGGAGGTTAGGTATCTTTCTCACTAAAGAAAATTTCCTTCCACAGGGCAGTTTTGGTGGCATTTGTGTAAGGGTTGTGGTGGTGGTTTTGGTTGGTTTGTTTTTTCTTTCTTTCTTTTTTTTTTTTTTTTTTTCTTTTTCATTCTACTGCCAAAGAATATTTACAGTTTGGCAAAGGAGAGAGATGTGATTCAAATAATAGCAGGAAGTGAATGAAGAGAAGGAAGGGAAAGGGCGAAATATAAAATTGCCAGTGACACAATATTGTCACTAAGGACAACTTAAAACCTCTGGCTGTGTTCGCAGCCTTCCCCGAGTCCGGAAACCAGGAAGAGGTCGATGAGTGAGGACACTGGGGAATCTAAGGCTGGAGTTGTTAAACATAATTGGTAATTTTTTTGTACCCATGTGTGCCTGACCTTTTCCTTTATATATAATGGAGTTTGTGACATTCTCTTTTAAGGGTTTTGTTTGTTGCTGGGTTTTGTTGTTGTTTTGTTTTGTTTTTGTTTTTTTGTGGGGTTTTTTTTTTTTTTTTGCGGGGAGTGTTAAAGGTAGAGTTTCTCTGTGTAGCCTTGGCTGTCCTATACTTACTTTGTAGACCAGGCTGGCCTTTGCCTCCCGACACTTTTTGTTTTGTTTTCTTTTTTCCGACCCTCTTATAATGAATTTAGATAACCTGTTTTCATCATATTTATTCTTACTGCTCTCTTTTGCCTCCCTCCCACAATCCTCTCCATCATCCCAACTGGCCCCTCTTCTATTTTCATGTTTCTCTTTTTAAAAGACATGGTCTCATTCTGTAGGCCTGGCTGGCCTGGAACTCACCATGCAGCCCAGGCTGGCCTGGAACTCATGAAAATTCTTCTGCCTCAGCATCCTAGGTGCTGGTATTACAAGTGTACATCTAATAAACTCTACCTTTTATTGTGTATTTACTGCTGTTGTTTGCAAAATCAAGAATTGAAGCCGGGGTCTGGCACACACTAGGTGAGTACTGTAACACTGAACTATATCCCAAGCCTTTTTTTCTAGATGATGATGATGATGGTGAGAGAGAGAGAGAGTAGTGTGTGTGTGTGTGTGTGTGTGTGTGTGTGTGTGTGTGTTAGCTCACAAGTCTTGGTCCACTGGTCAATAACACTTTAAATTTGAACCAATTAGTAAGTCTATTTGTCCCTTGGTGCTCTTCACTGGGAAATGAAGAAGTGGACCAAAGGTATATCTTGCTGCTGAGGGAGTCCACTGTTCTGGGTCTGCTCTGCCAGTCCTACAAGACCTTCAGCACTTGGAAGATGAAACCTACCCATCCTGCTTTTCAGATTGTTTTCTCCAGTTCCTGAAGAGGCTTCCTTAGGATGGTGACCAAGTTAAAACGACTAGCTTAGCTGCCCCTTTCTCTTGTTCCAGAACGCAGACTCCAGAGTTTCAGCTGGTGAGTATGTGCATGGTGGGTGGGCGAGGGGCTCTGTTCTGAGCTGCAGGGCCTCTGTTGGAGCCAACTGCATAGCTTCGAGGACAGCAGGTCTGGACTTCTCAGCATACGGAAGTGGGGAGTCAGAATCCCTCCCTCCATTAAAAAAAAAAGTTAGATAAATACACCCAGAAGGAGAACCCAAAGCACACGTGGAAGAGGATGACAAGGAAAGCCAGGACAGAGGACATAAGCACAGTTCTTTAATTAAAGAGCCTCTATTTATTGGAGGAGAAGGACACACAAGCAGACAATTGTAAGCTTCTACACGTCTGCTCTTTTCAAAACCACCCAAAACAGGATTGCAAAAGCATGCATTGTTCGCTAAGACGGACGAAGGCAGCAAGGCAGCACTTGTGTCATATGTGTTTGTAGTTGTGGTCTTCCACTGAGCTCTGCCTTCTGGGTAACAGGAGACTCACTGGCCTATCCTCCCAATCGCTAGTTCGTGCTAAGGTTCTCTGTCCTCAAGTAGCTCGGTCATTGGGACCACTCAGGCTGTCTTTCTCCTTCCCTCTTCTACCCCAAATCCTCTCTAGGAAGGACAAGTGTAGGAGGTCTCGCTGAGGTGACAGCAAGAGGCAGACAGTACTGGTGTCTCTACTTGCTGTTCTGATGCCCTTGGTGGGCTACAGGACTATGTTCTGACTCCTACCACAGCAGGTGATCTGCCTCATCTCCTCAGGCTCCAGAATTCCTATATACTGCCTTCTGCCATTTTTCTATCTCTTAGCATCTATGAGTCCTCCACAGGCTGATGGACATTCCGAGGCACTTGCAAATTCTATGCAGGTGCCAATAGCCTAAGCCTCATCTCCAGAGTGGGGGGAAGGTGGGAAGGGGGTGTTGGGAGCTAAATCCTTTTTAGCTCTCCCTCTGTCACAGTTTATTTTCTACAGTACTTCAGACTAAAAAGACCAGCTATCAACCTTTCTGTTTCCTGAGCATCATATCTCCTTTCCCACGTAAGAAATCTCAAGCCATCACAAACACAATTCCTCTAGAACACTAACAAACAAACAAACAAACAAAAACGTGCCTGTGATCCAGTCTACAGACTGTTCCATGATATGTGAGAGGGACAGATTTTAAATAAAAAAAAAAAAGCCATGTTCTTTTACCATGACATAGACTATTAAGCTTTTCATCTTCTCACTAACTTTAAATGCCAAGAGCTAAAGGCTGCCTTTCCCTTCTGCTTTGCATGTGCACTGTAACAAAAGCTTTTCAGAAGAAGACAGGTGCCTTGAGTTGTCTAGGCAAAAGTCACGGACTCTGAGATAGAAAAGGAGGAAGGAAATACACCAGACAGACAGACAAACAAATGAAAAGATCTCAGAGCTTTATCTGGACTTCCCCCAGGGTTCCCGTCTGGCTCAGATGGGCGACGACACAGTGGTGCTCCAGTCTTAGAAGCCTAAGAAACCTGGCCCAGCACTCAGGAGGCAGAGGCAGGCGGATCACTGTGAGTTCGAGGCCAGCCTGGTCTACAATGTGAGTCCAGGACAGCCAGGGCTATTACACAGAGAAACTCTGTCTTGGAAAAAAAGAAAGAAAGAAAGAGAGAGAGAGAGAGAGAGAGAGAGAGAGAGAGAGAGAGAGAGAGAAAGAAAGAAAGAAAGAAAGAAAGAAAGAAAGAAAGAAAGAAAGAAACCTGCCTGTCCTAGCTGGGCTTGTAAAAATAATAGATAGAGACATTGTTACGCTTACAAAACTAAGGCCGGGGATAAAGTACCTGGTGGGGAGTTGTGAAGCCAGCTGTGGCAGTACATGTCTGAAGGTCTAGCATTTGGGAGATGGAGGAGGAAGAATCAGGAGTTCAAGACTACAATGAGACCTTCTCTCTAGAAGTGAAAAATAAATAAACATAGAAGGGAGTTTTTAACTTTGGTCTCACCAAGAAAAAAACGATCAATTCCTGCATGAATGGAAAAGGGAAGGGAGAAAAGACCGCTTTTGGCGCACACCTGTAATCCCAGCACTCAGGAGGCAGAGGCAGGTGGGTACCTGTGAGTTCAGGCCAGCCTGGTCTACAAATCAAGTCCAGGACAGCCAGCAGTACACAGAGAAACCCTGTCTGGTTTAAAAAAAGGGGGGGGGGGAGCTATGGGAACCATTGAGACAGCTCAGCTCAGCTCAGCTCAGCGAGTAAAGGTACTTGTCACCAAGCCTGATGACCTGAGTCCAATACCTGGGACCAACATGGTGGAAGGGGAGAATCACTTCCTCCAAGTTGCCTTATACCCACGTGCATACACACAGGCACACATAATAAATAAACTATGGACTCATGAGGCCCCACCTCTTCCTAAGAGGTAGTACACAGCTGCTGAGGGGGACAGAGTCATTGTCTTTAGTGGTGCAGCCACGGGGAGGTTACCCGTGCTCCCGAGGGAAACTCTCCACCCATACTCGTGCGAACACCACTGATAAAACTTACTGGGTCACAAAAACAGAACAAATTACAGCAAAAAAAAAAAAAAATCCTAAAAGAATAACTTGTTTTCCAGTCTCCTCCCAGCTTCAGAGAGCTGTTTCTTTTTGCCTTCAATAAACTTTGCTTCCTTCCTTGGTCATCCCCTAACCACTTCCCCCTCCCCTTCCCCCAAAGATATGAAATTAGGAAGAGGATTTTTGTGGGAAGAATATCTTCCCAGAAGAAGGGGGAGGGAACAAGAGAAGGTAATGGGAGGGGAGAATAAACAAAAATGTATGTAATAGTCAAAGGGTGAAAACATTTTTTTTTTAATTTGCGTTTTTTTAAAGGGAGAGGGCTGATAAAGCAGGGCATAGTGGCACAGACCTGGAATTTCAGAACTAGAGACATAGTAGCAGTAAATCAGGAGTCCCAGGGTCATCCTCAACCACAGAGCAAGTTGGAAGGCAACCAAGATATATAAGATGCTGTCTCAAGGACAAAGACAACGGAAGTGAGAGAAGGGTCTTACACGATGCCGTCTGTGGATTTCTAGTGAGAACATAAGTGGCTTAGGTTCTCTGGAAAATAGTTTAGGAGTTCCGTAAAAAGCTAGAAATGGTGTAGTGGGTATGGTATAATCTGTATATCATACCATAGTAGGCAAGTCCACACCCACAGCAAGAAGGTCAGTGGTTTATGGGGTTGGAGAGGAAGTGCAATTAGTGACAGCTAAGAGTGGGAGTCTTATTTGAGGATAGCTAACTAGAATTGGATGTTTGTGACTGTCTCGGAGCCTTGTGAAAATACTAAAGGCACTGAATTGTATGTACTAAAAAAGTGAATTTCCTGATATATGAATTATATCTTAATTTAAATGTTTTGAACATAAAAATAAGAGAAAAAAAACAAAATTGTGTTGGGTGCCCCTCAAAGTTTAAGTCTATCAACATAGACTAGTTTTGACTTTCAGATTAAGTACACTCACATATAACTAAGAAAAATAAAAACAAAATATCCTTTTTGGTGTTTTGTTTCATTTGTTGATTTGGGGTTTCTGTTTTATTCTGTTTTGTGGTATTGAGACAGGGACTCACATTGGAGTACAGCTGCTGAGCCTGGAACTCATGATGGAGCCCAAACTTGCCTCAAACTCACAGCAATTCTCCAAAAACTCAATGTTCCAAGCACTGGGATCACAGGCATGCGTCACTGCACCTGTGTCAGTTTTTTTTTTTTTTTTTTTTTTTTTTGAAACAGGGGTATCGCTGTGAACCTCAGGTTGGCCTTGAACTCCCAATCTTCCGGCCTCTGCTTCCTTAGTGCTGGATTGCAGGTGTGCACTGCCACACTCACTTAAATGCTTTCTCCCTAACAAAGCATCGGCTGAGCTCTCCTTAGCAATCCTCTCAATAATTCCTCCAAGGACGCTATTGTTTTAGCCATTTTCCAGGGGTAAAAATCAGGGGCTCAAAGATGTTGAGTCCATCCCATCACCACAGAGTACCCAGGCATTTAGTGAGAAGGCATGAGCGTGAGAGGAGTGAACACACGGACTTGTGAGACAGGAGGGCACACTAGACTATTACTCTGATAGCAGAGCCCCACCCAGGGCGCTGGATTGTAGGACATTAACCTCATTTTTGCTCTGGCATGTCCTAGGACACTGGCTGCAGGTAGGGGTGTGTGACAGAGTGACTTCTGGAAAGACGCTCCCAACATTTTTTGAACCTGTGATAGGACAGAATCCCAACTAGACCATGCATGAACGTAACTGAAATCAAGCCCTTTTCCAGTCTTCTTCCTGTCGGGTAAAACAGGGACTTCAACTTCTTCAGCAATTTTCTTTTGGGGGTCTCTCATTTACCGAGATATCCAAAAGCGCCACCCCCTCCACCCTCTTGTTAGAAATCTGTCCTCAAACAGAAGGCGGAGTGTGAGGTGGAGCCCTGTTAAGTTGGGACGCTGAGCCCAGATCTGCATCTGCCTTGGGAGTGGGGCTTTACTGCAGACAAGCCAAGCACCGCTGGACCACCAGAACCCCGTAAGATGGGGCCTGCAATGGAGATTAGCATCTAAGCAGATACCCTGTCCAAACTGTTGGGGGGGGGGGCACAGGGGGTTGTGAAGTAGGGGAGGCGCAGGAAGGCGAAGGGCTTGGAAACTAGAAAATGCTAGGTCTGAGCAAAGCGAGAGTTGAGAACAAGGCCAGCAACACACAGAGCTCTGTGTATTCAGAGGGAAGTTGGCAGGGTTGTGCCCGGGCAGAGAAACTCCGAGTGGTACAAAGGGACGTGCCCGGAGTGGAGAAATCATGCTAATTGTCTGCACCAGAGCTGGAGAACGCCACCCAAAATGAAGAGAGAAAGGGGAGCCCTGTCAAGAACCTCCAGGGCCCTACGCCTCGCTCCTTTTGTGTACCTGCTTCTCATCCAGCCAGGTAGGAGACCAGAAAGGTCTGGAGAAAACAACTTGGGACTTTTGACTGAGAGGGAGGGGGAAAGCAGAGCCTGGATATCTTCAGGGCTGGAGGAGGGGAGAGAGCTCAGTGGCCGTGGGAAGCATCTCAGTGAATTCAGGCATCAGTGTTGAATATATCTCTTCATTCTCTGCACTTCCCGCCTGGCCCCTGGCCTCTAGCCCCCTCCACGAAAGGCTGCATGACTTTGGAGCGCCCATGGCATTTGGTACACTAGATGGAAGGCGTCATACCGCTTCTTATGGGATGACTTGCTGGCGTGGGCCAGTCCAGCATTCTTTTCTAAGGGTTTATGTGAGCTCTTGGTCGGAGGAGGGGAAATCTTGGTTTTGTGCCTCCCAAGCCTCAACCCTGGCTTCTCTGAGTGTCAAACAGCTTGAAAGATGAAAGAAGCTTTGTAGATAATGAGCCTCCTGTTTTAGGATAGGAATCCATCCTATCCATAATTCACTTCAAGCCATAGACACCTACCCCCTTGCAGCGCCCCCTATCAACTCTGTAGGGAACTGATTTTAATTTAAATACTGTAGGTGTTTTTATGTGTACATACACACAATTACAGGGAGCCTAGAATGCACATCGTAGTGTGGCAAGCGGATACATAGATCATTTTAACAAAAAGCAGGAATCAGAAAAAAAAAAAAAGTCACCTCCCTCCATCCAGGAAGCTGGGGCTGGTGGGGCAGGATGCCGATGGGCGGCCAGAAGCAGGGACCGTTTCCTTGTAGAAAGAATGTCTGCACGGAATCTCAGAGGATGAGAAAAATAGGTAGGAACATGAGTGAGATTATTGTTGGGAAAATGGACAAAGGTCAAGAGCTTGAAATAGTCTCATGTGTTTAGGCGGAGCCCAGAAGTTCAGCATTGCTGAGAGGAACGTGTGAATCGAGTTCAGTAAAAGCCTTGCAAACAGAAGATGGGATTTAGTCTAAAACCAGTGGATGGGGAAATTGCATGTTCTTTAATTTGGGAACTGGCAGGATCAGATACAATTTTCGGACCTCTTGGTCTGTAATGAGGCACTGAAGGAGAAACCAGGCAAAACAGAAGAGAATGGAAGCCTGTTGAATTCTTCTGAGCTGATGAAACAAAACAACTCAGGCTAGGTGGGTTAGGCAGCAGAAAGGGTATTGTCTTGCAGTTCTGAAAGGCAGACGTCTGGAGATCAAAGTATCAATGGTGCCACACTCTTTGTGAAAGCACTAAGGACGGATTCGTCCCAGGCCTCTTTGGCTTGTGGCAGCAAAACTCCAGCCTTCAGGTGGCGTCTTTTCCTGTTTGCGTGTCAGTATTCAGATGTCCCAGTTTTTACAAGGACTTGTTCGGAAGTTGGGGTCCACCCTCCTCCAGTATGACCTCATCTTAATTCCGTGGCTCTGCAAAGACGCCATTGCCAGAAGAGGTCTGACTGTGAGATGCAGGGCTTGCTTGGGGAGGAGCACTGGGAGGACTTCAGAGCGTGAGTTTGAGGAGATGTGCTTTAGGCCACATCGAAGCTGTTTTCTAATTATAAACTATGCTAATAGGATATTAATTATGAGCCAGGCGTGGTGGTGTGTGCTTGTGATCTCAGCACTTAAGAGGTAGAGGAAGGGATCAGGAATTGAAGGCCGTCTTTGGCTACATAGTGAGTTTGAGCACAACATGTGCTGCAGGAGATCCTGTCACAAACAAACAATATTAGTTATAAGCTATGAGAGCTAAATGTTGAGCCCCAGGCTATTGCAGTGCTATTGCAATAAGGAATAAGGACGCAGATCCTGTGTGAAGTCTCTGCCATCTTCACTGTAATATTTAGGGAAATGCCAGCTTCTGTAAACAGATAAATTCCAAAATTTAAGTTGTTGACGTTAATCACGTGCCAGTGGAATGAAGTGGTAGACTAGGAGCGAAAGAATGGCACTGCCTAGAGTCCTCAAGGAACAAGCTAAGCTGATGGGATTCTGTCTACTTCAGTTTGTGCATCCATGGGTCACGGTGGGATTTGCCTTTATTTGTTCCAGACAGATAATGTGTTTGTTTGTTTGCTTGTGATAGAGACCTCTTACTCTGTAGCCCAGGCTGGCCTAGAATGTGCTATGTAAACCAGACTGGCCTCAAATTCACAGAGATTTGCCAGTCTCCTCCTGAGATTCCTGAGGACTGGAATTAAAGGCCTGGGCAATTATGCCTACCCAAAGAGAATTTAAAAAGCAAAAACAAAAACAACCAGAACAACAAAAACAAACTCTTAACGAATTAACAAATACAATGAACAGGCATATAAGGGAGGAAGGGCTTTCCAATTAAGTCTATGAGTGGCACATATCTCTTACACTAATTCTATTGGCTAGAATTTTGTCACATGACCATACCTAACTGCACTGCAACCTGGGAAATATAGTATTGCATTGGCAAGGAGCGGGCTGGAGAGGTGGCTGAGTTGACAGTGCCTGCTGCTCTTGCATAGAGGACCTAGGTTTGTTTCCCATCACCAACAATGGTGGCTCGCAACCATCCATAACTCCAGTACAGTGGCCTCCTGTGACCCCAGCACATATGTAGTACATATCGTTAATGCGGGCAAAACACTCACACATAAAATAAAATTCAGGCTCTGATGTTGACAATCAGACTTTCTATGCCTCAGCCTCCTCTTTCTTTGCTTTTGTTGTTTGTTTGTTTTCCCCCCAAATCTTTTTTTTTTTTTAAACAGGGTTTCTCTGTGTAGCCTTGGCTGTCCTGGACTTTGTAGACCAGGCTGGCCTTGAACTCACAGAGGCCTGCATTGGCTGGGATTGCAAACATGCCCCCTCGGCTCATCTCCTCCTTCTTTGTTTTCACATTTATCTGCTCATTTTGTGAGGGTTGGGGCACAAAACTAGAGAGGTCAGAAGACAAGTTTCAGAAACCAGTTCTTTCTTTCTGCCCTGTGGTTCCAGGTATGTTTGGTGACAAGTACCCTTACTCACTAGACCATCTCGCTGGTCCAAAATCAGGCCAAATCCAGCCTTAGTAAACTCAACAGCACAATTCACAGACTATTCAAATAAGACTTTCTCTGGGTTTAAGGTATGAATCCAAACATCAGAGGCTCTATTCTCTGGACCCGTCTCTACCTGGTTTCTGTTCATGTCAGCCTTGAACTACAGCTACTCTCCTGCCTCAGCCTCCTGCGATATGGGATTACAGGAATGAGCCATTACACACAATATCTTTTTACCCTAAGTTCACTACCACGTTGCAGTGGTGATGCTTTTCAGTTTAAAAAAAAAATAGCGTATTTGAAAATACCATAGAGAAAAATTCAGCTTAGGGATATAGCCTGATGTGGCCTTAACAAGGGAACAAAGCCATGTAATCATTCCACAGATAAGAAACAGATAAGGCTAGGTGGGTGGCACACACCTTTAATTTCAGCACTTTGGGGAGGCAGAGGCAGGAGTATCTATGTGAGTTCGAGGCCAATCTAGTTTACACAGTGAATTCCAGGGCTACATAGTGATATCTTCTCTCAAAAATAAATAAATAAATCATGCTATAACCACAGAAGAACCCAAGTATTTCAGTTGCTGTGTTAACCACTGAGTCAGGCACTTTCAGGGCAGACTCCTGAATTAATGTATCTTCAAAGAGCCTTCATTTTCAGCATCAACATTGTGGTGCAAGCCTAGCATGTCCAGAGGCATTTCTGCCATCACTTCCATCTTCTGAACAAGTCCTCCATATCATATTGGGCATACCTAGGGGTATATATTCTCTCTAAGTGATACAGCTTAAAGTTTGGCCAACCGCTATATGAGTGTATATATAGGCTCCCTGAATGAAATCCTGACTCTTCCTTTGTTCCAGGGGGCATTGCTTTGGAAATAAATCCTATGCTTTCCCTCCCTGCTTCAGGTAATAAATCTTTCTCTGCTCCAGTTTTATGCCTTGGCTATGTTTATTTTGGCTTTGTACTCACCAAGATATGAAGCCAAGTAGTTTGTGTTGCCTGTTACTACAGAAGCCAGTGAGCAAAGACAGGAAATGACTCTTCAAACAGTACTTTATTCACAAAGCCAGCAATCTAGGAGGCCAGAGTGTCATCATCCCCAAATCTGCTTTGCTCGGACCACCGATAACTAGCCCATTCTATAGGGAGCAAGAAGAAAGGCAATTAATCAATCCAGACTTTAGTCTGGTCCCTCCAGGGAGGTGGTCAAGCCTTCTCTTTATGACTCATGGTGTTGGTACTTTCCTCCTATTTCTTCCTGCAACTCTCCCTTACCCTCATCTCTCTGTAGTGGAGTATTCACATACGCCTAAGGTCTCACATTCCTCCTACGTGATTATGCAAGTTATAGAGTGTCCAATGCAGATTCCTACCTACAGTGTGCACTGCCAATGTGCTCTTGTAATACAGAACGTAAAGTGTCCCTACTTGTCCTTTTTCACAGTCGCCTGGTTCCACTGCTTCCAGGCCTGGGCTTAGTTCGGCAGAATATCACAAAGTTAGGAACCATGTGGGAGAGCAAATCAGCTTACGGTGGGTGGAAGGGAGAGACAGACAGGAAGGGGCCAGGCAAGACATACCCCTTATGACCTATTCCTCCAACCAGGCCATACGTAGCTGTCTTAGGACCAACCACTGGCGCGTTAATCATTGACAAAGTTAATGCCTTCGTGAGCCAATCATCTCTCAATCATCTTGTCCTTGTTAGAATGAAATGGGATTAAATTACAGTTTCAGCTTACATTACCATGATAATCAAGTCCATAATCAAGCTGAGCTTTTCCCATTTTTATTAGCCAATTGGATATATTTTTCTCTGAAGCACCTGTTCCAAATCTTTTTTTAAAAAGGATTTATTTTGGGAGCTAGAGAGATGGCTCAGCAGTTAAGAGCACCACCTGCTCTTTTAGAAGTCCTGAGTTCAAGTTCCACAACCACATGGTGACTCACAACCATCTATAATGTGATCTGAAGCCCTCTTCTGGGGTGCAGGCATATGTGCCGATAAAGCACTCATATACATTAAATAAATAAATCTTTTTTTTTTTTTTTTTTAAAAAAAGGACCAGGCTGGCCTCCAACTCAGAGAGATCCACTTGCCTCTGACTCCTGAATGCTGGGATTAAAAGCATGTACTACCACGTCAGGTTCATTTTTTCATCTTTGTGTGTTTGTGTGTGTTGAGAGCGTACATGATGGACTTAGAGGTGGTTGTGAGTCACCCAATGCAGGTAACAGAAAACAAACTCTGGTCCTCTGCGAGAACAAACGCTATGTGCTCTAAACTGCTGAGCCATCTCTCCAGACCTTGATGCAAATCGTTTGCACAGCTTTCAATTGAGTTGCCTGGATGTTTTTTGCTTGTTGTTTTCTTTTTCCTTCTGTCTCTCAATCTATGGCCTAGAACCCACATAAACATAGGCTATCACACCCAGGTTCCTGGTTTGTTTGTTTGTTTGTTTGTTTTTGTGCTCTAAGAAGTCTGTATCTGTTCTCAAGCCCGGCAGTCACTGTCCTGTTCTGTTTAAAATGTTGTTTCCCTTTTCAGACTTAGATCTCCAGTTTATCTAGAACTGACATTTCCCCAACATGTTATATAGGAGAAAGATTCATTTTTACAGGCTGGAGAGATGGCTCAGAGGTTAAGAGCACTGACTGCTCTTCCAGAGGTCCTGAGTTCAATTCCTGGCAACCATGTAGTGGCTCCCAACCATCTGTAATGAGATATGGTGCTCTCTTCTGGAGTGCAGGCACATGTCAGGCAAAACATTATATACGTAATAAATAAATAAATAAATAATTTTTAAAGATTCATTTTTACTTCTACATGTCCCGGCACTATTTATTATAATGATTGCTACTGGAATAAGTCCAGGCAACCTGCCACTCAGTGGTCAGTACTGGAGAACCCAGAGTTGGTGGGGAGGTCCCTGTGTATTCAAGAGTTGGCCTTGAAGGACTATCATCCTTAAAGCTCTACCTTAGAGCCTGAGGAGATGGCTCAGTAGATAGGAGTACATGTTGCATAAGCATGAAGACCTGAGTTCAAATGCTCAGAGGCCACAGACATAAAAAGACTAGTGTTGTTAGCTTCATGTCTGTTAAAGACAGTACAGGGAGCCAGGAAGGAGACAGGAAGATGGCTGGGGCTTCCTGACTACCAGCCTAGCCCCATATTCAGTGAGTGTCTCTATGCATAAGGCAGAGAGTAACAGCATAGGACACTCAATGTCCTCTTCCGACCTCTGCATAAGGGAACAAACCTTCAAGCGCATGCACACACACACACACACACACACACACACACACACACACACACACAC
>OU015749.1:94280574-94297985 GCA_907169655.1 Acomys percivali
ACACACACACACACACACACACACACACACACACACACACACACACATACACACACACACCTTAGAGGGAGTGGAGTATAAGTCAGAAAGGCTAAATTTTGAATAAGGGTCTTTCTCATCCAAGTCATGTATCTTCTTCTCTAGAACACTGCAGTTAACCCCAACCTCCTGAACTGACTAGCTCCTGTTGTTGTTGTTTTTAGAGAGATGTTATTTTCCATGTTAAACTTCACATCAGTATATGTATTTTATGTTGGTCAGTGCACAGAGCTAAAGACTAAGGAGGGAGCTGCAAAGGTCAGCAGAGATGTTCTGTGTCCTATGACTCTAAAGAGTTAGCAGGACCTTATTATTAGATGATGTTTCCAGAACTGTTAAGAGTCAGAGCCTTGGCCCTGACAACTCTAACAAGCTAGGCTCAGACACTTGTCCTCAATAGGCCAATTACAAAGACAGTAAGGGACTGGTGAGATGACTCAGTGAGTAGACACTTGTTGCCAGGTCTCACAATCTAACTTTAATCCCTGAGACACACAGAGTGGAAGGAGAGAGCTGAAGGGTTCCATAGGGCACATACCATGGTCTCCACAAACAAATAAACAAATGCCTTTAAAAGATAATAGTAAAAAGCAGAGAAAGGATATTCAGTGTAGCCACATTGGGAAGAGGAATAGAAAAGATCCAGCCCCCTACCAGTCCATTTTTGGGGTACAGACATGAAGTTTAGGTTTATAAAGAGCAAGAGGTATATATAA
This sequence comes from Acomys percivali, assembly GCA_907169655.1. NCBI lineage: Eukaryota > Metazoa > Chordata > Mammalia > Rodentia > Muridae > Acomys > Acomys percivali. Next base: position 94,281,330 of record OU015749.1, read on the forward strand.
CTAAACACTACTTCTCAGAGTGTAGTTCTCCTACCCACCATTGACCTGTCATTGTTTGAACAAGATGGTCTGACAAGTCACAACTATGGGAATGTTTCCCCCCTGGAAGACAAGTTCTTTCTCTGGCTGATGTCAGGCTTTAGCCTTTCCTTCTCCTATCATAAGATTCCTGAGGAATTCCAGTTCCTTGGAGACCATTGTCTGGATAGTCTGATGGCCAAAGGGAAGGCACAGTGTCTCTTTAGCATATCTTCATTCCTAGCTGGACAGTTGTACCAGGGCTTCTCTTTCAGAATTTGGAATGCAAGGCAAAAGAGAGGGGCATAATAATTGTAAAAGAGTTAGAAAGGGGCACCTTTAGGAAGGGCAAAGTGAGGGGTTGCTAAAGCAGTTTTGCCAGGAGCAACTCCAAAGCAGTGGTCCTGTCACACAAGGACAACAAACTCTTTCCTTGCTACACTGTGGTCACCTTCGTCATAAATTGACATCATATGCAAGTCTGCTCTAGTCTGCTCTGTTGATCTATCTTGACAACAAGAAGAAAGGAAGCTACCTGAGATTTGAGTGGTAGTGTATTAAACTACAGGTCAAATTACTATTACTATTATTATTATTAAATTTTTGAGAAGGGGTTTCTCTGTGTAGCCCTTGCTGTCCAGGTACTTGCTCTGTAGACCAGATTGCTCTCAAATTCAGAAATCCACCTGCCTCTGCCTCCTAAGTGCTGGGGTTAAAGGCGTGAGCCACCATGGCCGCACATTTTTTTTGTTTGCTTTTTATAGATCAAATTGTTGATTTCAGAGAATAGACAGTGATCTTTTCAACCCACAAATATGGCAATTTTCATGCTGTCTTAATTCATATTTAAACTATTCCTGAACATCCATGTTCCTTAAAGAGTAGATTAAAAGCCCACCTCCTCTTTGCCTGAACCTCAAGGGACTTCGTCACAGTTTCCCAATATCCTGTCCCCCATGTCCAGTTATATGGTCCAGGCCTCAACAGAATAGCAACATAGGAGTACAATGCAATAATCCCCACCATTACACAACAAATCATGCTCTTGTGCCATAAAAGGGGTAAGGATGGGTCATTTTCTCAGATTGTTGCTGAATGAAAAATAAATAAATAAACAAACAAATAAATAGAAAACGAAAGGAGATGACTGATCCCAGGTTGAGAAGAAGGTTTATTGTAGATATGTGAGAGCATAGCCAGAGGCAGGGCTATCCGGAGCAGTACAGAGTGGACATGACCAGACTTAGCTGTGCCATATGAGTGGGGTACTAGGGTGTGCAGAGAGGAGAGAGTGGGGAACCAGGTACAGCAGCTAGGAGGCCCAAAGGTACAAAGAAAGTTGGTAACCAAAATGGTTGGGTTATATAGGAAAGAGCAGCTGGCAGAAGGGCAGCCCAGCCCCTGGACTGGAGAAGTTTGGGGAAGGGAGCTGAGTATGCCAACCAGGAGGCCCATCTAATAGGTAGGGGCTGAGGGCAGCAGGAAGAACCTGGCAGCCAGCATCCACTTTGATATGCTCAATAGGCGCCTCAGTTGTTTGTTCCAGGTTTGAAACCTAATAGTTCCCAGGGATGAATTCAGCAAAGGTAGGGACAGCAGATTGTGAGGACCACCAATCCAGCGCTTCCAGGTTTGGATAGCCACTATAGAAAGAATTCAGAGATGAGAGAAAGCAAATAATTGGGAAGAAGTTAATTTCAGAGTGAAAGTGCACTCAGAGGGAGCAAGATTCTCCACATCACTCATCATGGATAGTGTGATGTGAGCAAACTTTAGGTAACCACAGAAGTCACAGGGAACTTCAGGAATGGAGAGGGGCTCTTACAACAGGGTTTGCTCCATGCTTTTTGTTTTTATAAGGGGTCGTTGGATATGTCGTGACACCAGATGCATGATGGGAGTCAGGAATTCCTTAAGGTCAATGACGAAGAGATATCACCAGACTGAATTAAAGGGCAGATAGTTGTTATTTTCATTGGTCTTGTTGGCCCCAGATGATGTAAAGTTGACCTGGGTAAAGTTGACTTTTACTGAGTAGTCTGATGATGCCTTCTGTAATGTAACTCTGTGGTTACATCACCGTCCAACCACCACACAGCTTGCCTCGTTTTCCCTCTCTGCACGTCTATCTTGCCTACACCAAGATCATCACTAAAAAGAAAGGATATTAAAAACCAAAAGCAGAAAACAAAATGTTCTTCCTTTCAGAGGGCAAAGCTCTTGCTGCCCTTAGATTATTGTATGAGGGTCAGGTCACCATACTACAGAAAGGAAATAAAACAGTTGGGGAAAGTCCAGAAAAGGGCATCTATGATGGTCAAAGAAATGGAAGGAGACAGACCCAAGCAAACAAAACTTGCTTCCCATAAAAAGGGTTACAAGTGTGGTTACTGACACTAGAGAAAACGGGTAAGGTGCAGAGAGACAAGTCCTACAACATGAGTTCGGCACCATCCCACTGATGCGTTTGAAGGGTGAGTGTAAGGCAAACTGAAGAATTTGCCCCATAAAGGTGTGAGAACCAATAGAAGGTGATTCCTTTAAGGGACGAAGCATAAAGGGGTCACAGCTCAGTGCAGACACACATTCTTGAAGTTTGCCTTTCCTTGGTGTCACAGGAGGTCAAATCCTCCTTGAGTAGAAACTCCTGACCTGAACACCAGGGCATTGTTTAGTTAGATAGGAACATATTGCAGAGATGGTAATTTCCTTTTGTTTTGCCCTGGTGGGAACAGAGACTTTCTACATACGATGCCTTGAAGACAATGATTAAGTTAATTGCTTCTCCAGGTTGACTAATCCTCCTCCTTTTTATTACCACTCTGGGCCTGAGGTGTTAGCCGTTTCCTCATTTCTGTGTCCTGCTTTGGCTTCTGTCCCAGTTCTTGGTGTCGCAGTGAAGTTATGAAACCCAAACTTAGATTCTTTCCAGTTTCTAGGCAACTGTGTGCATGCTTAGCAAAAATGTTCTTGTCATCAGAGTCTAAGGAAGATGGCGCCGTCCTCTTACAATGAGTGTGCGTGCATCCCTCCCGCTGTGGGCATACTCATGTTCACAGCATAAGGAGGGCAGCCGCCTGGGCTCCGGTAAGTTAGGAGGCAGCGAAAGGCTGCATCTTCTCCAGTGTTTTTACTCACAATATAATCTAAATTGATTTTTTAAAAAAAATTAAGCGGGGAAACATCACCAAAAAAGGCAACTGGGAACCTTGGAACGGAAAGGAGACAATATAATTCAGGGAAACCCAAAAGAAAGAAATCAGAGATTATAGGAGAGAAAAGGGTAATTAATGCCTTCTCCTTGTCTGAGGCCTAGGATCATCACTGCTAGAAGGAAATGAGAGGCTCCGAAGTTTGGTGCTTGAGACCTGTATTAGTCAGCTTTCCATTTCTATAATGAAATATCTAAGGCTGAACAGCTTATAAGGAAAAGTTTATTTAGCTCATAGTTCTGGAGGTAGAAATTCCAAACAATGTAATACCAACTCTGGGAAAGATCCCTCAATGACATCCCATCATAGTACAATAGAAAGCATCAAAAACCGTGTATGAGAAGAGAGATCACATTAAAACAGGGATGGAGGCATGCTTAGCCTCATTTTTAAAATAACAATTTAATTTCTGGAGAATTAACAAAAGTCCCATAATAACTCTCTCAATTTCCTCTAAGGACAGGCCTCCCAGTGAACTAACCTACTCTACTCCAAACATTCACTCTCTCCTAATATTACCCCCTCGAGGAAAAGGCTTGCAACACACCCAAACCGTAGCAAGAGCTATTAGTCAATTTTTTAATGATTTATTTATTTTTACTTTATGTGCATTAATTGGTGTTTTGCCTGCATGTATGTCTGTGTGAAGGTGTCAGATAGCCTAGAACTAGACTTACAGACATTTTAAAGCTGGATATTGAGCCCAGGTCCTCTGGAAGAGCAGCCAATGCTCTTAATTACTAAGCCATCTTTTCACTCTCTCAAAAATTTAAAATATTTATATCTATGTGTCTGTAAATGTGCATGGGTGTGTTAAGTGCCCGCAGAGGACATCAGTAGCTGTTAGATGGGGAATCCCACTTAAGTCATCGCAAAACTGAAAGTTGAAAGAAACTTTACAGAACATGGAGCCAAATGGAATTTAATCTGATACACAAGACCATAGAAACTCCTAGCAGCTCTCCTGGGGAGGAAAGAACTCAGGTCTCCGTCACTCTTCTGCCAAAACAAATAAGGCATACAGGGCCATCTTTCATTTATTTCCATTTTCATGTAAGTTTTTTTTAAAAAACAAAAATATTTTTGTTAAAAAATGTTCGTGGTTAGGCTAGGAATGTTGTCAAATGCATTTAATCACAGCACTTTGAAGGCAGAGGTGGGTGGATCTTTCTGTATTCAAGGTCAGACTAGTATATAGCAAGTTCCAGGCCAGCCAGGACTGCACAGTAGGACCCTGTCTCAGAAAAAGAAAAAGAAAATTGTTTGAAGAGAAGTACCACAGAGATGTCTCAGCAGTTAAGAGCATGTCTTGCTCTCCCAAAATTCCTGAGTTCAGTTTGCAGCACTCAAGTCAAGAGGTTCACAATAGCCTGTAACTTTAATTCCAGTGTCCTTTTCTGGCCCTCACAGGCACCCATACTCATATAATATACATTCACATAGACATACATACATACAAATAAAAAAAACAAAAATAAATAAAACTTTAAGGCTGGAGGGATGGCTCAGTAGCTAAGGGTATTTGTTTCTGCAGAGGAGCCTGGGTCAATTCCCAGTAACTACATGGCAGGCCACTGTTGCAGGGATTTTTCCTCCTAACCTTAAGCTCCTGGAATAATGACTGATGAGACTCAAAATATATTTACAGTTACCTAAGCCATATAGCTAGCCTCCTCTTTGACTAGCTCATAACTTAAAATAACCCATTTATACTAATTTACATTCTGCCACGTGGCTGGTTATCTGTGCTTCTGTCTTCCTCACATCTTCCCGGACAAACCTCTTGCACCCGACTCTCTCCCAAAATCCTTTCTTCATGTTGAATGTCCCACCTCCTATTTCCTGCCTCAGCTATAGGCCATTAGCTTTTTATTGACAGGTGACGCGTCTACACAGACACCTGAGATTCCCACTACAGGTCTCACTATCTGTAACTCCAGTTCCAGAGGCCTTGACACCGTCTTCTGGCCTCACTAGGTACCAGGCACACATGTGGTGCACATACATACATTCAGGCAAAACCCTCATACACATAAGATAAAAATGTTTGAGGGGCTGAGATGTATGTAGCTCAAATGATAAAGTGCTTGCCTAGTATGCACGAAGGCCTAGGATCATCCTAAGCACCGAGTAAACTGGGTATAGTGATAAATGCCTACAGTCTCAGGACTCTGGAGGTAGAGGCAGGAGGATCAGGAGGTCAAGACCATTCTTGACTATATAGCAAGTTTGAGACCAGCCTTGAATACCTAAGGTGTTATCTCAAAAATCAATATGAAAATATTTATGAGCTAGGTCTTTTGGCATGCTTTTGTCATCCAGGACTCAGCAGGTAGAGGCAGGAGGACTGGGAGGTAGAGGTCATCCTGGACAGCATAGCAAGACAAGACAAAGCAAAGGAAAAAGTTTCCAAGTAGTTATCTTCATCCATTCTAACTTCCTCAACTTAAGACTTCCTTCCAAGGCTGGAGAGATGGCTCAGAGGTTAAGAGTACTGATGCTTAATTCCCAGCAACCACATGGTGGCTCACAACCATCTATAATGTGATCTGATGCCATCTTCTGGACTGCAGGTGTACAGGCAGACAGAGCACTGTGTACATAGTAAATAAATATTTTAAAAAATGCTTCCTTCCAATAAGCAAATGGTATTCGCATAATCCCACCTTCAGCAGCTTTAATCTGCAGAATCGTCTCTAGAGGTTTGGTAATACCTGGCTGATGATGCATAGAATATGAGAGTTGGAAATTACTTAGAAGTCATCTGGTCTAACTAACTATTTTATTGTACAAAGAAAAAAAAAACTTGAGGCCAGAGAGGTGGAAAAGTGGCCACTGGCCTTTCCTTGACCTTTTACAGAAGGGGAGGCGTTCATACGTAACAAAGCACCTGTTATTTAAATCAATTGAATTTATTCGGCAAATAAAATTTTCTTTAATTACTATAACCAAACTTAGTTCACTCATCTCTTGATTTGGTCCAGACCATTTAGTACAAGTTAAAAAAAACAAAACAAAAAAACAAACAAACAAAGAAATGGAAAGGTACAGACTTGCATTCCTAACTCTCTCTTTATATTTTGTCCTCCCCCACCCGCCACCTTTTGAGACAGGGTCTCACGTATGCTCATACTATCTAGTCAAGAATGATTTTGAACTTCTGATCCCCCTGCCTCTACCTCCAAAGAACTGGGATCACAGGCTGGTGTCTGGTTTACAGTCGCTATTTTTATTTTATAAATAAGAAGCATGAGGCTTAGAAAGATTATTTATCCATATACACACAACCAGTACGTCGTGGAGCCAAGTGGTGTTGGAAGGCCTTACGGTTCCAAACCCTTTATTCTACACATTCAAATTCTTCCTCTGTAGATAATACAAATGGGGCCGGAGTTTAGGAGCATTCCCAGAACTTCCCACTCAGGTGCAGAACTCTTTTCTACTGAGCTCTCCTGGTAAGACGCAGTTATACCTGAGGTAAGGACAGAGCAATTCTTGGTGTGCCGGGGAAGTGCCTGTGTGTTCAGGCCCCTGAGCATCCTCTTCTAGGGCACAGTCTTTGCACACATTCCTCTTTCTTTGGGGGATTTAAGTTCCCATACTTTTTCAATTTCCTCCCATCCTACTTCCATATTAGACTCGACACACAGGATGTTCAATAAATATTTCTATGAAAGGATCATGTAGAATGTGTACCAGTGTAATCTTCCGGAATGAGGCAATGAGGAAAATGCCAGAGAGACAATGCCATAAAAGAGTTGGGATGGCTATGAGGAAAGAAAGACAGAGGGGAGGCAGCAAAGAGCTTCCGGAGGAGAGGAGGCGGTGCTGACGGGTAAGAAGTCAGGACTGGCAGCAAGTTAAGGGTCTCAGGCACAAGGACGATCACAGGGCTTGAAGGTGGAAGTGGGCTGAGGGCCTGACACTGCCCTCTTCCCCAATGGGCCTCTGTTTGCAGTCCCCCTGGAGGGGGTGAACATCACCAGCCCAGTACGTCTGATCCACGGCACGGTGGGGAAGTCGGCCCTGCTTTCTGTGCAATACAGTAGCACCAGCAGCGACAAGCCCGTGGTGAAGTGGCAGCTGAAGCGTGACAAGCCAGTGACTGTGGTGCAGTCTATAGGCACGGAGGTCATTGGCACTCTGCGGCCTGACTATCGAGACCGTATCCGGCTCTTTGAAAATGGCTCCTTGCTTCTCAGCGACCTGCAGCTGGCAGATGAGGGAACCTATGAAGTGGAAATCTCCATCACTGACGATACCTTCACTGGGGAGAAGACCATCAACCTCACCGTGGATGGTAAAGCACTCAGCAGGGAAGGAGGCAGGACAAGGCTGGGATTAAGGCTAGACCCAAGAAAACTCAACATAAAAGGCTGAGTGGTCATTAGGAGGTAGTACCTAGTCACAGCTAACATGGATAGAGTGTTTGCATGGGCCAGCCCACTTAACAGTTTATAATAATCAAGGGATAATGTCCCTCTCTGCATTTTGAAGACAAGGAAAATGAGGTACAGAGAGTATCTTGCCCGAGCTGATAGAGTCTAGTGTTAAACTGAGAGGGTTGGTCCTAGTTTCCACCAGCTAAAATATCTTCCAGGCTTGATCAGTTTAACTAAAGCCCAGTGGTTTCAGAATGGTACCTAGGAAGAAGGGAGTGAGGACACTCATCATGACTTTGTTGTTCAATCTAGAAGTTGCTTGATTAACAATGAGTGAATGAAGAATAGATGGATGGATGGATGGATGGATGGATGGATGGATGGATGGATGGATGGATTGATTTTGGGGGACAGGACTATGCTAAGGATTTCTGGAGGGACTTCTCAGTCAACAGATTGAACTGTTATATGCTGAAAGAGGGAGGACTGAAGGAGGAGGAGGAAGTGTGCTGTACGCTATGACTCACAGGCATTTCCATCCTCCCATTCCCGGGGCTCAGTGCCCATTTCAAGGCCACAGGTATTAGTGGCTTCGACCACTGTTCTGGAGCTCAGTGAGGCCTTCACCCTCAACTGCTCCCATGAGAATGGCACCAAGCCTAGCTACACCTGGCTGAAGGATGGCAAGCCTCTCCTCAATGACTCCCGAATGCTCCTGTCCCCTGACCAAAAGGTGCTCACCATCACCCGAGTGCTCACGGAGGATGACGACCTGTACAGCTGCGTGGTGGAGAACCCTATCAGCCAGGTCCGCAGCTTGCCTGTCAAGATCACCGTATATAGTAAGTTTCCCTACCTGCCCAAGATATGAGTATGCACTGGGACAGAAGGCATTCCCGAGAGTGACTGTCTGGTGCAGTGGTTTTCAGCCTTGCTAATGCCATGACCCTTTAATACAGTATGTTGTGGTAACACCATATAATTGTTTTCACTGTGACTATATAACTTTAATTTTGCTGATGTTATGACTCATAATATAAATACCAGTTTTCAGATGGTTAGGGGCTTGCAACCCATAGACTGAGAACCACTGGCCTACAGGGGGGTGAGATGAGGGGGGCCGGTAGAGGCAGTCTGGCTGTCCATGGAGGACAGCCACAAGTGAGAGGTAAGGCTTTAGGTGAGTTCTTTCATTGCCTGTTCATGCTTTTGGGCCCCATTTCTCTTCCCTCCACTGCTGCCCTCCTTCTCAAACTGTCCCTACCTCTCTGCTGCTCTTTCCTTAGGAAGAAGCTCCCTCTATATCATCTTGTCTACAGGCGGCATCTTCCTCCTCGTCACCCTGGTGACAGTCTGTGCCTGCTGGAAACCCTCCAAAAAGTCTAGGTAACTCGTCGCCTTCCATACCTTCCTTCTTACTTCAGTCTATTTCTGTTTTTGTTTTTGTTTTTTGCCACAGGGTTTCTCTATGTAGCCCTGTCTGTCCTGGACTCGCTTCGTAGACCAGGCTGGCCTCAAAATTATAGAGATCTGCCTGCCTCTGCCTCCTGAGTGCTGGGATTACAGGTGTGCGCTACCATGCCTGGCTCTCTTCACGCTATTTCACTCCCAAGTTTAGCGTTGACTGAGTGATTAACTATGTTGCTAAGCATTGAATCTGGGGTTGTGTTCATACTAAGCACTCTACTACTGAACTACATCTCAAGTTTCCCTGCTCTATTCTCTCCCCCGCCCCCACCCCCTGTGTGTGTGTGTGTGTGTGTTGTGTGTGTGTGTAGGTGCAAGTATGGGTATGTGTTAATGCATGTGTGTGTGTGTGTATGCCCATGTGTGTGGATACCAGAGGTGTTATTCTTCTGCCTGTCTTTGCTTTCTCAGTGCTAGGATTACAATTGTGTGCCACTACACTTATCTTTTCATGTGGATTCTTAGGATTGAAGGCAGGTCTTCATGCTTATAAGGCTATCACTATTCCTCCTCCCCAGCTCCCAATTATTTGTTTGTTTGTTTGTTTGTTGCTATTTGTTTTGTTGTGTATCCTTGGCTGTCCTGGACTCACTTTGTAGTCCAGGCTGGCCTCAAATTCACATTGATCTGCCTGCCTCTGCCTCCTGAGTGCTGGGATTAAAGGCGTGCGCCACCACGCCTGGCTCCAGCTCCCAATTCTATTCTTGTCTTTTTGAAATTTTTTTCCTCCTAGGGTGCACCTCTTTCTAAATGTATTTTTCCATTGTATATAGAACTGCATCTCAGTTACCTCTGACCACCCCAGCATTGTTGATGGTGATTTTTTTTGGGGGGGGGTGTCAGCTAGCTGGGTTAGTGTGCTGCCTTTTAAGTCAAGGCCCTTCAGTTTACAGAAAAAGACACTGCAACTCACATTGGATAAATAGCCTACCCACAGTCACAATGCTAACAACAGTCTTAGCATGCAAACCTACATGTGACTCATGCCACAGTTCATGGACTTCCACCATTCCTAGCCCATCTTTCCATCAAAAGGCTTTTGCTGTGGTCATTAGAACCCTCTCTGTGTCTGTTCCTTGGATTTCCTGTTCACACTCAATAGCTCTGTTCTTGGTTGGGGGGGTTGGGTTGATTTGCAGGAAGAAGAGGAAGTTGGAGAAGCAAAGCTCCTTGGAATACATGGATCAGAATGACGACCGCCTAAAATCAGAAGGTGAGCTCCCAGCTACCCACCGGCCCAGCCCATCAGCAGTCAGAACAGAGAGGCCTGCTGGGAAAAGGAAAAGTGGGTGATGGGGAAATTGGCAGAGCAAAGAAGGGTTCCGGTGACAGAATATAGGTGCTGGGTGGTTTAGAACAATGGTCCTCAACCTGTGGGCCTTTCACACGGCTCACTTAAGACCACTGGAAACCACAGGTATTCGCATTACAGTTCATAGCAGTCGCAAAGCTATAGTTATGAAGCAGCAAGAAAATAAACTTACGGTTGGAGGTCACAGCATCATGAGGAAGAGTATTAAGGGCAGCATTAGGATGGCTGGGAATCACTGATGTGAAGGGTCTGCCCCTGGACCAGACACCATTCTTTTCTTACGCAGCAGACACTCTACCCCGAAGTGGAGAACAGGATCGGAAGAACCCAATGGCACTCTATATCCTGAAGGACAAGGTGAGTGGTTTTGTTAAGGAGCCCCTAGGGAGAGGAAGATGTGCCTACGTCTTTGAAGTATTTGCAGAAATCCCCACTTTAGAGACTGGAAAGTGAGACAGAGATTAAAAAAAAAAAAAAAAACTTATGAAGGGCTAAATAAGCAAATGAGTGGCGGACCTGGCCTTCACAATATAAGCAACAGTCAGCCTGAAATCTCATGGACTAACGCAGCTCCCACAACGTCCAGGCTATCTCCTGTCACAAGTCCTACTTGATAGACATTGGAGCAACTGTTCATTGCTCAGTTGAAATAGCCCCATTTGCCATGACAAAGTCTGAAAGAGGATAAAGAGACAAGGCACTGAGTCATGTTAATGTTTACTGCCAGGTACCTGCCACGTGCCTGGGCCATACAAGGTGTTGTATATTCCTAGTTTTATGCCTGCAACTTAGCAGAATGTGGTGGGGGTGTGGATGGAGAATCCGAGACCCGCCCCCCCCCCCCCCCCCCCCTGTAGTCCCAGTGCCCAAAACAAAGGGCTCCCAGATTGGGTCAGGAGACAGTTGACCCTTGCAGCGCCTGTGTTTCCAGGACTCCCCAGAGCCGGATGAGAACCCCACTGCAGAGCCTCGGAGCACTACGGAGCCCGGACCTCCTGGTTACTCTGTGTCGCCGCCGGTGCCAGGCCGCTCTCCCGGGCTGCCTATCCGCTCAGCCCGCCGCTACCCACGCTCCCCAGCGCGCTCCCCCGCCACCGGCCGGACGCACACGTCGCCACCACGGGCCCCTAGTTCACCTGGCCGCTCCCGCAGCTCCTCGCGCACACTGCGGACTGCTGGCGTGCACAGAATCCGGGAGCAGGATGAGACTGGGCAGGTGGAGATCAGTGCCTGAGCCTCCTCGGGAGCCCGCTCCGGTTGCTGTCAGCGGCCGCGGGGTGGCGGGGAGGCTGAGAAGTCCCGGTGCCTCTGGCCAGGGGTGAGGGTAGATCGTGGCCTGATCCCTGTTTAGGGTGCACAGGCAAGTGAGCTTGCATAGATGGATGGAGCACTGATCTTGGTGTTAAATCCGGTTGCATGTGCGCTGGTTTTACTGGCTGTGTTCTCAGTGGGTATGAGCTGTGCCCTTTTAGGACTACATAGATTATTAAATTTCCGGCCCAATCCCCTAAAGGATTTTATGGAAACTAACAATAATTTTACCCAGTGAGACGATCCTATGCGCCCCCTGGGAGCGGTTATGCTTCCCACCCACCTCCCAATCCCACATGCCTCCGATCCCTAAAGTTTGCTGTATCCCCAACCCCAGCCCAAATTAGAGGCCACTTATCCCGAACCGCACACTGACCTGAACTAAAGACAAGTCTGATGCTGGCACCTGGCTGTATAGGGCCTGTTCTGATCACAAAGGAGTCATTTTCTTAAAGACTTTTTCTGGACATCTGCTTCCTCGTCCCTCCAAGTGGTGAGGGTGAGCCCCATGTGCATTCCTAGGACCCTGGGAACCTGGGACTAGGCAAGGACAAAATACCAGGCCTCCAGTGCTTGGTGGCCTCCAATGGCTTCCTCAAAAGCATGCCATACTGGTCTTTCTTCCTGTCTCTGTTCATGAGAATGTGAGTCGGCTTGCTCCTGTAGAGACTTGCACGGCCAACTCACCTCTGACCCAGCGAGCTGCATCCGACCAGGACCTGGTTTTAACCACTCACGTTCTTCCCCCTGGCTTTCTTACAAAGAAGCTTTTCAGTCATCCCCAGGGAGGTTGAGGAGCTTCCTCAAGCTGTAAGAAAACAAGATGCTACTCTCCAGAGAAACATGGACCGAGGAAGAAGCGTGTCAGAGCAAGGATGGCCCACCCCGTGACCCCCTGCTTTCTCCATCTGCCTTGCTCCTAGATGCTCAGAGCCCAGCTTCGGAATCTGCCCTAAAGTCAGAAGACTAAGGGGCTGGGCCACTCCCCAGTCATCACCTCTTTGGGCATTTTGGAAGAAATAATGTACTGTGTGAAGACAGAAAGCACAGAAATAGCTGAAAGACAAGAACATCCTGGGCGTTCACCCTCTCTTCCCTGAGGCCCCAGGGACCCCTGCATCTCTTGTGCCTCCACAACTCCTAAACGTCATCACATCATCTTCGCTTCAGCATCATCCCATGAACAACTCCCAAGGCCCCATATCCATCACCTCTGCACCAGAACACACGTTGTCCCAGCCCTGCAGGCACCAAGCTTTCTCGATTGCCTGCATCCCCTCACCCCACCAGCCCGTCTCTCAGTTCCCCATCCCGATGGTCTTCCCCTTCCCTGCTCATGCGGCAAATTGTCTGCCATTTCTCCTTACTTAGCCAGAATCCACAACCCACTAACCTTCCCCAGTGCTCGTCCACCATAAAACTGTGTGTGTGTGTGTGTGTGTGTGTGTGTGTGTGTGTGTGTGTGTGTAGGTAATCGTGCAGACAGGTTAGGGTATATAAGACTTGGAGGGCTACCTGTTGGTCAGCCTTGAGATACAGGCGTCGGGGGAGAGGGTGAGATAAGAGCATGCCACACCCTGGTGCTGAATCCCGGCAGGGCTGGCTTCCCAGACACAAGCCAAATTTGCCTTAAACTGGGGGTAAGTAAGGAAGTGGGTTTTTTCTTTTCTTTTCTTTTCTTTTTTTTTTTTTTTTTTGTGCTCTGTTTTGATCTTCATCTTTGTATTACTAGCATCTAGCAGAGTGCATAGCACAACCTGGATGCTCAATAAACTTTTGATGAAATGAAACAACTTTATTTCCACATAGCAAACCGAACAAATGTGCAGCCTAAACGTGCAAGTTACTTCCGTTTTCTCTTACTTTCATTCACTTCCTTCACTTTCTTTCCAAATTGCAAATCATCCATTCCCAAGCCATCATATTCGTTCATTCACTCATTCATTCATTCATTCATTCATTCCTGTGTTCTCTTAGTTACGAAGCAAACACTTATTTGAGTGCCATTGACTATATCCCAAACAGGGTATAAAGGTGTAATTATGTCGTGACTTTTACCCAGAAAACAATCTCACAGAGGAAGTCAGTACGTGAACAGATTATTATAAAACTGTGTGTAGGGGCAATAACATAGATATACCATAAGGTACTCAGGGAACATATATTAGCGGTTACAAAGGGATAGGAGGCCACATTCCAAGTAGAAGGAGAAGCGTGTACAAAAGTCTTGGAGGAGCAGTACACTAGAAAAATTCAGAATACTGAGCCATTAAAATGGATGACATTATTTTAGGAGAATATACAGAGTAGAAAGTGAGGAAAGCTTGATAGACCACTGGGACCTAGATTTTGTATTTTGTGAAGTTGAGTTGAAGAAAATCTCTCTCTCTCTCTCTCTCTCTCTCTCTCTCTCTCTCTCTCTCTCACACACACACACACACACACACACACACACACACACGATAAGAAGGCATATCAAGAAAGATAGGGTGAAATACAGGTCAATCACACAATCAGCGAAGGGGCCCTCAAGAATGATGGAACAGGTGTGATGCTGCACCCCTATAACCTCAGTGCTTGGCAAGCTGAAACAGGAGGACCTCAAGGTCAAGACCAGAGGAAGCACATAGTGATGCCCTGTCTCAAAGAAACCAAAGGGGTGGGGTGGGCTGTGCAAGGACTGTAGAGGGCTTTGTGCATGAAAAGGAATTCAAAGCGAAAATGAGGAGGTTGACATGTAGCTCTGTGATGGCCAGCTTGCCTGGCGTTCGATCCCTAGGAAAGATGATGAGTCCCTAAGTTTGATCCACAGCAAACAAGAAAAAATAACCAAAAAAGAAAACACACACACACACACACACACACACACACACACACACACACACATACACACACATACACACACACACATACACACACACACATACACACACACACACACATACACACACACATACACACACACATACATACACACATACACACACACACATACACACACACATACACACACACACACACACACACACACACAATTTGGCAGCAAGGAGGCCGTTGATCCATTTGACATAAGTCATTCTAGTCATGAGCAGGAGTTAAAGCCAGACTGCAGTAGGTGAGTCGTGACTGACACAGTTGGGACTGGGTACTTGAGACTGGGTATTTGAAAGGTCTTCCTGTTTCAGAGCATCTTGATCCTGCCTGAGTATACTATATTTAGTTTGTATTACCGGGAGAAATTTCCAGGGAAGCAGACGTAAAAGTATGACAAATCCAGAGTGCTTTAGGACTGATAAATATGGAACCACCCTGCATATTTTGCTTTAGGATTGTATTGAAGAACCATGATTAGACCGTTGGTGAGGTAAGACCAGTGGGACCTCAGACTCGTAGCTTAACCCAGAAAGGGGGGTTCCCTGATGGAGGTGCATAATACAGCTGGCAAATGAAAACTGCTAATCTTTTGTGGAGAAAAGCACTTTAAATTTTATGTTATTAAAACCAATCAAAGATGAGTTAGTGGATGTGGTGATATGTGTAATCTCAACACTTGGGATGTTGATGAAGGTGGGTCACATGATTCAGGCCAGCCTGGGCTACACAGTAAAGCTCTATCTCGGGCAATGGAAAGAATTAACAAAAATAACACCAAGGGGTGGGGGGTTCGGGCAGTCAATAAATATACAAGGAAGCAGATTGCCATGACTGAGAGACAATTTAAGGTGCAATAGATTCAAACTTGCAAAGCCTTAAGATGATGGAATTATCAGATAAGAAATAATGGTGGAATGCTGAAGGGAACAGAAGGCAACAATAAGCAAGCAACCATAAAGATTGTAATAGTGATCAAGTTGGAAAAGGGACAAGATAAACTTTCATAAATAAAAACAGGGCAGTGAGATGGCTCCGCAGGCCAAAATCAAGGGTCATACCTGAGTTTGATCCCCAAAACCTCCGTGGTGGAAGACGAGAACCAACTCCTACCAGTAGCCATCTGATCTCTACATGAATGATGTCACACACACACACACACACACACACACACACACACACACACACTCAATGTAGTATATACAAAATTTACAGAAATAAACCTCTTTAGTGGGAGTAGTGGCTCACAGCTGTAATCCTAGCACTTAAGAAGGGAAGGTGGGAAGATCAGGAGCTCAAGATCAGCCTGGGTTCGATGAGACCAGGTCTCAGAAAAGCAAAACAACAGGGGCAAAAAATAGTCAAGAGTTAAAATGCACACTAAGTAAATCTGAAGAGATGGATGGCTAATTTGAATATAGGTCTGACACTATTCAAACAGAAAGAGATGAAGATGAAAACATGAAAAAGAAGTTAAGGGGTGTGTCATGTAGAATGAAAATGTGGTACATTTTATTCAGACCTCCATGGAGAGAATGGAAGGTAGAGCATTATTCCTTTTTAAAAAATAATTTATTTATCTTTATTTTATGTGCATTGTATGTCTGTGGGTGTCAGTTTTTGGAGTTACAGACAGTTGTGAGCTGCCACATGAGTGCTGAGGGTTGAATGCAGGTCCTCCGGAAGAACAGTCAGTTCTCCCAACCACTGAGCCATCTCTCCAGCCCCATTATTCTTTTTAAAGTTTTGTTTTACTTTTTATTATATGTATGTGCAAGTGTGTGCACAGAAGTGCAGGTGCCCTTGGAGGCCAGAAGCGTCACAAGTATTACATCTCCTGGAGCTGGAGTTACAGGTGGCTGTACAGGTGGCTGTACAGGTGGCTGACAAGAGTTGGAGGAACCCAGTTTGGGTCCTCTGCAAGAGTAGTATACAACCTTAAGTACTGAGCCATCTCCTCAGCCCCAGGAATCAATCTCTCCCTGCCTGCCCCCGCGTCTCTCTCTCTTTCTCTCTCTCTCTCTCATTCTCTCTCTTCTCTCTCTCTCTCTCTCTCTCTCTCTCTCTCTCTCTCTCTCTCTCT